>VZTM01007552.1:113304-132035 GCA_013400555.1 Jacana jacana
CTGGCTGTGGCGGCGCCGCCGCTGCGGGCCCTCCGGGGTTGCACGGAGGGTGTGTGTGTGTCCGTGGTTCGGTACCGCTCCCGGGTGGCCCTGGGGGTGCGGGCCTTATGCGTGCCCTGCCCGTAGCGAATCTCGGCGCTCAGCCCCACCCCGGTCCCCCCCGCCGGCAGCCGCGTCCCGCCTCTCGCCCCGCGCCCTTGTCCCGGTGACCTCCCATAGCGGGACGGGGGTCCGCTGGTTGGCTCCGGGGGTTCCGAGTTGCTTTGGGGCCGGGGGGGTGGCCTGCCTCGCCGGGTTCCTCATCCCTCCCCCGTGGCCCTTTCCCGGCTCCCCAGACATCGGCGGGAGCCGGGGCCCCCCGCTCCCCGTGAGGCCCGGCTGGGCTGTTCCTAGGGGCTGCACGGGAGGGTCCGTGGGCAACGTGTTGCGGGTGCCCGATAGCGGTGGGGTGCGGGCGAAGAGGTGATTAACCCCGGTCTCTGGTGCCCGATAAGAGCGGGGGGGCGCCGTACCGGTGCGGGAAGCGTGTCCCGCGGGTGGGTCCCCCGAGGGGGCGCTCCCTTTCCCCGACGGTCTCTGTTGGTGTGTGGGGCCCCCTGGGACAGGACCCGGTGCCGCTCCCCGTCGGGATGCCCCCCCCCCCGTGGCCCTGGGGTGTCTGCTCAGCAGCGCTGGGGAGCCCGGCCTCGGGTGCTCGACGCCTCTCGGTTTGGTGAATGGCTCAGATCCTTCCAGTGTCGCCATCCGCGGCTGGGGAGAGGGGTGTACATGGGGGGGACACCCCCTGGGACCATGCCTGACCTTTAATGTGTGTTTTTTTGCATTGCTCAGGGAGGAGGCTGCACCCACTGAGGTCCCTGGCAGCTGTACACGTGTGCCCAGGTGCCCACCCTCCCGCAGGTGGGTTAGGGGGACAGTCACCCGGTCCCCGAGGCCTCCCAGTGATGGGTGGTGGGAAGCTGGGACCCTTGGCAGGTGACACGCTCCAGCTCTGGGTGGTGAGGGGGCTACTAATGACACTGGCCAAGTTGCCTCCCTGGCATCCCACATGCCGTTACAGCCCGCTCTGGGAAAAGCCTGGTGGCTTGTGGCAGGATGAGGTCCTTGGGGTGGCCCCTGGGTGGGCTCCTGAGGAGGGTGAGCGTGCCCTGGTGGGCACACTGCTGGGGTGCTGTGCCCGGGGTGGGGGTCCCGGCTGGGGTTCTGTGGGCCGGGGGTGTGTAGATGTCACAAAGGGGTGAGCGATGCCGGTGGGTTTGGAAGCTGAGCAGAGGGAAGGGAGGTCACAGGGAAATGGTGGACAACTAACAGCAGAGGTGGGAGTTGTCCTTCTCCCAGTGCCACCCAGCCCCTTCTGCCCTGCTCCCATCCCGGGCCCTGCACAAGGGTTGGGTGCTGGTCTGGGGCTTGAAGCTTCTTTTAAGGAAAAACGGTGGTGGTGGTGGCGGGGGGATTGTTTTTTAGTTCCATCGCCAGGAACCTGAAATCTAATGATACTGGTTTTGTGCTTTTCTGTGAGTCTTAAGCCTTTTTGTGGTGCGCAAGCATCCTATTTTCATGCTAAGTGAGGTAATTTAGTGCTGGCTGATTCTCCTGGGTGCCTTTGCTCTGCGTTTTTTCTGTCTGTGTCTGGAGGGAAAGGTGGGGAGCTGAGAAATGGGCCAGTGCTGGGGTGTGCTGGGGGTGGGGGGGCGTGGAGAAGCCCCCAGAGCTCCTCTTCGGCGGTTTTGGTGTTTTGTTTTGAAAAGAGGCTTTCTCAGTCTTGGATTATTCACTGGGGTGGTGGATCTCTTAATTACAGGCAAGTGGGGTGTTTTTTTTTTTTTGCCACAAACCTCCCTGCCCCAGAGTCATGGCTGCCCAGTGCTGGCCCTGGGGAAGGTGTGAAGCATCTTCCATCCTCTCCCCCCTCCCAGGAGGTGGGTCCTGACAAAGGTGCGAATGTGCTTTCTGCTGGCTCCTGCCAATTGGCTTTGATTTATCTGGCAGCTATGGTGGAAAATACCCGGTGACTTAAAGGCTATGATGTTATATATCCTCGGTGAGGAGTTGAAAAGCTGCACGTAGGCTAAGGGGGGGTGAGTTGCATCTCATTAAGTGCTAAATGCTAATCTCGTTGTTGCACTCTTATGGCTTTTCCTATTTCCTTCTGAGGAATCAGCCTGTAACAGCAACTTTTGAAAAGTGGGAGCCTCTCAGCAGCTGTGTCTCTGTGACTCACCCAAATGTGCCCTTAAAGCGGCTGCAGGGAATTGTACAGCAGCCAAAGAAAATCCATGGAGGGGGGGCTGTAGTTAATTCCCAAAACCACAGTCACCTGAGTGGTGTTGGGGGTTCTCCTGCCTCCACCCCTGTGCTGCCTCTGCCCTGGTTTGGGGCCTTAAGGCTAATATGGCGGTGGCTGGGAGCGAAGGCGGCTCAGACCTTACTCCTGGGGACGAGAGTGGCAGTTGTTTTGACTGTGGTGGCTGGGAGTTTTGGGGGTTTTGCAGCCTCCTGCTGCCCTGCTCTGCTGTTGGGACCCCGTAGCACGTCCCCTGGCCGGCGGCGCGGGTGTCTCGGGAAAGAATGCCGATGCTATTCGGTACCACATTTTTTTCATTCTGAGGATTTCCTGGCGGGCACGGGGTGTCCCGGGAGCGTTCCTGAGTGTGGCTGGCATGGGGAGGATCAGCTCTGCTCCTTGGCAGAGCACGGCTTGTGCTGCAGGAGGGACTGTGAAACGCTGTGGAGGGCCTGAGAGCCCCTGTCCCCTCCTGAGGCTGGCAGGGGGCTCGTGGCTGGTGTTGTGGAAAGCCTTTCCCCAGGGACTGGGCCATGAGCAGAGTCTGGGGCTGTGTCACCCTTGCTCCCCTGGCACCGCTGAGCTGGAGGGTTGGTACCTTGTGCTCCAGGGGCTGTGCTGCTGAAGCATGTGCCTTTTGGGTTGAATCTCTTCAAAAATGCTGATGAAGCTGCCCAGCTGGGCTGAGTCTTTTCACAGCCCTGCAGCTCCAGGGGTGAAGCACCAGCAGCAAGGTGGGCTGGGTGGCTGCCAGCCCCTGCTGCCCGGGGGTCAGCCACCTTCTTGTGATGGTACGTTCTTGTAACCTGCCTGCAGGATTTTGGGTCAGAAGGCTCTGGGAGAGCTGTGGCCAGGCTCAGGTGTAGAAATCAGCCAGGATTTCTGCCTTGGTCTTGTTGAGACCTTGTTGCTTAAGCTTGACTTCATACTTTCCCCTACAAGTAAGATGCTGGGTCCTTGCTCAGATGGGCTGGGCATCACTCTTGCTATAACCAGGCATGGCAGGCAGGATGGGAGCTCATCTGGTATCTGTCTGGAAGGCAAAAATAGCTGCCTGTCTTCTGTTGGGTCAGTTGTTCCTCCCCAAAAAGCTCCTGACAGACCATCCCAAAGTCTGGCTTGGCAAGGGCAGCTTGTGTGGTCTTTCACATGCTGGTGGTGCTGGGAGCCATCCTGGATGGTGGCTGGTGTTGCAGGGAAGGGCTGGGGAGCACTGGCCACCAGTAGGGTGAGTGGGCTACTCTGTGCCTGTGCAGGTTGGGGCTCGCACAGGCGGCGGGCGCAGCCTGGGCGGGAGGAGGGTAGCTGGGCCCACGGCGTCTGCCTGTCTGCCGGCCCGGGCTGGCTCATGGGGCTGGCAGACTGGGGCACGTCTGTGGGCACTGGCCGTCCCCGGGGGGTGAGAAGTGCTGAGTGGGACTGGCCTCTTCTGGCAAAACCCTGGCGCTTGCCTGTGCGGGCTGTCGGCCGCCAGCTTCTCCCTGCCCTGTGCTGCTGACCTCGCCTCATTCTACCGGCAGAGCACAGGGCCTCAATCGGCCATTGTCCTGGTGCAGAGCCCTCGCGGGCGCTGGGCGGTCACGTAGGCCCTGTGCCCACAGGTTAAACCCTGGCTGCAGGCGCTCGCTGGAACTACAGTTCCACGCTTAACGCTCTAAACTGGCTTAAAACCGCTGAAAGTGGTGGCTCATTAGCTCATAACTAGCTCTGTTTCATCTCGCTACTAGCCAGAAAAAGGCCAAATTAGAAGCTTTAAAGGTTACTGGCTGTAAAAAGACGGTGATTGCTGACACCCCCATCTCCCCAGCAGCAAGAATGAGGTCTTGGTTTAGTTTCAGGGACCAGAAGGGGGATGCCTGGGGTCACTGGAGGGTGTGTGTGGCCCCGTGCTGTCCTGCTGTGTGCTGAGCACTGAGAAGAGGCTGTGAACTGAGTTTGGGAGGCAGGTGGGATTCAGGGGGGAAGTGGTGTGTTTCAGGCTCTCATTTGGATAATACTTTGGGATGGAGCTGGTGGGAGCAGGCACTCACCAGGCTCCTGCGGAGCAGTGTCCCCTTCCTGTGTCCTTCTGCTCTGCTGGTACTCGGGCAGGGGGGAGCTCTTGAGGAGGAAGGGGTGGCTCTGTGCCTGTCCTGCCAGACCTGGCCATTTCTGTGTGGCTGTTTGGCTGAAAGCTGGGTCCAGCTGATGAAGGCGTGAGGAGCCCACATGGCCGCTGTGTGGCAGAGATGTCCCCACTGGGGACCTTGGCTGCTGCTGACATCCTGCTCCAGGACATGATGAGTCCCTCTCCAGGAGAGTGCCTGAGGAGTGGATGGCCAGGAGCAAGGCAGTGGTACTGGAATGAGCTCCATGGACCTTGCACCCACTCAGGTGCTGGGTGAGGCTCCAGCTGCAGTGGCACAGGGTGATGATGTACTGTGGGCTCTGCTGCCTGCTCTTCTCCATCCCCAGCCCCACCAGCTGTCCCAGCTCCATGGGAGAGGATTTGCGGCCTGGCAGGGCAGTGGGTGCCAGGGGACTGAGGTGTCTGAGCACAGCCCCTGGGGTGGGTAGGGGACGTCCCTCTTCCTCTGTGCCCCGGAAAGGAGCGGTGTGAGGACACTTTCATAAAGGATTTGCCCCAGAAATATTTTGTGGCATTTGTGGCGCTTTTATAAATGTGAGCCTCTGTCTTTCTGTCCTGGAGCCCTGCCAATCCGGGGCTTTTAAAAAGCACAGCAATTTTCCACGTTATGTAACTAAAAAGGTCTTGAAATCTTCCTGTTCCCAACCCCTCGGGAGAAGGGATACCAGCGCTTGTGCGTGGGACCCGGGAGCTGGCGAGTGGTCTGAGGCCTCTGCGGGCTGTTTCGTGAGGATGCAGTCCTTGTTGCCCAAGAAGCCCGGATTCCTGCTCTCGCTGTGGCTGTGCAGAGGAGGGTTGCTGTAGGCTACCCATTCCTGTGGATTAGTCAAGGGGTTTACGGGGAGCAGATGTGATACTCACAGTCATTACTTGGTCTCATCAGTATTAATTACTGCAAATATGGTTATTTTTATTTCCTAATAGGGCAAACTGTAGCTGGCTGCCTGGCAGCTGTGAGGTTGATTTCCATACATGCCTTAAACGCTGCAGCTCTTCCAAAACAGAGCTCTGTAAATGTCGTAACTATGTTCTGGGTGGGTTGTTGGTTGTTTTTTTTTCCCCTTTTTGCAGAGAGGAGGGAAGCTCTCCAGTTGAACTGGCTGCCTTACATGTGCTTTCTTTTTCTTTATTTTTTTCTGTTTGAAACTGCTTCTGTGTGGGGGCAAGGAGGAAATCGGCAAGAAGCCTTAATGTGATTGAAGGAAGAGCTTTCTAAATCTGGCCTTTCTTAATAAGGATTTTCAGTGAGTCAGGGAAAAATGTTGTGGCATGCAGAACCCATCCATTAAACCCTCTGGCGTCGGGCTTTGGGAGTCTTGCTTCATGGGCTCAAGCCTTGCTCAGTTCAAGGTTTTTCAGTGAGCAAGAGAGGTCATGTCTAACCTGCCCAAAGCCTTTTATTTTATAGGGATGCCACCTGAGCGCCCGCAGGAGCAGGAATGCTGCTCGCAGGGAGAGAACAAATGGATGAACCAAGCCACAGTAATTGCAGTCGAGCTCCTTGGGAGCGGCAGAAGAATTAAATCTGTCTGTGTCTCAAGAGCAAAAAGGAAAAATCCCCAACACCTCATCGGCACCCCTGGCTTTTGCTTTGGATAGCACTAATTAAAACTACTGGCAATAAAAGCTAGCAAGTAGGTTCTATTCCTTGCTGGTAATTTTTGCTGCCAGCACCTGGTAGTCTCATCTTTGAAAAATGTTTCAGACCAATCAGTGTAGTTAGATGATGCTTTAAAGCTCACTGAGCTCTGTGAAAGCTCAATATGACTCAAAGCAAGAAGTTGCTGGAAACACCAGTGCTCATGGTGGTTTTTCAGAGACGGGCTGGTGGCCTGATGGGAGCCTGGCTCCCCGGATGGAGCCCAAGGTGCACAGCCTGGCGCTTTCCTCCCCAGCTGCTGGTGCCAGGCTGGTGCCTCTGGGGGTGTGCTGGCTCTGGGCTCTGCTGTGGGTACCTGTCTGCAGCCAGGCTCTGCTGGTGTGGGCTCAGCCAGTGTGGAATGGGCCGCTCAGTGTCGCTGTGGGTCCCTGGGGGTCTGAGAGGGGAATTGGCTCCTCTGGCTCCTGGGCATAGTTCAGCTGTGGACGTGCCCAGGGCAGCGTCTTGTCAATGATTCCTTTGTTGGAGCACAGGGTGGCTGGGATCTGCTCGTGATGGTCATGTGTCGCACTGGCCGGGACGCAGGAAAATACTCTGCCAGTGAAAAATCGGTGTCTGGGTCGGGCTAAACCAGTCTTAGTGGCTTACAGAAACTGGCCTCCCGTGCTTGGCTTCCTTTCACCCCCGTGTGGGTCCCGGGCATCACCTGAGCGTGTCCAGGTGTCGGGTGGCTCTGGCAAACCTGGTGCCATATCTGGTAACTGTCATCTGTCTCTGGTGCCAGGTGGGAGTAGGGGGCTCCCTGTGACTTGGGGCCACTGGCCACAGCTGGGACCCAGATCCTGGCCTTGGCTGAGCACTGGAGTGACGAAGAGCGGGCACCCACGGTGCTGTGTGGTGTTCCAAGGGCATGAAGGGATGTGCCAGGTGGGGTGCTGGCATGTCAGTGTCTGTGGATGCGATGGTAATCGCCATGAGCGTATGTGTGCTAAAAATAGGAGGCTGCACCTCTGCAGGCCGGCTACGCTGCCCTGGCTGCTGTGCCTGCTGTGACCCAGGGCAGCTCTGGAAAGAGCTCTCCTGCTCGAAAGGGGATCTTCCTCCACTTGGAAACCCAAGCAGAGAATGGCAGAGCAAGGGGTGGGCTCTGATGGAGCGCCGTGTCCCCCCTCCTTGGCTTGTGGTGCTTAATGTGGGCAGGGGACCCTGGCTGTCTGGCCAGGGGGGGCCACAGGGTGTCAAAGCGTCTTATAAAATCTGCTGGTGCTCGCAGGAGTTCTGGGGTCTGGAGTGATTCCTCTTGCTTTGCATATTGCAAAAGAGACTTGTGAGCAGCTGCTCTGGTTGCGTTTCCTCCCTGGGGCAGTTCGTGATTCTCTCTGCCTGAAGCAGCCTTGGGTTTTTTTTTTGAGTAGCCCCAGCTCCAGGGGTGATGCTGATCCAGCTGTGCTGCAGCTGCAGCATGGGGGAAGGCGTGACCCACCCGACGCTGCTGGTCTCTACATCCCTGCGAATCAGCCTCTCAAAGGGAATTCCACACTTCAGCAAGCCTGGATGACATTTCCCCATTTATTTTGCTTTCTAATCCCTTCTAGTTCTGAGCTTTAGAGGTGAATTGCTTTTACGCTTGGGTGCTTTTGTGAAACCCACTGCAGCCCTTTTGGCAGGGAGGAGGGGTTTTGCTGCAGCTGGGCCAGGGTGTCCCAAGAGTTGGGCTGTGTCGGGGCTGCTCCAAGGCAGACCCACCTCCAGTTCCCAGACAGTGCTGGCAGCAAGTGGGAGTGTTCCCTGGCACTGTTCAGGCTAAGTTTAGCCCCAGGCTGTGACCTTCAGGGCCGGCCGGGCTGGTGGCTGTGCTGTGACACCTGCCTGGTCCCTGTTCACAGTAATGGAGGTGTCCTGGCTCCTGTGTACAGACTTAATTTCCTCTGGTGTGTTGACATTTAATAACCTGGGTGTGCTGCTCCTGCTCTGGGTAGCTTGGGGCTTCCTGAGATTTTGTAGTGTGCTGGGCTGGTGCTGGGGTTGTGCCCACGGAGAAGCTGCAGGGGCTCTGCCCTGGTGCTGTTGGTAGCCCTGCCTGCTTCACCGCTGTGCCCTGGCTGCTGCTGGCACGGATACTGCCTGCCCTTTTCAGCCTAGGGCAGGGTATCATGTCTTAAATTTGTTGTTTATAAATACCTGCTGGCCATGGCTCTTAAAGGCCAGCCGCAATCTGAGCATGGGTTTGGGGACAGCCTTACGAGGCCAGTGTGTGGCGAGCCCTGAGTGCTCACCCTGGGCTCAACTCTCCTGGAGGTGGTCTGGGGCACCGCTGCCATGCCAGCCTGGCCAGCGGGGCTGTAGCTGTGCTGTTGCATGCTCAGGAGCAGGAATGCAGCCCTCTGCTTTCATCTGAACAAATACTTGGTCCTTTTGCAGATCTTTGAACCCCAGCTGAGTCATTGCCAACTTGCTTCAAGATGCCACCGGCCATTGGGGGCCCTGTGGGATACACTCCTCCCGAAGGCGGATGGGGATGGGCCGTTGTCATTGGAGCCTTTATCTCCATCGGGTTTTCCTACGCCTTCCCCAAATCCATCACCGTGTTCTTCAAAGAGATTGAGGTCATCTTCAACGCATCCAGCAGCAAAGTCTCATGGATCTCCTCCATCATGTTGGCTGTCATGTATGCAGGAGGTAAGTGGGCTGGAGGCAGAGGTGCGTGGCTCATGTCTCGCAGTGCTGGTTGTGGTTCTGCTGCCGGGTCTGGTGGCTCTCCCCTTGCTGCAGTGAGGAGAGCCAAAACTTTGCCAAAAGTTGGAATTCTCTCCTTACTTGAGAGTAAACCTCCCTCAGTGAGTTTCTTGAAATAGGTTGCTCAAAAAGTTTTTTTGGTTTTTTTTTTTTAATGCCCAGAAGGCAAAAACTGGGTTAATCTGTCCTCCTCCACAAAGCTGTAAGTAAAATCTTTCCGGGGAATTACAACTTGTGTAATTCTGCCCTTGTCCTTGTTACAGTGTGCTGCGGACGCGGTGTCTGCTCCCAGCGCCTGCCTGAAGGCCGGCGAGCTGCTCTGCCAGGCGTGGGAGCCCCGCTCGTGGGGTTTCTTTTTCTTTTAGATAAAATACCCATTTTTGAAATCTCTTTCAATCCAGCCAACAGTGGGTTTTTCTGGGGATCCATCCCCAATTTCTGATCACCTCAGCTCAGCACTCGATCCTGGTGTTGCCCGTTCCAGGCTGGAGTGGAGCAGTGCCACGGGCAGCTTGTGCTGTTAGAGGGCAGCAGGGTGCACCATGAGTGCTGAGGCATGAGTAGAATAAAGCCAAACTACTTAAACTGAAGCAGCTCCCCTCCCCCATCCTTCAGGAACTGCTCCTAGGAGTCTTTTCACCCCCATCCCTGTGCTTTTATATGTGGCTTTAGCTGAAGAGGAGCAGGCAGAGTGCTCCTCGCAGGGCGATGCGCTCCCAGCTCTCGCCTCGCCGGTCTCCAAGCCCTGGTATCTCGTACCTGCCTGTGCATGCAGCTCTGTACCGGGGTTGCTTGGCTGGAAAAAGCTCTTATTTGGGGGCTGCTGTTGTGGACACACACTTCAGAGGCAAGTTGGTGCTTGTGGCACTGCTGTCCCCAGCTGGCGCGCTGCCCGTGTCCCCGTTGCATTTGTGCATCGAAAGGGGCTGACGTCAGCCCCGGCCAAGCACGAGGCTTTTCCTCTGGGGGGGAACAGGCTCTGCTTTGTCCGCGCTCAGCTAGCGAAGCGACCGGCACATTTCCCTGCTCCGATGTTACAACAAGCTTGTAAACCGTGTAACTGCCTTAATGAGACTCAATCTGGGCCATTCCTCCTCTCCTAATAGCTCAGAGCTGGTTCCTGTGGGCACCCCCGGGGGCGGCACTCTCTGGGGCTGGTGTGAGAGCTCCATCCTGGGAGTGTCCCCATGTCCCCCTCCCTCCCTGCTGACACTGTCTCTGCTGCTCCCCTTGAACTCTGACCATTAAATCCCAGCAGCTTGCTGGTCTTGAGCTGCTTGCCTGTGAGCCCATGGCAGGAATGCTGAGGGTACCCCAGAGCTCCCCAGATACATCCCCAGATGCCAGAGCATGTAAAGACGCTGCTCAGTCCTCCCAGGGCTTCTGCAGCCTGAGGCCAGAGCCTTGATGGGGTCTGAATTGTACTGGAGCAGTCACAGCATGCTTCCTAGTCCCTTGTCCCCTGGACGCTTTCCTAAGGGAGCTGCACACTTGCTTGGAGGCAAAAGTAGCTCATGTTCTGGCAAAATGTCCTGGGCTGGTGGTATCATGCAGAGCTGGGGTAGCTCCTGTCCTGGAGCGGTGGAGCAGCATGTCCCTCAGCCCCACACAGCTGCTGTGAGGGAATGGAGCTGTCATGATCTCAGAAGCCCCTTTCTCAGCTCCCTGTTAGGATTAGGGAGGTCTCCATGACTTATGCTTTTATTTCTTTTTCCCACAGCATGAATAATCAGAGCAGAGCAGTTCACACTTGGTCAGATGTGCTCCACGGCAATCTGGAAAATAGGAGTGGGTGGGAATTGGTTTTTAAATGAAGAAGGAAATAAAATAAAAATGGAGGGGGTGAATTTCCACAAGGGTACATGTGCTGCCCAGGCAGACAGCTTCCTGCTGGATGTCCTTGGAGCCCCTGCTCCGGGCTGGATTTCCCGGAGGAAAGGCTGCTGCTACCTTTAGACTCTGCCCAGGGGCAGTACGTTTGCGGAGTTCAAGGTGCAAGTTTTGCAAAGTGCTGAGTGCTCTGCGGGGAAGAGCGTGGGGCTTGGGCTGGTGTGACAGCCCCTCGTGGCCTGCTGCCACCTCTCACAAGATGGGGGCCATCACCCCTTCCCCACTGCTGGTGGCATGGGGTTGGAGCCGCTGGCATGTAGGCACTGGGCACTGAGTTGGCTGTGGGCAGCGGGATGCCGTGGGGCTGGGGGAGCCTCTGCTGTCACAGGACTTCTGTAACCATCTCCAGGCTTTGTTTAAATTGGGTAAAAAGGTCAAGTAGCGTCTGAGGACCCATGAATAACATGTTGACAACCTTGCTATCTGTTAATGGCAAAACTAGATCTGTTAATATTCAATGGCTGTTCATTCAGTTTATTTAAATACATTTTAGTATCTGTAGAGCATGCTTTGCAGTATCTAATCACTGTTTGCTTTGGATTAAAGCTCTTGATAGTGAAGCACTTAAAAGGCAGGTGCGCAGAGCAATTGGGCTCTTCCTACTGTTGGGGTAGCAGTGAAAACAGAAGCCCCCCTTCTCTCCTGGGGACAGGGTGCTGCTCCTCCCATGGGCTCTCAGGGAGCTTCACCTGCACCTATCAAAAGTTGTTCCTTCACAGCTTTGTCTGGTCTCCATCAGAAACCTCTTGCTGGAGATGGACAGTTGCCCTGTGCTTGCTTTGCTGCTGACCCCCAGCCCATGGTGGCCCCCAACCCCTGGGGGGTGGCCAGTGCCCCAGCAGCTCCTGGTTTAGCCCACAGAAGGCAGTTTGCTCAGAGAAGTCTCAGCTTTCTGTGCTGTGACCAAACATGGCTCTTATCTCCGGCTGTCTCAGGACCTCCTGTCCTTTCCCCTTTCCCCAGTTCCCTCACTGGGTGAAGTGTCTCGAGCTGGGAGCCCACGGCAATGAACCTCCTGTGGGCTTGGCTGGTCTCTCATGCAAAGATAACTCATCTCTGGGCATGTCTCCTTCCCCTACCAGGTCCCATCAGCAGCATCCTGGTGAACAAGTACGGCAGCCGGCCCATCATGATTGTTGGTGGCTGCCTCTCGGGGTGCGGGTTGATCGCAGCCTCTTTCTGCAACACGGTGGAGGAGCTCTACTTCTGTGTCGGGGTTGTAGGGGGTAAGTGACAGCTCTTACCCCCTTTCCTCCATTCCCTCCAATTCCTCCCTTGCCCTGACAAGAATGTGATGGAGGCGAGTCCCCTTCTGAGGCAGCAAGAGGAGAAGTTAAACCCCAGAGTTATTAGGGAATGTCACAGAATCACAGAATACCAGGGATTGGAAGGGACCTTGAAAGATCATCTAGTCTATGATTTGCCTCAATCCTAGGTTCCTGTTACACCTAAGTAAGAAATGGCCCCGGTGACATAATGTGGGGATACGGCACTAGTGACACTCCAAGGGACTAGTATTGGGCACTGAGAACAGAGAGCGTCCCTTGTTCCTGCCCCAGGTTAGGGTTGTGCCCTACCAGTTGACAGGAGGCTTGTTATGGGCTGGGGTAGATACCCCCTTCCAGCCCCCAAATTCCTGTGTTGCATCTTCGCTGCTGCCCTGGTGCCTCCTCCCAGGTCGGCAGCGGGGGCCGGGTGCTGCCCATGCAGTTGGAATGTTAATACAGCTGGAACAGAGCAGTGACACCCCCAGAACTGAAACCCCACTCATGCCACCAGCCTTTCTGCTGGTGCTGCTTGGCCTTGAGTTTGGTCAAGCCCTGAGCACCTTGTCTCTCCTCTCCTCCAGGCCTTGGGCTTGCCTTTAACTTGAACCCAGCCTTGACCATGATTGGCAAGTACTTCTTCAAGAAGCGTCCCCTGGCAAATGGGCTGGCGATGGCGGGCAGTCCCGTGTTCCTCTCCACCCTGGCACCTGTGAACCAGGTCTTCTTCAGCATATTTGGTTGGCGTGGCAGCTTCCTCATCCTCGGTGGTCTCCTGCTGAACTGCTGCGTCGCCGGATCCCTGATGCGGCCCATAGGCCCCAAGCCGGACCAGCTGAAGAAAGAGGCCACTAAGGAGGTGCTGCAGGAAGCTGGGAAGGTGGTGAAAAAGGACGATGGTGACACCAGCACAGACCTCATTGGTGGAAAGACCAAGAAACAGAAGAGCTCATTTTTCCAGACGATCAACAAGTTCTTGGACCTGTCCCTGTTCACACACAGGGGCTTCCTGCTCTATCTATCAGGCAACGTGATCATGTTCTTCGGGCTGTTCACTCCCTTGGTCTTCCTCAGCAATTATGCAAAGAGCAAGAAGATCGCTAATGAGTCTGCAGCCTTCTTGCTCTCCATCCTGGCCTTCGTAGACATGGTAGCCAGACCTTCCATGGGACTGGTGGCAAACACCAAGTGGATCAGACCCAGAATCCAGTATTTCTTTGCCATCTCTGTGATTTACAATGGGGTGTGCCATCTCTTGGCCCCCCTTTCCACGTCCTATGCTGGCTTCTGCATTTATGCTGGCTTCTTCGGCTTTGCCTTCGGCTGGCTGAGCTCAGTCCTGTTTGAAACCCTGATGGACCTGGTGGGAGCCCAGCGGTTCTCCAGTGCTGTTGGGCTGGTGACCATCGTGGAGTGCTGCCCTGTGCTCCTGGGACCCCCTCTGCTAGGTAGGGTGTGCTGTACCCGAGGTGCTCTGCCCAGGGGGTGGTGGGTTTCTTTGACATGTGGGAAGACCTCGGCACTGGATCAGGGGTGAGGGGGACAAGCACTGGCCCTGAGGCTTGTGCCCCTTGCCCCTAGCAGAGGGGTGCCTTGGGGGTGGCCAAGGAGGTGGGGACTGAGCCCCTGGCACGGGGTGGGGAAGCAGGGGATGGAGGAATAAAGGCTGGGTGGTGGTGGTTTTGGGCTGCTCTTGGGAACATCTCCACAGTCTGGAGCAGTTCTGTTGGTGCTGGGGGTGTCTGCTAAGCTGTGCCCTTTCTGTCCCCCAGGGAAGCTCAACGACATGTATGGTGACTACAAGTACACATACTGGGCCTGTGGGGTCATCCTCATCATCTCTGGGATCTACCTCTTCATTGGGATGGGCATCAACTACCGGCTGGTGGCAAAGGAGCAGAAGGCGGAGGCGAATGCGCGGAAGGAAGGGAAGGAGGAGGAGACCAATGTCGACGAGGCCGAGAAGCAGAAAGAGGCCAACAACGACGTGGCCCCCTCGCCTCAGAAGAGTGTGGAGGATGGTGTCAAAGAGGAGGAGAGCCGCATGTGAGGGACCGGTCTCAATCCCGGAGTGTCGGGGAAGTGCTGCTGCCCTTGGCGCGGTGGCTGGGGCAGTGCTCCGCCGTGAGAAGTGTTTAAACCAGGTGTTCATTTTTAACCAGGCTCTGAATTGTCTGTCCATCTGTGTTCAACAAAGGTAACAGGGCTACACACACAGTATCCTCGTGTGTCGGGGGGGCTGGGGGGGCTTTTTATAGTCTGGCTTTTTAACAGTAACATGAATGTACTAATACGTGCCTTACAGTTTTCATATCTAGCTGAGTCTGGACGAGCCTTAACTCCAAACTGCTTTAGCTCTGTATTCTGCTCGGGGTGGGGGTGTGCGTGTGTATGTGTGCGTCTTGGGGAGTTCTGTTGTTAAAAAGCCATAAAACAACAACAACAACAAAAAAAGAGGAGGATACTGGATTTGTTGAAGCATGATGGGCTTCAGGGCCAGCCCCGGATGAATACTGCTTCACACGCTTCTTACTGCAGGCCCTCCACGGAGGGGGAGATCTGGGCATGGGGCAGGGTGGTCTTTGGCTCCCATGCCCAGTGCCTCCTGGCTCTGTAGGTGGTCTTTAGGTATATTTTGAAAACACTTTAGCTACTGTAGTTCCCTAAAACCCCTCTTTCGTAGCTGTGCTCTCATGGGATATTTGGGTTGGGGAAGGATGTCTGTGGTTCGCGTTGGGTAGTGTCACTTGCTCTGGGGCTGTGGTCCCCTGGCCCCCCTGACTCTGCCCCCCTCCCCTGCCCACCACTGGGTGATGCCAAACGGGTGTCATCAGAGAGGTTTGGCTGGGGTGCTGGGTTGGTGTGTTGGGGTGCCAGCCTCGGTCCTGCTGTGGGGCCATGCTGCCCTGTCTCCTGTGGGGTGGGGTTCCATCAGAGCATCCCTGTGCTGTTCATCCCTCCTGGGGGAAGGTGTTTCGGGCACCGGACCCTGGGCAGAGCAGAGGGGCCGGTTGGGCATGTGGAGATGGTACATCCCTGAGACAGGCCTCCTGCTTTTGCTCTCTTATCTCTTAGAGAACCTCTTTTACTTGCTTCTGTTCAACTGAGATCTTAAGACGGTGGATGCCTAACCACTCACACCTAGGACACGTAGGGGGGAGGAAAGAATTTGTACGTATTTATTTTTTACTTTTTAGTGTTGGAAAATATCTCAACGTACGTGGAGCAGGTTCATGGCTCTCAAGTTCTAGTAAATGTTGATCAGAAATCTTGTAAGAGGCTGAGTTTTTTTCAAATAAACTTGTTTTTGGTTTTTTTTCCCCCCCTTTATTTTTTTTTTCCCCTCTACAATTTACCCATCGAATGTTGGAACTCCTTTCCTAGAATCATGCTTCTGTGTGCCAGGTGATGTGTGCTCAGGGTTGGTTTTGGGGAGAGGTGAGTGGGGCTGTGGCTGAACTATGCTCCAGCATCCCCAAGACCCTTTACTGTGTGGGTCCTGCCTGCCCTGGGCTGCAGCAGCTCCAGGGCTGATGCAGGCGTTACCGTAACTGGTGCTGACTGGGAGAGGCTCACGCAGCCGGGGTGGGGAGCCAACCCTTCTTCTAAGGAAAAAGTGTTTAAATAATTTCCTGCTGCTCGGACTTGGCTGGTGAGGAATTGCTTCGGTAATAAATCCTGGGTTGCCTTCTAGAGAGGAGGGACTGGGGGGTGCGTGTGCGCTGAAGCTGGATCTCAGCTTGGCCCCACAACCACCCTCTCGTCTCCAGGACCCTCCAGTGGGACTGCTCTGGAGGTGCAGGTGAGGGAAGAAGATGAGGGTGGGTGGGTTTTGGAGGAGAAGCTTGCTCTTGCCCTGTATCGGGCCATAAAGTGACTCAGTCTGAAGTGGTGTAATTGGCCCTGCTTGTCAGGGCAGGACACAGGGCCCCTGCTGTGTGCCATGGCAGGGCTGGCACTGTGACAAGGCTTGGACTCTGCCCCACGGCAAAGCTGGGCCAGGCTGGGGCTGTGTCTGTGCCAGCTTCTCCTCTGCTGAGCGGGGATGGGGCTATGTTTAGTCCAGTCATTTCTGTGAGCAGAGGTACCTGTGGCAGTGGGAAATGTGAGTGGTACCTCACTACCCACCTCACCTACCCATTGCTGTGGGGTGTGGTGTAACTGGTGGGAGTCCTGGCGATGAGTGAGCAGGTGGAGGATGCTCACACCAGCCCTTGGTGCCTTTGAGGGGAGCCTGCTCTGTCCCAGGGCTATTTTTGGGGGGTGGGTGGTGGGGGTGCTGCTTAAATCCTATCAGGCTGGGAGTTGCTGAGGCCAGGTCTCTGCAAAGGGCCATGGAAAGCCCCTGGGGATGTGGTGCTTCTCTCCTCCCTGGGCCAAGAGGTCCTGGTGGCGTTGGGTGAGCGGTGTGGGCACGGCCAACCCCTGCTGCCTCTGTGAGTTATTGCAGAGATTTCCTCTGCGCGCTCCGCCGGGCGGCCTTCCTTCCTCCCCGGAGGGAGCAAAACAAAATTCTCTTCATAGCGGGTGGAATTGAGGAAATACTTGGGAGCTAATTCCCGTGCAGTTTGTTTTCCCAAACATCTGAGGTTGCTGGCCAGAAAGGCTGGGGGGGGGTGTCCCAGAGGAGCAGCCGGACAGGAACTCTGTTGCTGGCTGCTGAGCACTGCTGATGGCCCAGGCTGGGCGCCAGTATGACGGTGCTGCTGGGGAGAGCTGGGCAGAGCCAGGCTGTCCTCCCTCCATCCCTGTTTAAGGGTGGGGGGGGCAATGGCAGTGGGTGACCCCCTGTGGATGGAGGGGCTGCGGAGCTGCTGCCACCCATGCCCCTGGCATTGGGGCATCTTCTACCCACCCAGCTGGGGGCTGCCCAAGGGCCCCCCAGCCCTGCAGGTGCCCCAGGTCCATGTCCCTGTTCCATTGGGGTAAGAAGCTCCTGCAGTGAAACTCTGTGTACCCCTGGGAGCATGGCAGGCCAGGGGGAGGGCAGCTGCCCCCTTCATGCACAGGCCCTCCATGCCTCCTCAAACAGCTTAATCCTCCCCACAATGCAGCACAATCCCCTTGTCGGGGAGGGGAGGGGGTGGCCACAGAGCTCATTCATGTGACAGGCATGAGGAGGGGATCTGGGTTCCTGCCTGGCTTTGGCTCCTGCTCTGCCTGGCGAGTTTATTCAGGTTTTTTGGGGGAGATCTGGGTTCTGCTGAGTGTGCAGCTCCAGCCGAGCGTTCGGGGCAGCTGCTCTGCAAACAAACCACTGCTGTTCCCAGCCGCCCGCAGGGCCCTGCTGAGGAGAGGGACAGGACAGGGATGGACAGGCAGCCACGGGAAAGGCTGGTCTGTCCCACTGTGGGTTGCCCTGGCTGGCTGGGGCAGGGGCACGGAGAAGCGATGGGGTGGCCAGTGCCATAAACGTGGCTGCTGCTGGCTGCCACCACAGTCCGTCCCCACCTTGGCTTTGAGATGAGCTGTGGCTGCAGAGATGCTTCCTCAGGCATCACCCAGTTCCCCCCAGGGCTTGGAGCAGGAGGAACCTGCTGGAGGAGCTCATGGCTCTTAGGGAAGCCTTCCTCCTCCTCTTCCTCCTCAGGCTGCCTGTAGGAGGGGGCTGGCTCTGGGCTCATGCTCAGCTTGTCCTCGTAGGGTGAGTGCCCAGTTCAGCCCGAGGGCGGCCCAGACCCCTAGCCCTCCTGCAGCGTGGGGGGAGCTGGGCAGGAGCAGGGCCCGGGGCTGGGGTCTCAGCTGATGCCACCCACCTCGGGACTGCGCAGGGGGAAGCAACAGCCCCTTGTTGTGTGAGCAAAACTGCGTTAGGGCAGAGGGAAAGTCGATTGTTAGAAGGTGATCATTATTTTCACTGCACACTGTATTCTGTTAATGAGAGCCCTTTGCTGGTGGGGTGGAGCCATTGCAGGGGAGGTGAGCGATGCTGGGCTGCTGCTGGCAGGGAGAAGTGACGGCAGGGCACAGTGCACGCCCCAGGGTGGCTCCCACGGGGCAAATGGGCTGTGTTCACTGCAAACACCGCCAAGGACAGTCTCTGCTGCACTTTGCCCGGGCTTTTTCCCTGGGTGGACCCCAGACCTTTGCTCTACTTCATCAAAGTCGTGGCATCCTCGTGTTAACTCTAGTTACTCAGCCCTGGAGGACAGCCCCGGGGTCTGGGGACACACAGTGCTGCCTGGACAGGGTGGGACGCTGCAGCCCGGTCATGGAATCACAGGATGGTTTGGGTGGGAAGGGGCCTGAAAGACCCTCAGTGCCATCCCCTGCCCTGGGCAGGGACAACTCCCACCAGACCATGTTGCTCAAAGCCCCATCCAGCCTGGCCTGGAACCCCTCCAGGGATGGAATTCACCCCGCTGTACATCAGCAGAGCCTCCTGGGCCCACGGGGCATCACTTGCTCATCCCTCTTGGGCTGTCACTGTCTCATCGGTGGCTTTTACTGCCGGGCTGCCCCGTGACGTTGCTCTGTGCCTTGATATGAATTTAATTATTACTATTAATCACAAGAAGGGGCTGTGCCAGTGGCTTGCAGAGCCAGACACCAGGATTTACAGCCAGAGCAGCTGGATGCTGGTAGAATTGGGGCTGGGGCAGAGCACAGATGACCTGTACCAGGGATGGCTCCGGGCTCAGCTGCCAAGGGACCTCTGTCTGCCACAGCAAGGGCACAGGCCTGGTCCCAGCGCGGCGCAGCACGAAGCCCTGCTCCTCCAGCAGCTCTGAGGCAGCCCCGCTCCCCAAGGTGATGGATGTCACAGGGTGCCAAGATGTGCCCATTTCGGGGCACGTCCCTGGAGACCAGGAGAAAGGCTTCTTGTGC
>VZTM01007552.1:133002-147148 GCA_013400555.1 Jacana jacana
GGGCTGGGGTCTCAGCTGATGCCACCCACCTCGGGACTGCGCAGGGGGAAGCAACAGCCCCTTGTTGTGTGAGCAAAACTGCGTTAGGGCAGAGGGAAAGTCGATTGTTAGAAGGTGATCATTATTTTCACTGCACACTGTATTCTGTTAATGAGAGCCCTTTGCTGGTGGGGTGGAGCCATTGCAGGGGAGGTGAGCGATGCTGGGCTGCTGCTGGCAGGGAGAAGTGACGGCAGGGCACAGTGCACGCCCCAGGGTGGCTCCCACGGGGCAAATGGGCTGTGTTCACTGCAAACACCGCCAAGGACAGTCTCTGCTGCACTTTGCCCGGGCTTTTTCCCTGGGTGGACCCCAGACCTTTGCTCTACTTCATCAAAGTCGTGGCATCCTCGTGTTAACTCTAGTTACTCAGCCCTGGAGGACAGCCCCGGGGTCTGGGGACACACAGTGCTGCCTGGACAGGGTGGGACGCTGCAGCCCGGTCATGGAATCACAGGATGGTTTGGGTGGGAAGGGGCCTGAAAGACCCTCAGTGCCATCCCCTGCCCTGGGCAGGGACAACGCCCACCAGACCATGTTGCTCAAAGCCCCATCCAGCCTGGCCTGGAACCCCTCCAGGGATGGAATTCACCCCGCTGTACATCAGCAGAGCCTCCTGGGCCCACGGGGCATCACTTGCTCATCCCTCTTGGGCTGTCACTGTCTCATCGGTGGCTTTTACTGCCGGGCTGCCCCGTGACGTTGCTCTGTGCCTTGATATGAATTTAATTATTACTATTAATCACAAGAAGGGGCTGTGCCAGTGGCTTGCAGAGCCAGACACCAGGATTTACAGCCAGAGCAGCTGGATGCTGGTAGAATTGGGGCTGGGGCAGAGCACAGATGACCTGTACCAGGGATGGCTCCGGGCTCAGCTGCCAAGGGACCTCTGCCACAGCAAGGGCACAGGCCTGGTCCCAGCGCGGCGCAGCACGAAGCCCTGCTCCTCCAGCAGCTCTGAGGCAGCCCCGCTCCCCAAGGTGATGGATGTCACAGGGTGCCAAGATGTGCCCATTTCAGGGCACGTCCCTGGAGACCAGGAGAAAGGCTTCTTGTGCCAGAACTGGCGACAGCAACCGTCCCCATGTGTGGTGGTGGTGGGGGGGGAAAAAGGGGCCGGGGGGGTCCATCAGTCCCAGGACGGAGGGGACCTCTGGGACCAGCCAGGCTCTGGCACACCCCCCCTGCAGCACTGCTGGGTGGGATGGGGGGTCCAGCCCAAGGAAGGGAGGTGGCATTTAGGGGGCTGGGGTGCAGGCAGGAGCAGGCAGGAGCTCCTCCCTTGCCCAGGCACAGGATCCCGGTGGCGGATCCCGCTGCATCAGCACCCCCTCGTGGCGGACACCCCCCCCCCGGCTTCGGTGGCCACCGGCCCCGGTCGGCCCCTGCGTCCCACGAGTGTTCCGGACGCCGCTCCCTGGCACCTCCCGCCGTTTAACGGCGCTGCTGGAGCCCGGCCCGACCCGAGGGGACTGGGGGGGTTGTGGGGTGTCACGGTGCGGGTTGGGGGAGCCGGGGGTGCGGGCTGAAGAGCTGGGAGTAACGGCACCGGGGAAAGATTAACGGCAAGTAAATCAAAACAGTATGATCCTGGCCACAATTAACAAAGTATTAATTACTTATGTACCCACATAAAAAAAAAATTAAAAAGCTAGCTAATTACCTTCTATGGAAAATTAAAGGGGGGGGGGACAGAAAATGCAACATGTAAAAAATTTAATTAGAGGCTGCATGTTGTGCATAAGAATGAGCCTGTTTTTGTGAATTTAATTGTTTGCAATTACAGATCAGTGTCTCATTTTCATCTCCTCCCCCGTCAGGCCGGGAGTTGCATCCTCCTCCTGCCCCCCCTCCGCCCCCCTCCCTGCTGCGGGGGACCCCAGGGTGTCACGGTGGCTTCTGGGCCCAGAACCTGGCCGGGTGCGGAGCCCCAGCCCCCGCTGACCCCTCCAGCGCTGCCCCCCGCTCTGATGTCTGCCTCGGGAGCACCCCCAGACAATGGGAGGGTGAAGCTCCCCAGGCTTTGAACTGCAATAAACCCTGTGAAAATGGAACCCATTCTGCAGTCGGGTGACTCAGTAATGAAGAGTCAAGTCCCACACTTGTGGTGTGTCACACCTCTGATAGCTTCATTGCTTTTTATCTGCATGGAAGGAGCAGATTTCCCTGCCTTTCAACTGAGACTGCAGCAAACAGGCTGGTGATTATTATCCCCTTCTCAGAGACATCCCAGAAGTTAATCCCTTGATCCACCCCAGCGCACCGGGGCAGGAGGGGAGGCTGCCTGTGGAGAGATGAGTCTTGTGCTGAGGAGTATCCCCAATGGGAGCTGAGGATTATCCCCAGCTGTCGCCAGCCATGGGGACCCAGCTCTGCCCAGCACCTACGTACAGTGGCACTGGTGCCTGTGGGCAGGGTAGTTGGAGCAGCCCACAGGGGCCACCAGTGGGCTTGGGGGCTGTTTGCCAGTGAGTGTGGCCTGGGCAGAGCTGAGAACAGCATTGGGCTCCCAGGCTTGGGGGCTGTTTGCCAGTGAGTGTGGCCCGGGCAGAGCTGAGAAGAGCACTGGGCTCCCAGGCTTGGGGGCTGTTTGCCAGTGAGTGTGGCCCAGGCAGAGCTGAGAGCAGCATCGGGCTCCGAGGCTTGGGGGCTGTTTGCCAGTGAGTGTGGCCTGGGAAGAGCTGAAAGCAGCACTGGGCTCCCAGGGGCCACTAGTGGTTTGGGGGCTGCTTGCCAGTGAGTGTGGCCTGGGCAGAGCTGAGAGCAGTGCTGGGCTCCCAGGGGGACTCCCCTGTGGGGCTGTGCAGGGTATCATAGCTGGTGATGGGGCTCTGGGCTGGGGCCAGGGTGGGAGCAGAGAGCCATTGAAGGCTTAATACCTTAGCAACATTTTAAAATAAACCACTTGATTTCACCCAGAACAATTCCTGCTACGACAGCAGGTCAGCCCCAAGCTCAGGAAATGGCTGAGGAGCCAGTCGGGGCACCGTGTCCCAGCATGAACTCTGGCCTGGCACTGGGTGCCATCCCAAACCACAGCTGTCCCTCTCCGAAGCCGAAGGGGGAAAAGCCACAACTGGCTGTGGTCCCAGCCTGCAGCAAAGGCAGCCCCAGTGCCGAGCCCAGCCGGGGTGTGCAGACACATTTGTGCACATCATGATGCAGATGATGCACATTCCTGGTGCATCAGCCCCTTCTAAGTGTGTCCCCACCAAGCCCTCGCTGTGCCAAGACGTGTCAAAACCTGCAAGGTTTTCTCCCCTTAGGTGCAACAATAGTTTTGGCCTGTCCTAAAAAACCCCTAGATCTTCTCAGGTTTGACTTTAAGCATGTAATGAATAGCACACATGTCAGAACAAACCTANTCCTCCCTTGCCCAGGCACAGGATCCCGGTGGCGGATCCCGCTGCATCAGCACCCCCTCGTGGCGGACACCCCCCCCCCGGCTTCGGTGGCCACCGGCCCCGGTCGGCCCCTGCGTCCCACGAGTGTTCCGGACGCCGCTCCCTGGCACCTCCCGCCGTTTAACGGCGCTGCTGGAGCCCGGCCCGACCCGAGGGGACTGGGGGGGTTGTGGGGTGTCACGGTGCGGGTTGGGGGAGCCGGGGGTGCGGGCTGAAGAGCTGGGAGTAACGGCACCGGGGAAAGATTAACGGCAAGTAAATCAAAACAGTATGATCCTGGCCACAATTAACAAAGTATTAATTACTTATGTACCCACATAAAAAAAAAATTAAAAAGCTAGCTAATTACCTTCTATGGAAAATTAAAGGGGGGGGGGGACAGAAAATGCAACATGTAAAAAATTTAATTAGAGGCTGCATGTTGTGCATAAGAATGAGCCTGTTTTTGTGAATTTAATTGTTTGCAATTACAGATCAGTGTCTCATTTTCATCTCCTCCCCCGTCAGGCCGGGAGTTGCATCCTCCTCCTGCCCCCCCTCCGCCCCCCTCCCTGCTGCGGGGGACCCCAGGGTGTCACGGTGGCTTCTGGGCCCAGAACCTGGCCGGGTGCGGAGCCCCAGCCCCCGCTGACCCCTCCAGCGCTGCCCCCCGCTCTGATGTCTGCCTCGGGAGCACCCCCAGACAATGGGAGGGTGAAGCTCCCCAGGCTTTGAACTGCAATAAACCCTGTGAAAATGGAACCCATTCTGCAGTCGGGTGACTCAGTAATGAAGAGTCAAGTCCCACACTTGTGGTGTGTCACACCTCTGATAGCTTCATTGCTTTTTATCTGCATGGAAGGAGCAGATTTCCCTGCCTTTCAACTGAGACTGCAGCAAACAGGCTGGTGATTATTATCCCCTTCTCAGAGACATCCCAGAAGTTAATCCCTTGATCCACCCCAGCGCACCGGGGCAGGAGGGGAGGCTGCCTGTGGAGAGATGAGTCTTGTGCTGAGGAGTATCCCCAATGGGAGCTGAGGATTATCCCCAGCTGTCGCCAGCCATGGGGACCCAGCTCTGCCCAGCACCTACGTACAGTGGCACTGGTGCCTGTGGGCAGGGTAGTTGAAGCAGCCCACAGGGGCCACCAGTGGGCTTGGGGGCTGTTTGCCAGTGAGTGTGGCCTGGGCAGAGCTGAGAACAGCATTGGGCTCCCAGGCTTGGGGGCTGTTTGCCAGTGAGTGTGGCCCGGGCAGAGCTGAGAAGAGCACTGGGCTCCCAGGCTTGGGGGCTGTTTGCCAGTGAGTGTGGCCCAGGCAGAGCTGAGAGCAGCATCGGGCTCCGAGGCTTGGGGGCTGTTTGCCAGTGAGTGTGGCCTGGGAAGAGCTGAAAGCAGCACTGGGCTCCCAGGGGCCACTAGTGGTTTGGGGGCTGCTTGCCAGTGAGTGTGGCCTGGGCAGAGCTGAGAGCAGTGCTGGGCTCCCAGGGGGACTCCCCTGTGGGGCTGTGCAGGGTATCATAGCTGGTGATGGGGCTCTGGGCTGGGGCCAGGGTGGGAGCAGAGAGCCATTGAAGGCTTAATACCTTAGCAACATTTTAAAATAAACCACTTGATTTCACCCAGAACAATTCCTGCTACGACAGCAGGTCAGCCCCAAGCTCAGGAAATGGCTGAGGAGCCAGTCGGGGCACCGTGTCCCAGCATGAACTCTGGCCTGGCACTGGGTGCCATCCCAAACCACAGCTGTCCCTCTCCGAAGCCGAAGGGGGAAAAGCCACAACTGGCTGTGGTCCCAGCCTGCAGCAAAGGCAGCCCCAGTGCCGAGCCCAGCCGGGGTGTGCAGACACATTTGTGCACATCATGATGCAGATGATGCACATTCCTGGTGCATCAGCCCCTTCTAAGTGTGTCCCCACCAAGCCCTCGCTGTGCCAAGACGTGTCAAAACCTGCAAGGTTTTCTCCCCTTAGGTGCAACAATAGTTTTGGCCTGTCCTAAAAAACCCCTAGATCTTCTCAGGTTTGACTTTAAGCATGTAATGAATAGCACACATGTCAGAACAAACCTAATTATAAGATACACTCGTGCTAATAACTGCTTTTGAGACCGTATGGAGATCTAATACACGCCAAATAAAAGGCAAAGCAAGCCGTTACCTTGAAATGTCTGGTTCTTGCTCAGCCAAACACTATGAAATCATTATGTTTAATTATGGGCTATCACCCTGGAATACCAGCTTACTAATTATTTATAATGATTTCTGAATGCACATTATAATCTCCTGGACAGGACACCGAGAGTCACCGTGGGCGGCTGCAGCCCATCTTGTTTTCCTGTGCCCGGCACCGTTTCACCCAGGAGTTAACGCCACCTCAGTTCCTGCTCTGGGAGGGTGGGCTGAGGGGTCCTTGCTCCACAAGGACACAGCCAGGCAAACGCCTTCTGCCTCCTTTTCTCCCTGTCACACACCTCACGGAATCGCTGAATGGTTTGGATGGAAGGTCGTCGGGTTCCGCCACCCCCTTCCATGGACAGGGGACACCTCCCACTACACACCAGGTTGCTCAAAGCCTCATGCAGCCTGCTCTTCAGTTCTGGGCAGGGCGGGAGAAGGTCTCTTGTCACGTTGGTTGCTCAGGTGGGTGCTGGGGACCAAGCAGGCTCCGTCCGGGACGGGCTCAGCCCTCGCCTCCGTCCCTTCAGCCCCACTTTCCTTTAACTCCTCTCTCAGCCCCTGCTTTTTCCTGGGAAGGATGGTGGGGGGATGTCCGGGCAGGGCCACCCCAGCTCCGTTCCAGTGGCCCTTCCCCGCGGAGTCGCCAGAGGGCACCGTGCGGCCGGTACCGGGACGCAGCTCCGAGCGCTGGTGGCCTGGGGTGCCCTGGAACCGGGACCCACAGGTGCCCGGTGCTCAATAGCAGCTCCCGGGCTGGGACCAGCGATGCTGGCGGTCCCTGGTCATGTACCGGCACGGACACGAGTCACCAGCTCTTAGGAAGGAGCAGGTAATTCAGGTAAAACGCTTCCCCGCTGGAGCAGGCTACTCACTGCCGTCCTCTGGCTAATTTGTTGTCGTTAGAGGTAATGGACAGCTTTTCTTTAGCCATGAAATTTATATTAAAAAAAAAAAACCCAAACCCAAACAACAGAAAGCAGGAAAAATAAGTACCCGCGCTCTCAGCGTGTCTCCTTGGAAGTAGAACAAGAGGATTAATGCACAGCATGGTCAAATAAAGAAGTGCTGCTTTTAATGACTTAAGAGGGACAAGGCAGGAGGCATGAAAGCAAAGTGTGGGAAGGGGGATCAAGCCTGGGCCAGGAGGGAGAGCGGAGGAGCCGAGAGCGAGGGCTTCTCCCAGCATCTCACTGAAGTGATCTTCACCTGCCCAGCCCAGGGGGAGACCCAGGGGGCTCATCATCATCACTGTTCCTGCAGCCTGGGAGCCTGGGCCGAGCGCTCTGTGCTGCAGGACGGGGGTGGCCCTGATGCTGGGGAGAGTTCAAACTTCTCCAAGGCAGGGAATTCAGCTGCTGCCAGGCGAGGGCCTGAGCAGGGAGCTCATGTTGCTTGGCACGCAGAGGGTTACCTCATTTGCAGGATTTATGACCTCCAGGGCTTCCCATGTTTTCTCTACCCTCTCCTATTAATCAATAAGCCATTATAATAACCCTTAGGAAATGATTTATAGATTGTATCTTCAGTTTCCATCTTGGAAACCTGTCTGCATCACAGCCTGCTCCGGAGCCTCGTGGCTGTGAGGATGAACAGAGATGGTGGGTGCCAGCACCGTCACCTGCCTGGAATGAAGACACCCCGTGTCCTGGTGTCCCCAAGCACTGAGCCATGGTCCCTCTGCACCGCCCCTCCATCGTGGTGAGGAAGGGTCTGGGCTGGAGAGAAGTGGGCAAGAGGCAAAGCACCAGTAACCCAAGCCCCAGTGGCCGCTGGGCTACTGGTCTGTGCTGCGGTCACCGCCGGCAGTGACAGCCCAGCCACGAGCTTGCCGTGCCGTCGGTTGCAGTGTATTATCTCCAGAATTAATATGCAATCGGCCAGGGGCAGGGATTATTATAGCAAAATTATGCAACTAAGTAGGTTGTTAACAAGTTGATTTAAAATTCATAAATGGGGCTGGAGCGGGAGGGGACATGGGGGGGGGTGGAAGATAACAGGACAGAGCACGGCAGGCTCAAATTAACTTAAGCTGTTTGATGAGGAATCAGTGATGTAGGGAATGAGATGGGGAGGAGGATTAAAGGGAGTTCCTATTTAAAATCAATTTGAAAGTGTGCCAGAAACCATTCCGTTACAGTCGTGGTCGTTGCGAGACCTCATCTCTTCTTTCATTAGTTCCAAACTCTTTGGCTGTGATTGCTGGGTCCCAGGCGGGTGGTGGCTGCCCTGCTCTCACAGAAAACCACTCTTCTTCCCTGGTTTGATCTGCTGTGAACCTCCATGGCCGGGATCCCGCACCTGGGGAAGCGGAGAGGTGCAGTTGTGTGCGAAGGGCGCCCGGCTGAGGCATCCGCGTTTTAGGATGAGGAGCTGGAAGGGAGGAACGGAGGGGGATGAAGAAGAGAGAGCAGCCAGGTGTGGTGGAGAGATGACTCCAGGTGATGATGGGTTTGTGGAGCTAGTGCAGGGAACAGAGAAGGGAAGGTGGCTGCATTGCTTATGCCTGCAAGTCCTCCACCACCATCACACGTGCTTTCATCACAGATTTACATAAATAAGGCTTAGGATAAGGAGCATGTCCAGGGACTGCCGTCCCGGCTCAGGACATCAGCAAAGCAGGGAGGAGAAAGCTGCCACCTCTTGTCTTCTGTGTAGTCCTCACTGAGAAAGGACCTTTTGCAGGTTTTAAAAAAATCACTTGCTAAATCAGCTTCCCTTTCTTCCATCCCCGCATGTGTGACTGTCACACACGGCCCAGCCCCAGCCTGTCTGCGGCCTCTGCTCAGTGCCAGCCAGGAGAAACTGAATGGGAGTAATTCTTAAGTAACAGGAAAAGTTGTAAGGAAATGGTGTCAGTATTTAAATTTAATTGGCTTATGTGGGGCTCAAATTCCCAAAATAGCCATTTTTTTAGTAACAGCAGCATTTTTATAGGCTTAAATGTGAGACCAAAGAACTGTTATGTATTATAGACAATCAACAGACTACTATACTTTTTCCCAAGTTAATTTGAAATGTAAATCCCTATAGTTGTTCATTATGCACTAATCCAACTGTATGAGCATAAAGCTCACTGCAGCAGAGGTTCACTTAATCTGCTATAATACGCTCGTTCTGAGCTTTGCGGGGGCAGTGATGGTCCCATTCCTCTCTCGGGCCAGGCTGGGGGAAGGTGCTGGAGCAGAGAGATGCTGTGGGTCAGAGGGATGCTGTGGGTCAGAGGGATGCTGTGGGATGGTGAGGGTCAGAGGGATGCTGTGGGATGGTGAGGGTCAGAGGGATGCTGTTCCTGTCTCTGCTGCATCCCACCAGAACAGCAGCTTCCCTGGGCGATCTGGGCACCGTGCAATGAGCCTCAGGGATGTCTGCAATGGCAGCCTGGCCGGATCCACTGCTCAAATAAAGACTTGCTCCCAAACCGGTTCCAAACAGGGAGATGCACATTAAATACAATTTAAAATATTCCAACTTTGTTTTTACTCTTGGTGACTTGTCAGTTTAGCAAACAATGGTGCTTATAAGCATTAATCACCTGGGCTCAATTTGTGCTGGCAGACTCATTTACCTCCCGAGCAGGCAGGCCTTCAATACCTTCATTGTGTGTTTAACTTAACAAATAATTTATCAAACACAGTCCCAATTAAATGGCCCTTCTGTACCCATTAGCCATCATATCGATCTTCTTTTTGCTACCTTCCCCACTAGCTGTGGGCCCCAGGTTTGTTTAATACCATGAATATTAGTTCATCTGCATTTATGATCTGCTGGATCGAGGACCGGCTGGATGGAGCATCCCAAAGAGTGGTGCTTGATGGAGGTAAATTCAGCTGGTGGTGGCCACAAGTGGTTCCTCAGGGCTCAGTGTTGGGGCCATTTCTGTTTAATGTCTTTACTGAGGTTCTTGACAAGGATCTAGAGAGCACCATCAGTGAGTTTGCAGATGACACTGAGTGAGGTGGGAGTGTTGATCTGCATGAGGGCAGGGATGCTCTACAGAGGGACTTGGATAGACTGGATAGATGGGCCAATGTTAATGGCATGGGCTTCAGCAAGGCCAAGTGCCAGGTCCTGCCCTTGGGCCACACCAACCCCATGGATGGCTACAGGCTGGGGGCAGTGTGGCTGGAGCTGCCTGGCAGAANTCACGGGCAATGAGCCATAGAAGGAGAGGGAATGGCTGCAAGCTGCAGCAGGGTAGGGTTAGGCTGGCCATGAGGAAAGAATTCTTGCCAGCAAGAGTGGTCAGAGCCTGGACTGGGCTGCCCAGGGAAGGGGTGGAGTCCCCATCCCTGACTGTGTTTCAGAGTCGCTGAGATGTGGTGTTGAGGGATCTGGTGTAGGGGAGAGCTTTGTAGAGTGGGGCTGATGGTTGGACTCCATGATCCCAAGGGTCTCTGCCAACATAAATGATTCTATGATTCTATGATCTCTCTCTGCAACCCTGCTGATGACCCTGTGCCTGCACCAGGCATCCTTTGGGATGGCTCCACCCTGCCTGTCCCCGCTGTAAAGGCCATTCCCTTTCCATCCCTCCCCAGGGGGAAATAGCTGCCGGGACGTGCCATCTCAAGGGTAGTGGCTGCCCACCATGACATAGGATCTCCAAACTTTTCCAAACATTTCCAAGCTTCAGAAATGCTGCAGAGCTTGTAAGCAGCTGGGTGGTTTATCTTAGTGCAGGGCTAAATGGAAAAAAAAAAGAGGGAATTAAGTGCCTTGCCCCAGGCCACAGAACACATTAAGGGGAGGCTTGAGATTGGAAGCCAGGTGTCCTTACTCCCCCCCCCACTCACCCTCATCACCAGATAAAGCACCTTCCTTTGTATCTGTGAGTCTCAATTTAATTACCTTTATCTGCATATACCTGCTCTATCTCATTTCCCCACACCTGAGACTGATTTCGTGCCACACTCCTCTGTGCTCCTCGTGAGGACCATCCTCTCCAGCCCCACCAGAGGCAATAAATGAACTTGTGCTTTGGCTTAATTCACTGACACACTAAAGGGTTTTGTCCCTTGTCCCCACAGAAACCCTCTGTGTGGGAAGAGCTGCCATCAGAGCGGGGCAGTTTGTAATCCTGTGCAATTTCATGGCTACTTGGAAATCACACATTAAGGGAAAAATCCTGTACTGTGCCGCACTCCTGGGGAGCGCTGGGTCAATAGCAAAGATAATTAGAAACTAACAGAGTTATTCTGCATTGTCCTCTGAATTGTATTACAGAAATGCTCTGCATCAGAAATTAATGGAAAAATGCTGCTTTGTCTCTATTTTATTTTATTTTTTTTTAATCCAGAAGACCACAAACTGGTGTTTCTGGCTCCTGTGCTCAGTCTGGCCTCTTTCACTGGTGTTGGCCCCTGGGACGCTGGGTGGCCACTTGAGCCCCATCACCACAGTCCTGGTCACGCCATGGGAGCCCAAGTGGTCTCCGTGGGTCCAGCACTGTGCTGAGCCCACGAGAGACACAGTCTGACACTGGGGGGGGGACCCTGGGACAGGCTGGAAGGGGTGTCTCCTGCCCAGCCTGCAGCCAGGGACACTCTCAGGGCTCATGCAGAGGAGTCCGTGGCATCTAAATTAATCACTTTATTTATTTACTTAATTAAATTGGAGTGGTGCCATCAGAGAGTCAGCAGAAAGTGGAATGAAAGTCATAAATAAAAGAGGGAGGTGTAAACTTTGGCAGTGCTGATGCGGGCGGGCAGGGTTTTGGGGGGCTGATGGGCAGCATGGGGTCCCTGGGCAGCAGAGACCCCAAAGGCAGGGGAGGTTCCGTGGGGAGGCAGGGGCTGTCAGGAGGGCTCAGATCTCAGCTGAGGCGCTGACCCCCAAATCTCCTGAGTCTTTCTGGTGCCGGTGTCTGCCCTCACCTCTGCACAGCCCACCCTGGCTCCCTGATTCACCCAGGGCTGTGGAAACTCCTCCAACAGCAGCTCTGCCCCTGGCCTCTCTCCTCTTGTGGGCTGCTGAGGGGAATGAAAAATAACCTGTGCACATCCCCATTATTTCCACATTAATATTTCTTCATTTAAAATGCCACAGCACATTAATCTAATGAAAACATTTAAACATCATGATGGGAAAGGCAGACTCCAGAGAACAACTGTGGGACAAAGTGACATCACCTCCTGCCGCGGGCCAGGGAGGGAGCTCCTGTATCCGTGCTGGTGAGCAGGGCAGGCAGCCCAGTGCTGCTCCCCCCATGCAGCTAGTGTCCCCTCGTCACCATCCCCAGTGGTGGCTTCAAGGCTGAAGGTGCCAGGAAGGTGAGGGGATGGAGAACAGCAGGGCACTGACAGCTCAGGCAGTGGTGGGGTCCCTCGTGCTGGCTGGGAGAAGAGGGCACATCGATGGGCACCAATGCAGCCTGCCCCCTTTGCCCTCAGCATCGCTCTGAGTAACCCTGTGGGTCCCAGCAGGGTCCTGACCCCACGGGGAGCCCTCCTTGTCAGCTCTGTGCCCCCCCATACGCGCTGCCCCAGCTTTGCATTCCCAGCACATCCCCGGGCAACGGAGAACTGCGGCAGCACTATAATTCCATAATCACTTGCAGAGACTGGTTCCTGCCTTCTCATTTAAAATGTCACAGCTTGTGTTTGCTCTTTTATGCTTTGTACTTTCAATGAACTTCTCCTTCCCAGGACCCATTAGCTGGTTGAAAACTTTATAACAATCATCAGGGAGTTGTTCATGGCTAATTGTGCAGTTCAGGAATGTGCCTGCCAAGCTCTCCCGCCGCCCTGCCCGTGGTGGTGCTGCAGGTGCCCCCAACACCCGTCCTGCCTGGCACAGGCAGGGACACCCTGCTCTCTGCCCGCTGGGCCAGGCAGCCACCCAGCAGGAGCCACGGGGAAAATCACTCTCCCTCTATTTATAGATGCTTTCCAGCACTTAATGCTCAGCTCTCAGCCTGGGCCTGGGGAGCAAAATCAATGCTTTCAGTATGTCTCCAAGTACACCATCAGGGTCCCCCCCACACAGAGCTTGTGCAGACAGAGGGTTCCACCACCTCGGAGCTGCCCTCCCCAATCTGCCACCTCCACAGGCTTCACAAAGGAGGGAAGGGCTCCTTTTTGTGGGCATGGGGCGAATGTGATGCTATAGCTGGTCCCCGTGAGCCGTGCATGGGGCTGTGGGGCTGTGGGGTTGTGGGGCATGGCCTGGCAGCGGAGAGCTGCTGTGCAGAGGGTGGCCCAACTGGCAGGATCAGCCCATCCTGACCCAAAACCTTGCTGGTGTTGGAGCAGAAAGAAGGTGGTTTCCAGAAGTTCTGGCTTCCCCTGGGGCAGGCACTGCGCCCTTCTCTGAAGGGCTGGAAAAGAGATGTTTCAAAAACGAAAGCTGCTTTTTACAATGGAAAGTATAAGCTGAATCCATAATGACTGGAGGGGGATAACATGTTTAATCCTCCAATACCAGAGGGAAGATCCCTGCTAATCCATACTCAGCCCCAGGAGGAGGAGTGGGAGGGATGTTGGGGCAGAGGGTTCCTGCCTGGGCAGGGATGGAGACACCAGGGCCAAGCATCGCTCCTGGCCAGGGCTGGGAGCAGGGACCTGTGCTGGGGGGCTGCAGAAGTACCCCTGGACACATGGGTCAGCAGTGACCTGAGATGCCCTGGTTTGGGAGGTATTTTCCTCCTTCGTGAGTCCTGCTCCCCCTGCTCTTGGCTCCCTGGCTCATTTGTCCATGGGAAAGCTCGTTGCACCGAAACAGGCTGTTTGCAAGCAAAACCAAACCCCTTCTTTAGGCAGACACTTCTCTGCTGCTGCCATAACCAAATGCTGAGTTAAATAAGTTATAGGAACAGTGTTTGATTTGGTGACAAGCTGAAGGAGACCTCCAGCACCCGGAGGATTAATGACTAATCTTTGCCCTGTGTGTGGAGCAGGCGGAGAGAGCAGCGGTCAATAACACACTCGATTTTGTTGCTCATCCCCAGCCTTCTTCACCAGTAATTAGACTGGGAAATGATGAAGTGTGGGGCTGGTGGCATTTGCATGCTGGCTGGCTAGTGCTAATCAGAAAGGAGAAAACAGGCAGCTCTTAATTGGCTCACAGTGGGATCTGATGAGGGGAAGAAGCTCCTGACAGAACAGTCATTTGCTGTTGCCTGAAGTGAAGGGTTTGAGCCCCACGATCTCGCTCTGTGCCTTCCCTTTCAGCAGACTTGTTTTCCCATCTTAAAGCCAGCTCCTTTCCTCTGTGCCCAAACACACCTTGGCTCGCCTCCTGCGTGCTTTCCAGTCAATGGCTTCTCTTTCACCAGGGGAGGGCGAAGGTTTCGGAAATCACTGACATTTCAAGGTTTGCCCACATTCATCCACGAAGTGAGCACGTGAGACACTTTCCGAGTAGGCACCGGGGGGGGGGAATCCTGACCAAGTAGCGGGTTTGTCCCTGTTTATCCTCACACAGCTCCAACTGAAAAAGAGAAAGAATCCTTCTGCCCACACTCCTCCTCGTGCCCCAGCGCTGCCCAAGAAGACCCTGTGCCTTTGCCCGCTGGTGGTGGCAGAGCCGGGGCCGGGCATCGCCGCG
>VZTM01007552.1:147982-199773 GCA_013400555.1 Jacana jacana
GGGATGGGGGATGGCTCAGGCTGGGGGACAGCTTGGGCTGGGGGACAGCTCGGGATGGGAACAGCTCAGGCTGGGGGACAGCTCGGGATGGGGGATGGCTCAGGCTGGGGGACAGCTTGGGCTGGGGACAGCTCAGGATGGGGATGGCTCAGGCTGGGAACAGCTCAGGCTGGGGACAGTTTGGGCTGGGGACAGCTCAGGCTGGGGGACAGCTTGGGCTGGGGACAGCTCGGGATGGGAACAGCTCAGGCTGGGGGACAGCTCGGGATGGGGGACAGCTTGGGATGGGGGACAGCTTGGGATTGGAAGGCAAACACGGGTTGGGGGCAGGATGGGGATGTCCCACCTGCACTGGTGAGCGCGGAGCAGCCCCACGATGTGCAGGGACACAGAATCCATTTGTTTTAATCTGCTAATACTGCAAAGGCTGAAAGGTATGACTGGGTTTGAATATATTACTTTGAAATGCAAATTCTAAGGACAGCTTAGATGTCTGCCTGTCTCTTGGGGTTAAAAGACAAAGGGTAGGTAATAACTTTAAAAAAATCCATTTCCCTACAACGCTTTGTACTACCAGGCGGCGTTTACCCCTTGCTGCTTCTACCTGGCTGATTTTGATTAACACCCTGGCCCAGCAGGCGCAGGAGCAAGAACTCTGTTGTACTTTACAAACCCTGGTGAGAGCACGGGGCGCTGGGCAGCGGCTGCTCCTCTCCTTCCCTCAGCCCGTCGGGGATCGCAGCGATGCCGAGCGCCGTGGGACCGGGCAGTTTCCAGGCTTTGCCTGTTTGTGGCAGGCAGCTCCCCCTTCCCTCTCTCCCTTCTCCCCACTTACCAGGATTGCCTGAAGCAGCTGGTTTTTCTCTCACTGTTAATGATGCTTAAGCCCAGATGGATTTACAGGCGCTCCAGGTGCCCAGCCTGGGCACAGGCTCCTCTCCCATCTTTGCAGAGGCGAGAGCTGGCGATGCCCAGGACGGTGTTAATTATACAAGGGCACGGTGGCAATAACGAGTCATGTATGTTCAGCCCTCCCACCCCTACATGTCACTGTGATCAATAAGCAATCCAGTCATTAGAAATAAAGCTACTCCTATTATCTGCCGGTCGATAACTCATTAGTCTTGGACATACCGGCCTCAGCCCCTCCATGAGGAGGGGAGTTTGCGCAGGCAGATGGAGGGCAGGGGCTGCAGCCCCACATCAGACCCCCAGTGCTGCAGAGCACCCGGTGCCCGGGACATGGGTGGCTCTCAATGACAATCCCTTTGCACCAGCCAGAATGCGACTCCCCTTTCCACGGAATGAAGTGTCTGCAAAGCCACAGGCAACCACATCTCTCCTAAAGGACTTTGCTACATGGTGTCCCACTGCCACAGGCGAGTGCAAGCGCAGCCTTGACTCTGCCACTTATCTCACCCTGGTACATCTGTATGAGGGCAGGAACGTCCCCCAGGAGGAGGATGCTGGACGTTCAGCCCCACGTCCCCACCAGCAGCACGCACGCACCTCCCTGCCAGCACAGCCAATGCCTCGCTTGCTGACCCTGGCTGCTAAATTGGGGCAGTTTCAGGCCAATCACAGGGGTCCTCCTGTGGGTTTGCCCAATACACCAGTGCAGGCAGTGCCTCTTGGACACTGGGACTTTGGGGACAATGGCCAGAGATCCAGGCCAGGGATTGCAGGAACACTGCCACGGCCACCAGCAGCCTTGCTGTGCCTTGTGACTACACACCTTCATCCACCCCTGCCCCACCATCAAGCCTTTGGTGCCTGAGAGCAGTGGGGTGTTTCTTCAGTCCAGGACAGTATCTATTATTAATATGCAATTGTAAACAGCTTTTTATTATTGCACACCTCCAACCTCTCCGTCCCCCACACCCCCCTCTCTGCTGCTCCCCACTGCCCCTGACTGGAAATGTTGACAGTAATAAATGGCTGGCAAAGCAATTATACACATTAAGCTGAAAAGTATGAAGCTGAGGTCAAAACTATTTTCTTCCTATAATTACATGGAGAGTAAATTCGTTTTGCCAGGAATAAAAGTGACACAGAAGGTCATGGTGAGGAGGGAGCCGGGTGGTCAGGCTGCCCCCGCCCGTCCCCCCCAACCCCGGTGCAGGCGTGGGCGTGGAGACAGAGCTCCCCTGGTGCCACGGCATCTCCCTGGCTCCAGGAGGAGCAGCCCATTCCACTGCTGGCACCACACAGCCTGACTGGGACCTGCTGGGCTCCAGGAGCAGCCCCAGGGCTGGTGCCCATCTCCATGGCCTTGAGCTCCCCACTCGGAGCAGCCCCAGCTCTGGCTGTGGGGTTGTGCTCCAGCCCAGGGGAAGAGGAGGGCTCGAGAAAGCCCAAACCCTGGTGGTCCTGCTTTTCAAGACCTTTTTGCCCTGTTTATGCTTCTCTCTTTACCTTCAGGTCCCTTCCCACCCTCTTGAGCGAGCAGCTGAGCCGGCTGTGACACTTGGAGCATGAGCCAGCCCTGGAACAAGGCTGCACAGCCTGAAATAAGGTTTATTAAACTGCAATAGGGTTTGTTACTCTGCTAATGCACCATATAAAAAAAAAAAGCCATGAAAACCAACAGTTAGATACAACGACCTGCTCGTTCCCCAGCTTAGGTGCCTCGGCCACACTGGAACTGACTTTATTCTCAGCAAAGGAGGAAAAAGGCCTCTATCCCCCAGAGCTGGGACGTTGTCCCCACCTTGCCTCGTGTCCCACTCCCACCTCCAGGCTCCACGTGTTACTGGTGCTGGAGGGGTGACTCTGGATTGTCACCTGCGGTTGCTGGGAGGTACAGGCTGGGGAGCAGAGGTGGCTGGTAGCTGTAGCCAGAGGAGCTCCTCTAATGGGTCATCTCCATTGCAGAAAACACTGGTGGTGATGGCATCAGAGGTGAACTTGAGCTTCTGAGACCCGAACAGATTCAATTTTTCCTGGGTATTAACAGAGTCTCCCAGGGAAAAACAAGTAATTGGCTTTTCCAGGGCCCTGCAGCACTGGGCTGCCTTTCCCTGGATCCCAGTTGCAGGAACCGGCACTTCCCAGAGACCCATCACCTTGAGGGAGGCTTTGGGGCTGCGGTGTTTGCTGCTCCCTGGTGTCCCTCAACCCACCATCCATCACCTGCCACCAGCACAAGTTCTCTCAGACAGTCCCTGCCCAGGGACAGTTTCCCATGGCAGGGTCACTGAGAGGGGTGTCCTGGGTGGCACTGGGATGGGGGGGAGCTGGGCCCAAGACCAGGGACCTCACTTGCCACTCTCTGTACTCTGAGCGCCAGGAAAGGTTTCTCCCAAGACCTCCCATCTGGCTCCAAAGTGCCCACTTTTACCTGAATAATCACTTGTCTTGCACTAGAAAAGGATTTCTACTCTTTAAAATTAGTTTTGGTAAGTTTTTGCTTTCTTTGAATCAAAGCTCTGGGACAATTAATCACTGCCCCAGCTCCTGCCAGTGCTCAGCTTGAAGCAGAGATCAGTAAGAGGTATGAATCTTTCTGTAACAAGGTCTTCAAAATAAGCATCACTGTCCTGCAGTGGTTCTGAAGGGGTTGTCCTACCGCCCTGCAGGTGGTGGGGACCCTGCTCCAGGTGTCACTGGCAACAAGATGTGGCAGGGATCACTCTGCAACCACCCCCTGCTCCAATCCTTCCTGGGGCCAGGGTTTGGGGCAGCGGTTGCTCCCAGAACAACACCACTGCTCTCCATGGGAGGAGGAGAAAGAGGAGGAGGAGGAGGAGGAAGAGAACATCCCAGCCTTTCCAAGCACCTTGCACGAGGCAGAGCAGCAGCCAGAGCACGGCCCCAAGGCAGAGGAGGAGCGCTGTGACAGCCAGGTCCCTGTCCTCCCAGACCCTCTGGCTGTGGGAGGAAGGGGACCAGGGCACAGCGAGTGTGTGACAGTCCCCTCACCCACACCAGGCACTGCTGGGAGAAGCACCGGCCCCACCACACAGCCGGGTGGTGACCTCCAGTTATTCTCACAGAGCGTTGGAGTTAACATTTGGCAATATCTAATGAAACTCCAGATTATTAATGACTTCCATGCAACATTTACAGTTAAAGGGCATTTCCCACAGCTGTTTATATATCAGCAGAGGCGTGTGCAACCTTTCTCCTAGATCCCCAGAGCCCAACTACGGTAACTGCATTCGATAAGGAAAATTCAAATCAACCCTTTCCATTTTCTCCCCCCTTTTTTTTTTTTTTTCAGTTCACAGACCATGAAGGAAACAGATGGGAGTTGAAAAGAGATGGAAAACGACAAAGGAAGTCGAGAGACATTTATTTCCACTCAGAACAAATTAATTAGGATGTCTGGGGACACCTGATTAAAGTTTCTGACAGAGCTAAAGCACTGCTCCCTCTCCTTGCAGGGAATGCTTTAACACACACCATCACTGGAGAGGAGCTGCTGGGGTCAGGGGACCCCGCTGCTGGCTGCTCTGGGGACAAGGGGACCCTTCTACTGGCTGCTCTGGGGACAAGAGGACCCTTCTACTGGCAGGGCTGGGCTCACTGCCCAGGAACCCACCAGCCACTCTGCCTTCAAACTTCCCAAAGCCTCTGAAGTTGTTTTTATTCAGGTGGGTTATTCTGGGGCTTCTGTCCTGTGTTATACAAAGTGTTCAAGTTTTTAAAGGTGATGCTTCTGCTCTTTCTTTTTGATCTCAGTCCTCACTGGACAAAAAAAAAGCTGTGGACATGCTGGAGAGGGTCCAGAGGAGGACCACGAAGATGATCCAAGGACTGGGAAGCTGTTGTAGGGGGAATGGAGAGAACTGTGTTCATTCAGCCCTGAGAAAAGGCAGCTCAGGAGAGACCAGATCACCACGCCCCAGTATTTAAAGAGTGGCTGCAAAGGAGATGGAGACTCTCTTTTTCAAGGAGTCACACAGAACAGAGGGGTGATGGGTACAGTTCCTCCCAGGGGATTCTGATTGGACAAAAGAGGAGGAATTTTCACAGTGAGAGCAATTGGGCACCAGAATAATCTCCCCAGGGAAGGGGTGGATTCCCCCTCATCATACACTGTTCCATCCATGGGGTGCTGGCTTGTCCTTTCTTCCCTGGCTGGAGCCAGGCAGTACCAACCTCGTGCTGGCAGCAGGTTATCTCCCAGACAGAGCAGCCCCTCTCATCAGGGCAGTAATTAGTGTCTGCTTGGACAGGCTGGTTTGCTCAGGGGAGCCCCAGGAGGCAGCAGCCGGTCCCCAACCACACACAGGACACACTGATGGCAGCATGGACAAAACTCAGTGCTGCTGCAGGGCTGAGCCTGGGGACACGAGAAATGACCTGCAGCCCCACAGATACATCAGGGGACAGAAGCTGGAGGGGGTAATAGTAACCCAGAGGCCACAGGAGTGGGAAACAGCCGGGGGACTGAGTACCTTCCTTGTGCTCTCACTGCCTTTCCCCACAGAAAGCTGTTCCAACAGATAACTAGCCTGAAGCTACTGCACTATTTCCTTCCCTCCTCCTCTGTGAAAGCACCCTTCGGGCACCACACGGTATAAGTGGAAATTCACCCCTTTTTGCTCTTATTGAATGGAGGAATAGGCCTGGCACAGCCCACCTCTGCCCGTAGGCGTTCAGAAAGGCAGGGCAGGACAGGCTGTCAGACCCGGGAAGTTCTGCATCCCCCGCCGGTAGAGAGCGACGCGGATACGGAAAGCATCGGGGAATCACAGAAACAGCATAATGATTTCTTCAAAAGGATATAATTTGGAAACAGCTTTTCTATTTCCACTTTATTGGTTATTTTTAGTTGAGCAGCTGTTCTTCTTGTGTTGATATAAAACCCGTTTCTTTCGTTCCTAAAGAAAGGAGTTCTTTACTCTTGTGGCTGGAGAATTCAACTTTAGAGGTCACTTATTGTTTCCAAGTTCAATGTGCTCTGGATGGAATCTATATTCCTCTCATATGGTTCCTGGGCATGAAAGCAATCTCTAAATACTCAGAGGATAAAATGAGGTCAAACCTGCAATTCCATGTGGCTGCTGCCGAGTGAAGGCAGCGCTCTGACCTGCCGCTTTGTTTCTGTCAAAGCAGTTTAGAAAACAGCAGTGGGAAATTATTTTGCGATAAATAGAAACCTACTAGAGCCCAGGCGGCTCTGCAGCCCCGGGTTTCCTTTCAGGCTATTCCCCCAAGAAGAGACTGGGAATTGCAATTGGCTGGGCCCAATTTCTAGATGACGGAAGAGCCGTTTCACATACCAATTATGACAATTGCACCTTTTACAAAGCCCTTTGCTGCAGGGGAGGCTGCACACCCTCCACCAGAGCGGGGCTGGAGCTGAGAGACTTCCCTTGGGCCGTGGATCGAGACAGCTCTTAGAAACAGCACCCAGCGTGGGACGAGAGAGGCTTCCCTCTGTGTCCCTGCGAGAGCTGGGCATGATCTGCCAATGCTTACATGCCAGTGGAGGAGGAGGAGGAGGAGGAACCACTGGGGGACCAGCCCAGGGTCCCCTCCATTGGGAGGTCCCCTGTTTCCCACAGGGGACAGGGGTGTCCCCACAGCGCACAGCCAGGACCCTGCAGAGCCCCCCGCGCCAGAGCCGGCTGGGTGGGAGCTGCAAACAAATAAAGCACTAATTGCTGTACCAAGGCATTTAGCTTTCTTTTATGCACAGTTCATCTTGGAAGCCTCCATTGTGTCTGGGGCTAAGTAGAAGTGTTAATTACACCGTGCTCCGTTTCCAAGGTGGGTATTACAATGCCTTTCCTGCTGCAGCTGGAGCTGGGGGAATTTACAGAAGCATTAACACCCCATTCTGGGGAAAATAAAGCGTTTTAAACATCCCCCAAAATGCGCTTAAAATTTTCACACCGTTCAGCATTTGCAGAAGTTGCAATTAGCTAAGCCAGTGCAGTATCTCCCAAAATAACCAGTTCCTATCTTTTCTGGTGCTTGTTAGCACACTGCAGAGGTTGTTAGACACTTCCTCACCATCAGTCTGTAGTCGGATTCCATTCCTATAACAGAGAATTTTAAAACAGTTTCTTTTTAACCCTCCTCTTACAAAAAAAGAAAGACAAATATAAAAATGTTCCTTCCCTCTGCCCACAGGGACCTGAACTGGCCAGAAATGTGAGAGCCTCTTTTGTCAGTCTGGCTCTAGGGAGGATCCCCCCCCACCTTCCCTCCTGCACAGCTTCTGCCCCCACCACGAACACTTGTGCCAAACCCAGCTCCTCGAGTCACCCAGGGAGAGCCCAACTTCACCCCCCATTCCCCCAGCACCTCTCCATGGGCTCCCCCAAACTTCTGCTGCCACTTTTGCTCTACACAACACCTGGAAATGTGGTGGCCAGCCCTCTGAAGGCACCCTATGCTCTAATTTTCCCTGGTGACAGAGCCACAGGTAACTGTTATGGGAAACGTGCAGCAGGGCTGTGACACAACTGCCAGATGGTGACTCCAAGGTTGGCACCTTTGGGTGTTTGAAACCCAGAAATGCCCCAGGGGAAAGGCATGGGGAGGTGATCCAGCAACCACCAGGACAGGGAGCAGGATGGGGCTGCGTGCCCTTTTGGTGGCTCTGATAAACAGCATAAAACCCAGGAAACACCCGACAACCAGGGAAGTGCCCACAAACACCTTCCTGCTCTGGCTGAACCCTCTTGGTGCACGGAGGCTCAAAGCACTTCACAGAGCTAAGCTGATATGCAAGCTGAAATGTAGGTGTGTGTACATACAGACACAGAGTCTAGCACATATCCTGTACTTTCCATTTCATATGCCAGCAACTCTCAATAGGAAAATACCGCCTGTATCATTGCTCTGACTGTAAAAACGCAGGTTTCCTCCAGGTGGGAAACATTATCTGTTTCACCCTGCACAGCAGCACCACAAATCCCCATAGAACAGTAGGCCAGGTTACTGCACTTTGCCCCGGGGAGTTTGGGTTCCCCAAACCCTCCATTGCCCGGGCAGTTTGGGTTCCCCAAGCCCAAACCCTCCATTGCCCAGGGAGTTTGGGTTACCCAAGCTCTCCATTGCCTAGGGAGTTTGGGTTACCCAAACCCCCCATTGCCTGGGGAGTTTGGGTTGCCCAAACCCTCCATTGCCTGGGGAGTTTGGGCAGCACCCATCAGGGCTGGCACGCTGCAGTCAGCAGTGGCTTTGCGGCAGAGACCGACCACAGCTTCATCACTTCCACAGCATATACCCCTGGCTTCTGCCAAGGAAAAAAAAGGGTTATAAAACCTTTAATTGCCTCAATACCAGAGTCCTTTCCTCATCTGGAGAAAGGCACGGCTGCTTCTGTGCCCTCAGAATCCCGCATTGTGCTCACAGCAGATGCCAACCCCTTTTTGTCTGTCAGCCTGTAGTTCTGACCAACAGTAAAAAAAACCATAAGCTGTTTCAAAGGCCAGAGCAACTCTGTATGTGTAGTTTATTGAAGTAAAAAATATATTAAAAAACACACCCATTGCACCTTCCAGATCTTCGTAATTAACAAATGTAAGTGATTGATTGACCTCAAAACTTTGTGGCAGGAAATCTATTCACTTGCCAATCAATCCAGAAGAGCTGCCATTTAAAAAAGACAAAGACAGATGGCCCCAGTGAATTGTGCTGCAGTGGAATGAAGCTGGGAACGTAACATCCATTTTTCACTTTAATCTACAAACCAGAATGTCACCGTGTTCGTTTCCAGTGTCCCCCACCGCTGCCACGGACCGTATGTAAAACCACTGTCGGAGGCTGAGGGGAGATGTATGGATTTGGTACCAAGTCACACCAGGAGGAGAAGGAAATAGAATGAGAAATGTTTTACTCTTGCCAGAATGAGCCTTGCCAGTGCCTGGGTCTGGAGCAGCTGGTGGAGACGAGTCCTCGGGCAGAGGGAGCCCAGCATGGCCGAGCATCCCCCAGCTCGGCACTGGTACCCGCAGGGATGCTGCCATCGCCGCCTGCATCCAGGCAGGCTGGGCAATCCCTGCTCCACAACTGTCACTATTCACGCCTGCACTGAGTAAACAAGAGGCAGATGTGAAACAAACGGGACAAACAGAAGGTGTTGAAGCAGCAGAGGAGCCTGGCTCAATCAGCAGAGCAGCTTTGCCCTGGGAAGGGGCCAGCACAGAGTGGGCCTCTCCCTGGTGCTTTTCCTCCAGCTGAGGGCTGGCCTGTCCTTAGAAGAATGACAATATTTACTCTCAAAGAAAGCTTCATTTACACAACAGATTTGTGTTTACCAAAAAGCCTCAAACAACCCCAAGGACGCTGCCAGCTGCTGGCAGCCCAAAGGCTGCGAGTTCCCTTCTTTCTGCCAGGGGAACAGTCCCCACAAAGGCTAATTTCAGTCCTACAGCAGTAGGGCTTCTCCTCCCCAGATGAGGATCTGTGTTAAAGAAGAAACACAAGTGTTTCGGGTTCCTGCTGACAGACAGCGAGATAAACAGCAAATAAATGGTGAGGTGGCAGGCAGCGAGCACTGGAGCCCAGGGAGCGGCTGTGATCTACAGCAGCTGAGCTCTACATCCCCCCTCTCAAATCATAAACCATGGCTCTGCAGCAACACCTGTAATTAAAATACTGGTCTCTATGGGAAGCAGATGCATTTTTGGAAGCCCACAGTCACGGCTGGACAGAGTCCCCTCTCAGACACAGGACAGTTTCCAGCAGGTAAGAGCTGCCCGTGTGATGGGGCTTCCCCCCTCCTGCTTCTCCCACACCAGGGCTTCCTGGTGGTTTAAATTAAGCAGAGACAGAAACAGCTCTACGTGAAGAAAAACACATTCATTAGCAGTGGACTCTGACACAACTTCATTAATTTATGGCATCTAAAACCCTAATTCCTGAGTTACTGTCTACAGATGGGGCTCTTGAAAGCTCATTGCTGTGTGAAAAAAGATTGCTTCGTGGAATAAAAGGCTCTAGTCATAGAGCAAGTATCTGGAAGAAGTAAGATTAGACAATATCCTGAGAAGGTAAAGTTATAAACCAGATATTCCAAGTCTCTGTGGAGAAGATACTCTGAGCCTGTGCTGTGATGCGTCCTGTGACAGCAGGGAAGGAAAGAGAGCACCAAAAGGAACTAAGAGCCTGGAAATATTCTAGCTCCTGGCGTGCTGTTTCACATGCCTGTATTGAAATTATCTTTGGAGTGAAATGATGTGGAATATTTATTATCGATTACATGCTCCTGCTGCTCCAGTTACTGTTTACTGGAGGCTGCTTAGAATTCCGAGTGGATGCTCCATGTCAGCCTGGCTGTTCCCAGGGAAGTGCCACCTGAGCACCAGTTCCTGCACAAAATAAACTTCAGTGGAAGCTACTCGTTTGCTTCAAATTGAACCTTGATTTCAGGTCAGGAGAATCATCAAAAGATACTTGGAGCAATTTGTATGCAGATGTGCTTATTTAATCTGGAGTTATTTGTGCAACTGTGTCGTAGTAAGAAGAGAAGCGGGAGATAATGTCACTGAGGGTCTGTTTTCCTCTGCTTTAGAAAGAAAAACCTTGGGGGTGTCAGGGGTTTTGGTTTAGGAGTGCAGGAGTGTGGGATGGGGAGGGGTGGCAGTGGGGACCCTGGGTATGGAGGTGCAGGGTTCTTCAGTGGGACAGTTGGAGACTAGATACTCAGATGCAGCGAGACCAAGGGTCACAGATCCTCCAGCAACAGAACAAGAGCCCCTATTTACACATCATAAACCAGACCAAAAACCCACCCAACAAACACAAACCCCACAGTGAGATTGGCAAAAGCTATGGTTACATCCCCATCAAGTCTGCCCTTAGCATCAACTGCCCTTCTCACCATCCCATCCCATGGCCAAGCCTATTGCTCTGCCAGAGTCCCACACCTCAGTGCTCCTCCCACTCCACACCATCTAGCCCTGAGTTTCAGGTGCAGTAAAGTCATTTCATATACCACTTTCCCCAGAAAACAAGTTTTGAACCAGCACAGCCTGAAGCCAGCCAGCTGCCAGGGGAGTCAGCAGGTACCCCGCACCCCCAAAGGACACCCCCAAGGCTTTCCTGAACCCCCTGTCCTTGTCCCACCCCGAGGCATGGGGGGATCTGTGGGTGAGCAGGGGCAGGGAGCGTGGCTGGAGGCCCTGCACAGCACCATGGTGCTGGGAAAGTTAATCTCGAGCTCTGGTATTCTTTCAGTCAAACTTATAATTGTTTAATGATTTAGAGGTGGGTCCCTGGGCACAGCAGCAGTTGCCTGAAACCTGAGATATCACCAAAAAGTATTCCAGAAAGAGAAGTTGGTCTATTATGCTTTTAATCAAATGGTCTGGAGAAGGTGCTGGATAAAACTAAAGAGAACTAGAGAAAAAAATAAATGAAAAATGGGAGAGATGCGATGGAAGAAAAGCAGAGATAAAGTGATGTCTGGAGAGAAGACTGAGGAAATATGCCCCACAAAATAAATTGAGAAACATGAAAAGACGATGAGATCTCATTTATCTCTCCCGCGTTTCTCTTTCAGTGATTGAGCACTAACAGGGCAATAAAGGGGCTGCTCTGAAATCCTCTCTTGTTCGAGATTCACAAGAACACCCAAAGAGCAAGCTTTTAGCACAGCTATGAATACTTTTTAAGGCTTTCCTTGAAAAGAAAGAGACACTTGGCATCTCCATCTCTGTATCATCTACAGAAGTTGCTCATAGCAAGCTTAGATGAGCAAGTTGGTATTAACTGGGCAATTAGACCTTTAATCTGAGCAGCAGATGCAATGAGAATCCCATTCCCCCCTCCCATACTGTAAGAGAGGAGTAAACAGCTTCATCAGAGAAAGGCTTTGGGAAACAAACCCATGATCTTGAACCCTCCAGAAGAAATACAGACAGCTTTACAGCTCACACAAGCCACTTACATTAGTGGTCAGTTCCCAATGCTCTCTGTTTGAGTCCAGCAGCACACAAAGTCTGCAAGGACCTCAAGGGCCACCACACTGGGTCACACACCCAAGAAGGGAGAGAACCTTTCCCAACAGAATTTATACCCTGCAGTAACCATGTTCCACTCCCACCTGCCCCTAAATGCAGGAGGCTGCTCCCCCCCATCCTTAAAGGGGCCATTATGTTTTGACTGGGGACTGGCTCTGCTTCAGGCTACTCCTGGTCACTGTCTTACATCAGCCCCACAGAGCTGCCTCTACCCCCTTCCCAAAGCAGTGCTGTCCCCACACACCTTCCAGTGTTCCCTCACCCTAAAGAAGTTTTTCCTCATATTTAAGTGGAACCTCCTCTGTTCCAGCTTGCATCCATTGCCCCTTGTCCTGTCATTGGACATCACTGAGAAGAGCCTGGCTCCATCCTCCTGACACTCACCCTTTACATATTTATAAACATTAATAAGGTCACCCCTCAGTCTCCTCTTCTCCAAGCTCAAGAGACCCAGCTCCCTCAGCCTTTCCTCCTATGGGAGATGCTCCACTCCCTTCATCATCTTGGTAGCCCTCTCCAGCAGTTCCCCAGTTAAAAAAACAAAAAACAACCCAAAAAAAGCAGTTATAAAAGCTAGGCTTTAGGCAAATCTAGTCAGTGAGCTTGGGAGGTGATTTCCTTGGAGCCTTCCCTGCAGGGAGCTGCTGGGTGAGGAGCTCTGAGTACCCACAGGATGTGGGTTGCTCCTGGTCCCCAGTCAAATTCCTGTTGGTTTCTGCCTGTGGACATGGGCTCTGAGCTTGGGCTTCACCCCCTGCTGCTGCAGAGCACACCAGGAACCGCTGGCAGCCATGGACACGGAGCGAGCTGCCCAGGAGACGGGGCAGAGGCGATGTTGGGGCTGTGGGGTCACCGCCTGTGCCCCCCCTGGCTCTGGTGCCTGTGCCACCCCTCGGGCCGGGGGCTCGTGCCCGAGGATTGTGGTGAGCAGATGCGTCACCCAGGGGTTAGCAAGGGATTCAAGAACGACTCAGAAGAGGGATGAGGGGGAGACACAAAAGCTGAAAAGAGAAAGGCTATAAAAGGGCGGGGAATGAACCGGGAAGACAAAAGATATAATGGCAGATGACATTATTTGCATTCCCATCAGCTTAATTTGCTTTGATTTCCTTATTGCTTTAATCTTGGAGCTTAATTCAGTGGAACGCAGTGCGTGAAGGGAGGCGAGGAGATCTGTGCAGGGTCTGTTCGGGGCAGGCCATGGTGGAGATCCAAAAAAATTCCCCAAAAAGGTGATAAAAATGCAGCGTTCCTCCCCGTGCTTGTGTGAAAACGGATCTGAAACGGCTCCAGCTTTGATTGGGCACCCGGCGTGACCTGATGTTTAATCGAGGATGGGGAAGCACAGGTATCTTAAAGAAGGGGATGAAAATAGTTCTGACACTGGGGTTTTGATGAGAAAACAGCGCTTTTCACATGACATCGTGCGTTACGTTGCAAGAACTGGGAGCACCACTGGTGCAGCCCTGGGATAAACCCATTTGGGCTTCCAGAGGGAGCTTGTGGTGCTGGGGGGGGGGGTGTTTCACATGAGTTTTAAATTCAATTATTAAGCAAAAATCCAGCCCAGAGCTGAAGGACTATATCCCACATCAAGTTTTAAAAATTCTTTGAAATTGTGTGCTCGCAGTAGACGCGCCACCATAATGAAGTAGTAATTAGGCTGAAAGGAATTAAGCCATCTAAATAGCTAAAGCAACAAAACGTGGGTAATGTGGCTCGTGGGAAATAATGAACTTGACAGACAACCTGGTTCTGGTGTCTCACTTCTCTCCTGTGTAAGGAACAAGGGACCTGGCTGGGTCTGGGAGCCCTGGTGCCCCCCTTACCCCGCTGGGTGCCGCCAGCAAGCGATGCACAGCCTTTCCTTTCAGCTCCCCTGGAAGCAGGAACATTCACATTTTAAATTACAGATATTTCAGCCAAATAGCCTATTTGTGTTCAGTCTTTATTATCATCTTACACTGTTTTGCAAAGTAGACATGAGTTTATTCAGGGGTGTATATAATGTTGGGTACATGTGGCCTGCATATCTCCATGCATCGATTTTTGAGCCAGCTCTGAGAAAGGCAATTCAATAGACAATTAAATTAGCAGCTACATTTGTCATATTTGGCCCAAATGAGATCCTGGGGAAGAAATTGCACAGCTTTCAGCTCAGAGTTCATCACTCTGCGAGGAATATTGCACATTAAAGCCTGTGCTGAGCTGCATCTCCATCAGGCTGGGAGTCTGCCCGTGGACTTGATTCTCTCTGCAGGTGATCCTGGAGATGCGCCTTGGAACAGCGTTATCTCCTATAACCAAAAAAAAGGAACCTGGTCTGATGTCTTGCAAGACAAAATTAGGCAAAACTTTTAATGGGAATGTCAGTATCTTCTTCTTGGTTTGCATTACGACTGTCTCTGCACTCACTCTATGCCAGTGTAAACAGTACATGGGGTCGGGGAGCCCAAGCAGAAGTGGGTAACACTTACAGTTCTATCTATGCTAAAAGCTAAGGGATCACTGCTCACCACCGTGGAGATGTGCTGCACCAGGAAGGGCCAGATTCCACCATTTGGAGGTTGCATTTGCTGTGCCCAGGCTTGAGCTTCTCCTCTGTTGAACCCCATCCGAAGCCCACCTTCACCCACTCCTTTGCATCTGCCTCCAGGAGTAGAGGAGACACCAACACACACCACACACACCCCTCAGCCCCCTACCCCAGGCTGCCCTGTGCCTCTCTGGGCTGGGCTGGGGACAGGGATGTCAGTGAGAGCTGTGTCCTCCTGCTGGCCCCCCTTCCCTGTCCCCAGATCCATCACTGCCAGCTGTTATCAATGGACATTTGGGATTCTTTCCCCTGCAGTGATTTATGGTACTCCATAAAAAGTGAAAGGTTTCCCATCAGCACAGCCCCGTGTCTGTGGCACATGAAGGCTTTAAATCTGATGGTACCTGTAGGATCTGCCACCCAGAGCCACCCCTGCGTTGAGCAAACTGTCCCCAGGCTGCTGCCTCGAAAGGGACAAGGACTTGCTGGAGCATTCCCTAGCCCAGGGCCCGCAGTCAGCAGGAAAAACACACCCTGTGGCTCTGCAGAGCTGCGTTGGCTCTTGGGTCTGAGGTGTTTTACACATCTTTTCATTCCCCAGCCATTACTGACTGTTGAGCACAACTGCATACAGCAATAAAACTCAGAAAACAGTGCTTCTGGTTAGCGCCAGAGCACCAGAAAGCAACAGCAAAATGGTTTTAGCCCTCATGAAAGCAACAAAGGACCAAACAAAATCACAGAATCACAGAATCTCAGGGATTGGAAGGGACCTTGAAAGCTCATCCAGTCCAATCCCCTGCCAGAGCAGGAACACCTAGAGCAGATCACTCAGGAACACGTCCAGGCAGATTTGGAATGTCTCCAGAGAAGGAGACTCCACCACCTCCCTGGGCAGCCCCTGCCAGTGTTCCCTCACCCTCACTGTGAAGAAGTTTTTCCTCATATTTAACTGGAATCTCCTCTGTTCCAGCTTGCACCCGTTACCCCTTGTCCTATCATTGGATGTCACTGAGAAGAGCCTGGCTCCATCCTCCTGACATTCACCCTTCACATATTTATAAACGTCAATAAGGTCAAAAAAACCAACCCCAAAACCAAACCAACACCAAGCTCTGAAAATCCCTTGTACATATGTATTGGAAACCTCCTTTTCTGTGCCATTCCCTCTACTTCTGCTTCCAGAGGTGAAAGTGACGGTAAGGCTCGCAAGAAGGGATGTAATATTAACATTTCTGCCTGAGCTGAACATTCTTCTCAGCACGCACTCCTTAATTACCCAGGTAAGCCTATAACCCAGCCTGCTCTGGCTAATTGTACAGTAACACCCACCATCTGCTGCCGCCTCCCAGATCTGCGGGGGCACAGCTGCAGGCGGAGTGCTGGGTGAAACGACCCTGAGCTTTTATAGATACAACTTCCACAACAATGAATCCGTTCTAATTAGCACCAGAGACACGTGAGTACGAGGTGGAAAATGACAAAATGTATTTCTCACCCTGTTAATAATTCCCCGCGGAGGGAAACTGAGGCCAAGGTTTGAACCGAAACGATGCCGCCTCTGCCTCGGGACATACCTGGGGTCACATCTGCAGGTGCCTGCTAATGAAACCAAAATACCCAGTGTAAGTCCTCCCTCCTGAGGAACAGGCTTTGGCCACCAGCATCTCGGAGCTCTTGCCTTTATCATCTGTGGGTTCAGCCCTGGGCGAGAGCTGGGTCTCTTGAGCTTGGAGAAGAGGAGACTGAGGGGTGACCTTATTAATGTTTATAAATATGGAAAGGGTGAGTGTCAGGAGGATGGAGCCAGGCTCTTCTCAGTGACATGCAATGATAGGACAAGGGGCAATGGGTGCAAGCTGGAACATAGGAGGTTCCACTTAAATGTGAGAAAAAACTTCACAGTGAGGGTGAGGGAACCCTGGCAGGGGCTGCCCAGGGAGGTGGTGGAGTCTCCTTCTCTGGAGACATTCCAAACCTGCCTGGAGGCGTTCCTCTGTGATTTGCTCTAGGTGTTCCTGCTCTGGCAGGGGATTGGACTGGATGATCTTTCAAGGTCCCTTCCAACCCTTGATATTCTGTGATTCTGTGAAGACGGCAGCTCTGTTTTCAGCACCCTCTTCCAGCTCCAGCCAGGCTGGCTTTATCACCCAGCCAACACAGCTCCCATTCTCTCATACCTGGATGCTTTTGCTGTAGCTGCTGTTCTACGAGTCATACTTCTGGTTTCCCTAAATTGGATTATCTCGATCCAAGGCCCTTTGGGCTGCCCAGGGACTGTTCTGGCACAGTGCAGTGCTGTGGCTCAGTGTAACACGTGGAAATTTCAGCTCTGATCCCCGTTATGGTTAATCTCCATCCCTTCCCTGTGGAAAGCGGATTGAGCTAAGGCCATTTGGGATGCTCCTCCAACCTCATCCAGGAGGAATCCCCCTTCCTTCCCCTTATCCCTTGTCTAGTTTTGAACCAGCTGTGGGGTTGCAGAGCTGGGGCACATCCATTGCTCAGCCAGACTTGGAACTTACAGGCTTCCCTTTCTGAGCTGCTCAGGGTCTGCTCAGGGTTCTTCTGCAGCTTCTCACCGTCCTCCACGGTGATGGGCTGAGCTGGGTGGGTTGGTTCTCTGATGCAGAGCAGTTCCCAGGGTGTCACGGCATTTCCTGGGCTGTACCACACACAACAGGGACTGCCCGGCACTCGGCTTGTAAGGAGCCAGTGAAAGGGACCCCTGGAGTCAATAAGCCAAGAGCTTCACTTTGGATGCTTTATCAGTATTGATTCAGTTAATAATTATTTATCATAAGATCAAGCTCCCTGGCAGCTGCCAGTTTAACCCTTTGGAGGAGGGGTGTGATGGGGTCAGGCAGCTCCCAGGCTGCAGGGGGAGTTTTTTGGTAAGGAAATTCCTCAATGACTTTCTGCTGCAACAGAGAAGAACCTGAGATAAGTGTCAGGACAAGCAGCTCCTCCCCAGGAAGGGGACAGGGATGGGGCATGGGGACTGATCCCGCACAGGGGTGGTGGGGCTGGCAGGGACCGGAGCATCCCTGTGCCTGAACCACATCTGGGTGCTGGCACCCCCCCCAGCCCATTGCCCTGCAGCTGGGGTCTGCCCCCACTGTCCACCCACCCATCCAAGCCGTGTCCTTCACCGCACAGGTCTCTGCTAGGACATTGATGTGGCATCTCCAGGGTGACTCTGCCCCTTTACTCACCTTAACCTCCCAGGCAATACCTTCCTCCTCCTTTGTCCCTCCCGACGCAGCAGTATGAAACACTAATTTCCCGTTTATTCTTGATAAAAACGTTCTTTAACTCCTAATAGCTTTCCTAAAGCCATAACCTGCTTTGTCTGTTGTTTAATAGGAAATCAATATTGCTGTAATACAATGAAATTAACATTGATTTATCTCATTCTAACTGGCAGCTAAGCCAATAAGGCATTAGTCCACGTGCTCCTTCCAGGAGGTCCGGTCAGCTTCTTCAAGCGTGATGTGTTTCTGTTTGCTAATAATTAATTACAAAAATCTGGCATGTAGCTTGCAAAGGGGATTAAGCAAAATAACGACTTGCAGCAGTTTTCCAAATTTATGCAGAAGTGGATCCTATCAAGCTGATATGGATTTCAGGCACTGTCATGCTGGCAGGCACAGGCTGCCTTCTCTTGCCCAGGGCTGGGGCAGGGACCACCAGAATGTGGCTCCTGGCTGTCCCGGTGGGGCTGGCAGGGTATGGGAGCCCCCTCCTCAGACAAAGGGGCATGGTCAGGGCGAGGGGACACTGGCTTATGCCACAGCTATCTCACAGAGTCAGAGTATCAGGGATTGGAGGGGACCTTGAAAGATCATCTAATCGCTGTCATCATTTGAGCTCCCCCGACACACACACTGCAAAAGGCCCGTCCTTCCACCCAAAACGTGCTCTTAGAGGGAACTCTGCAGCCTGGAGGTGGGCAGCGTGGCCAGGGAGGGAGGTTTGTGCCAGCAATGGTGCTGCTGCCATGAGTCCTGGCACAGTGGGTGTCTATCCCTGCCCCAGACTCAAACACTGAGGTGCAGGCTGGAGATCTGAGCTTGAGGTGTCCACGTCATGCCATGAGCACTTAATTAGCAAGACAACTTCTGTAATTACATCAGCAAAGCCTGCTGCACTGAGCATCCCCTAGCCTGCAGCTTCAGGCCAGGAATTGTCCATCCCATGGACCTGCCCCCCCCCGGGACCTCACACGTGGAGGCAGAGGGAAGGAAACAACAGGTTTTGCATATTTTGCTGGAGCTTTTGCTCCAACGGCTGGTGATGGATCAACCAACAGGAAAACAAAAAGTCAGAATGGATTTGGGGCCAAGGAAAAAGGACATTTGTCTCTCACTCAGAGGCCTGGGAAAGCCATTCCTCATTTTAATAAGGCGGTGATTAACTCAGAGGCGGGAGGGGATACTCCTCTGAGACAGGAACGCTCTCGACTGCAGTTTACACGGGATCTACAGTAATTCTGTTGTATTAATATAATTACCAGACAATCCATTTCAATAACATAATCACAACCCATATTTCATTCCTCAATTACTGTTCTGATTAGAACAGTTTCTAAGCCATAACCTCCTCACAAACCCATCACTAAAATGATTTTTAAAAGAGAACAATCCAATAATTACTCTCACCACGTTAAGCCAATTAGCCCAGTGGCAACGGAGCAGAAAGAGATTTTTCTTACTGGCTGCTTGTCAGCAGTGGAAAGAGAAAGATCAGCAGAAGAACATGTCCCTCTTCAGAGGACTTGTTTTAAAACTCACAGTCTTTAGAATAACAGAGAGGCTGGGACAAATGAGCCCTGGGCAGCGGAAGATGATGCACTGGTGGAGTTGCCCTGGCAGAGAGTGACAAGTTGGGGTTTGTCCAGTCCCATGTCCCCCAGGTTCCATCTGCTCCCCAACGGGTACTGTCTGGTGATGTCCCTTCAGGGGGCACCTCCCCGGCCTGGGGGGAGACTGGTGCTCGCTCGGTCCTAGCCTTGCCCACCCACCCTTTCTTCTTCACCTGTGGTTTTGGCCAGTGGTTTCCCTGCTCTCCCTCCAGGCAGGAGCATTGCGAGGGGACAAGCTGCTGCTGTGGGAACCTGCCTGCCCTTGGCTGGGACACGGGGCTGGGACATGCCAAAAGCTGCGTCTGCCCAAGTGGTGACAGCCCTGCAGCCCCACTCTGTCACCTCCCATGTTCCAGGGATGCTGAGGACGACCCCGGGCTTGGTCAAACACCAGTTCTACAGCCAGTGACAAAGGAAAACCAGGTGTGGTTTTTGACACCTTCTCTGAGCAAACTCTAAAGCTGAACTTTTGGACTGTCCCTGTCTCAGAGCCTGCTTTGTCCTCAGCTGCTGTGGGAGTGGGTGACACCACCCTCCCACCGCCCATTCCCAGGAATTACCTGCTCCAGGGTGGCTCCAGGCACCAGCCCTAAATGTTCTAAATTTAAACAAATTACTTTTCCAACTGTCCAGATCATGGCAACGTGCGAGGGACGGATCCCGCTCGCCTCGGCACTGGGATTAAAGAGCAGAAATACGATTGTTTGCTCTAGGAAAGCAGCTCAGAAAGCTGCAGATTACACATCGTCGTGTTATACATGGTGGTTTTGCACTGCAGTCCTCCGAGATTGTAATGAATAAAATCTTGACAACATTCTCCCCTGCATTAATCACTTTAAGCTGATCCTACAGGATACAAGGGCAAATTAAATTCTATTTGCAATTTCATGCATGACGCACAGGCGCGGCCGATGCCTGAGCTGGCAGTTTTTCAGTAAGACAAGCGTGTAAGTTGCAATTATGCAGTTACTTTCCCCCATGCACCAACACTCTTATTACTGACAAATTTATAAATGAAAATGTATGAATGGTATTAAATTCACCTTCAAGGATGTAGCAAATTAAAACGAATAACTTCTAGGACTGTGTATTTGAAGAAAAACATTCATTTTAATGGTTAAAATGACGAATGGAGCCTCCACGCCTGTACAGCCGGCTCTCCCTGCGTGTCCTGTGGAGACCAGGATGCTCCCATACTCTCCCTGCTGGGCTGGAGCAGGGGAACAGGGGCACACGCCGAACCGTGGGGTGCTCTGGAACCGAGACCCCATCCCCGTTACTCCCATCAGAAGTGTGGGGACAGAAGGCCTTTCCCCAAGCTGTCAGGGCCCCTGGTACAGGCAGCCCATGGGCAGCAGGGGGACACCTGCCCAAGACAGTGGCCCTGTCCCAGGTGGGCTTTTCCTGACACTTTTAGCTTCCAGCACCTCCACAGTGCTTTCTTCTTCCTTTTTAAACCATTAATAACTGGAGGAGCCCAGCAATGCAGAACAGCCCGGTGCCAGGGCTGCAGAGCCCCTCAGCTCATTAACAGCTTCTGAAACAAAGGAAAGCGAGACCTTGTTTTGCCCTCTCAGCATTTCAAAGGTCCTTTCATTACAGCCAGAAAAACACAGGGCTCCTGGTGCTTCCACCTCTCTCCCTCCTGCTCCAGTGGTCGGATGGCGCAGCAAGGCGAGGGGAGAGCCACTGTCCCCACTGTCCCCACACAGACCCTGAGCATCTCAGGTCCCCACCGCCTCCTGCCTGGCCTTTGAGCCAGCTCCCGATGGAGCCGAGCTGGAAGTCCCTCTCCTGCAGAGATTTACAGTCACCATCTGACCTGTTAAGGCAACAATCTGTCACTTCTGCGAGATTAACTGCGTCTCTTCAGACTGACAGAGGCTCATGCTGCTAATTTTACATTGTCTACAGCCCGACTGTCTTCTCATTTTTGGAGCTGTGCAAGAAGTGCAGCCTATGTAAGCAATGGCAAAGCTGCGTGGTGTCCCCGAGCGGTGCAGAATGGGTGACTGGTGACCCTTTCTGTCTAACACCCTTCTCCAGAGACCACAGCCAAGTCTAACACCCATCTCCAGAGACCACAGCCCTGTCTAACACCCATCTCCAGAGGCCTCTCCCAGGCTCGTCGGTGTTTTCCATCCTGCATGACCAATTCCCAGGCAGCCTTATCCAGCCTGAAGTCAACAGGGAATTTTGGGGGTCATAAACAATACAGGTGGAAATTTCCAGCCTAATTTCCCTAACCAAGCACAACAGTCTTCTAGGCAGCAGCTAATTACCAGCTGCCTAGGTCCCTCAGGATGGGCACAGGTATGATTGGAGCCGGGGGGGCAGCAGGGGCAGCCAGCCCTGAGGAGCCCAGTGACTCACAGAGGGCATCTTGGCATAGCTCAAAGGATCTGATGTTGATTGAGGGCTTTAAATGGGGGCAGCTCTAGGAAAGCAAAGTAATAATAGAGGTAATAATAATCCAAGCATGCTCAGTGTCTGCTTGGAGGGTCAGCAGCATCGCTGATGTGCTGACAATGCTCTGACTGAGTGGTTCCATCAGGCACAAGGAGTTTTGGATTCACCCCTCCAGCTCCCTGGCACATCCATGGGGAGGGATCACACCCCTCAGGGCAGCAGAAGTTGGAGGAGCTGCTGCTGTCACCTGTTTGTGGCAGGGCCAGCACCCCTGGTCCCCTGAGCCACCAGCACTCTGTGGTACCCAGCTCCTCCTTCCCTTGGCCTCCCTGGCAGAGTGTCTGCCCGTGGCTTTCTTGGTGGCAGGGAATGGCAAGGGGAGAACTGGCAGAAGTCTCCAAGCTCTCCTTTTCCAGCTTCACCACAGCGTTAACAGGTTTTAAGATGCTGTTCTCAGTTTTGCTGTTTCCTTTTGCCGAGGTCCCAGCTCCTGCTGTCGAGTGATGACGCGAGTTTCTCACTCCAGCTTTCGTGGGGAAAACGTTCAAAACAAACCAGCAAACTGGAGGGGGGGAACTGGTGTGGAGCTGGGAGGCAGGATGCCTCTCTGGAAGGCACGTTTGAATCAAAATATAGGTTATGGGGAACAGGGAAAGGGCACCCCATAGACACTTGAACCCGCGTCTTGCACACCCTTCCCATGCCCCGGCAACACCAGCCAGCTCTGGAGAGAGCACAGGAAGGACCAGAGAACAAACCTTCATCTCAGAAAAGCCTTAAACTTCCCTTCAGAGGAATTAAATTCCTGGCTGAGCACTCCCCTGCCAGCCAGCTCCGTGATCTCCTCTCCGTCGCGCAGCGCATGCTGATCATTCTCCCCGCAGAAGTTCAAAGCCATTTCCAGACGCATTTGTGAGGAGGCCTGTGTTAATCAGGTTATAACGTAATATGCTTCTTAGTCCTCTGGAGGGGAAACTTACACTTTTCTTCAAAGCACTTTTCTCTGATGACTTATAACCTCCTCCCCACCCCCCTCTGCCTTTCTCCCTCTCCAGTGTTATTTTCCCCCCAGGAGGAAGCAATTTTGGTGAAGTTATCAGGTGCAATATCACACACCAGGCTCCTCCTCTTTGGTCTTTCTCATAGAGCAGCCAGCACCATCCAGCCACTCCCCCCAAATCCTGGCCGTGGGACCCCAGCTCCCTCCTGTCCTCCAGTCCTACTCATGGGATCCCACTGGAGGCAGCTGCTCTCCCATGCTCCCCAGGAGCTGCAGAGACACCGCGAGCTCAGCACCCTCTGCCCGAACCCGCTGATGCCTTGCCCCTGGTGTGGTGGGCTGGAAATCCTGCAGGTGAGACCCCCAGGGGATGACAGCAGCTCCCCAGGAAAGAGAGATGGTGCCTGCTCACCTCCCAGATTTACCTAACCCTGAGAACACAATCCTAATTAAAATATTGAGGCAAGGAAGTGGAATCATTCACCAGTTGGCACACCAGGACACGCTTGGATGTGGTGTTGAGGGATCTGGTGTAGGGGAGAACTTGTAGAGTAGGGCAGATGGTTGGACTTGATAATCCCAAGGGTCTCTTCCAACCTGAATGATTCTATGATTCTAAATGGCCAGCAGCTGGGTTGTTTGGGGCTCCTCAGGTGACATTTAACCCCTGCTTGTGCAGGAGAAGTGACCCCTGGCTAGGGAGTGGCAGCGATTAGCACAGAGCAGCCCCAGTAAGTGTGTGATTTTAACCTTGAATAAAGACCCCATGTCCCACTCCTTCAAGCGTCCAGGCAAAAAGCCGAGCCCTTGGTTTTCAGGGATGATGACAGGCCTGTTTTGGGGCCTGACAGATCTGCAGCTCTGCAGATCTGGGGGGGTGGTTATGAGTTGTCCCCCTGCAGCATCTCCCCTAGGACTCCAACGGAGCGGGGATTCTCTCCTGTGTGGAAGAGAATCTTCTCTCCCTGGGGTGGAAGGGGGCGAGCTGGGGCTTCACTGCAGGAGCTGGGGGGTCCCTGGCAGAGCAGGGTGGGAGGTGGGGATTTCATGGCTACGTTTGTGTCCCAGAGGGAGGGGAGAACTTAAGGTCATTCAAAGAATCACCATCAAAGATATCAGAAAAGCGCTTTTAACATAAATTCACAAAAGCTTGTTGTAATAGAGTTCCATGGCAAGGTTCACTCTGTCACTTACTATGTGGAAGGCAACTGTTTCTGTCTAAGAAAGGGGTAAGGAGACCCCCCTGCTGAGTCAGGAGCTTCAGCGTGGACCCCCTCGACTTCTTAACTCCTCCTCAGGAGGGGTTCCAGCGTGGCCGGCTCCATTCCTAGCCATCGCCAGGCTTGGGCAATGGTTTATGTCTATGAGGTGTGGGGGTTGCAGTGTGTCACTGTGGGCCCTGTGTGACTTTGGGATCCCAGGGTTTTAAGGTTCATGGAGACTGTTATAACGAAGCACAGGTCCAGCGGGGACTCCTGTTCTGGGGTCTGCCCGCCGGCTGCAGCCGGGGAGGGCTGGGGCAGTTCAGCCCCACTCCTGCACCGGGAAGGGGGCTCTCTGCTGCTGAAAAGAAATGTAAAAGCAAAATTACAGGGAGCATCAAAGGGCTGGGGAAGGTATTGTTAACCTACATCAAAGATGGAGGCCCGAGCAAGCGGCTTGGCGGGGGTAGCAAAAATCACGGCAGGGAGATCAAAAGGAATAAAATACCAAGATGTGCAATATTTCTTTGCCAGCCAGAGAGATAACTAAGAGAGCTTCAAAGGCATCTTCTGTGCTCATGACTGCCTGATAAATAAATAACTGAGGCAGTTGGCTCCTTCTGAGCTCAGCAGTAAGAGGATGAGGAGCAGGGACGAGCCAGCTCCATGGGTGCGTGGGGCAGGACCCCTCCTCGCCTCCCCGTCTCTGCCCCATGGAACAGCAGCCATGTAGGAACATCTAGGTGTAGGGGGGGTAAACACTCGACTGGAAACACCACCCTAGGTTTTGCCTTCACTCTGCCTGACATTCCTTCCCCGGGCATGGAGTCTCGGGCATGGAGAGTGGCTGGGGGCGCAGGATGCAGCAGCAGAGCATCCCGGGCGGTGGGAGCCCCAGGTCCTGCCCTTCTTCCTCCCTCTGTGCTTTATTCCCCTTGAGACCGCTGCGAATCCTTCCACGCACCTTCCTCCTGAGTGGCATACTTAAGGGGCTGTTAAAAGACTTCCAGAAGTGTGAGTTTTCACACTCCCCTTACAGCTGATGTCTGCCGGCAGCAGCACCAAGAGCTAATTAACAGCCCCTGTAATCAAAATAGGAAACTCATTATTTGAGCATAACCTCTTTCTTTCTCCCAAAGCATGTGCATAAAATGACACATCAGGCTTTTTTTTTTTTTTCCTATCTATGAACTACACTCCATTTCCCAGGTATTTTGAGACAGCATCACAGGTTTCATTCTTTGGGAAATGGTGGTTTTGTGCCACTGGGGAGGAAACCTGCCTGGCAGCGAGCACTGAGAAACCACGGCACGTGCCACCGCGATCCCTTTTGATCCTGATCCCAACGGAGCGACCCTGCACCACGGGCCCACGGCCACCTCTGGAATAACACCTCCCAGGGTGTTTTGGTTTTAATTCCAATAGCTTCATGCTCCTTCTCTCCCCTGTACGCACGGGGAGGTCACACATCCACCAAAAAGCAGGGCTCCAGCGACAGCGCCATTCCCTTTTGGAGGCAGAACCTTCTTTTGGATATTCTTCTGGTTTTTGGTCTTTCTTCCTGTCCAGAACAAGCTGTAGCAGTGAGCCCACAACTGCCTCTGAAGAAAGGAGGCAGCTCTTTTATCTAAAAATGGCAAATTCAGATAATAAGCAGGGAAACAGCTTGGCTTTAAAACTCTGAGCAAACTGCAAATCATTCATTTATGAAAGAAGTGAGCCCGCTCTAAATTTTCAATAGGCTGGTTCAGTTTTGAGGGTGAGGGGATCAAAAGATGAGTTTTCCTGAGCGTGGGAAGCAGCAGAGTGGAGGGAGCGATGCGGGGCCAGTCCCCAACTGGGCTGAGCCCAGCGCTGGGCTGGTTATCTGCCCGGTGGCTTTAACTGGAGTTCACCCAGGCTTACCCCCGATTATTGGGTCTTTAAACTGGCAATGATGGAAATGAAATAACAGCACAGCAGAAGGCGGACTGAGCTCCCCTCGCTCCGCAAACACACCAGACCTCTCTCCCCGCTGGGGTAGCAAAAGCACATAAATAGTCCATTTAACACTGGAAACACAGCCAAACAGGAAGAAATTTATTCATGGCATTTTTGCAGCTTTTGTTTGGGGAGCCACAGGGGGGATTTCAGTGTAAACCTGCCTGGCTTTGCTGCTGTTAACCCTTGTCCAGCTCTTTGTGAGGGGAAGGGAAGAGCAGCAGAGCTTCAGGCAGACAGCGAGGGCTTGTGTCCTGCCAAGACCAGGCACCGCAGCCGTTCCCGGGAGGAATTTCCATCGGAGAGAGATACAAATGCAGATGTTAGAATGAAGAGTCTCCTGCTGGGCTGGCTGCTCTAATCCAGGAGGGTCCACAGCTCTCCCAGACCCTCTTGGTGTTTTTCCATCCTGGCAGAATTTTTGGCCCTAACCCTGCAGCCTCTGGGGTGTGCTCGGCTCAGGCAGCGCTTCCCCCAGGACTGCTGCCTCGTGAGCTGTCGTGCTCTCCATAGCAGTGGGGAGTATTTTCCTGCTGGATTTTTTTCCCCTCTCCTCCTGGGTTCTGCAGTGTGTTTGCAGCATTTTAAGTGACGGCCTTTCTCCGAGGGGATCGGTCCAGAGGGAGTTCCAGCTGAGCCTCCTCTGACCCCTGGATCCAGAGCTGACAATCCACCTTTTCCTCTGCTGATGCCCCTCCAAGAAGGGCAGCTGGTGGCTCTCTCACCATTCCACTTCTGTTTGAAACACTGGGATTTATTGGTGTGATTTCTTTTTGCCATCCCTGCATGAGAATATCACCCTGGTGTTCCCCAACATCCCCACAGTTCTTTGCCAAAAACCAACCAAGCAGAAAAATCTCTCCTTACGCTGGCATTTCTTTAAACAATAAACTTTTCCCCCATGCAATTTCGTATCTGAAATGTTTTCCCATTCCTAAACACTCTGGCAGTGGAGAGGGAGAGAGTGTGAGGAGCCAGGAGACGTGGTCCTGTGTCATCCAGGCTCTGCTCCTCCCCGCTTCTGAACCAGTTGTCCCAGTCCTGCCTGGAGCCTCCTGGGGAAACCCCAGCCAATGGCTTCTGTACCAACTTCTTTAATTGCTCATTTTTGCTTAGGAATGTTTACTGTTATCTCAGTTGCTTCCCGTTCTTTGGGGCTCAGGTATTTCACACATGCGGCTGCACCCCCTGACAAAAGCAGACAAGAGCCTGGAAGGGTTGAGCGGTTCATGGATTAGATGGTGACATTCATCAGAAAAGGCCCAGAACCGGCTCTGTCCCAGTGCAAAGGCACCAAATCCCAGCCCCTGACTCAGGAACCAGAGCTGAAGGATGGGAGGGAAATGGTCAGGACACAGTCTCAAAGGGAAAAGTGTCATTTCCAGCACTGGGTTAAAGCCTCCGGACCCCAGTGACAGTTGAGGTATTGCACATTCGCATCAGAAAGGATCAGACCCAGCTATTCATTTTTATATCTTGTTTCAACACCATCAGCCTGTCCTCAGAGCAGAGGGGCTCCAGCCAGGACCGGGGGGCAGTGGGGGGGGTGACAGGAGTCTCTTTCCTGCTCCCAGCACACGCTGGAAACAGCTCCTTCTCTCCGTGTGCACGGGAAGGGCGAAGGGGCAGGTCCTGCAGACGGGGAGCCACGATCTGCAGTGTCACCCTTGTATGTCTGTTGTCTCCTCCAAACTTATTTAGGGGATTAGAGAAAACCCACATCATACAAGGGATATAAATGTTATTAAAGGAGAAGTGCATTTTTCAGCACGGGCCGCATGAAAAGCACACAGCCAATAGTGGTTTAAATACCCCAGTTGAGTTATTCATAGAAAAAAAGCTTTTCTTTCCCTCTGTCTTTTTTCCCCTAGTGTAACTGTAGTCATCATTCAGCCTTATAACTATAATGGATGGTTGCTAGAAGCCTTCCAAACAAGCCAGCACTGTAAGCTACAGACAGTTAACCCACATCAATCCTCTACGGAATTTTCATGTTGGGCCCTTTAATACACTCTTTTTGAAATTATTCAGATAAGTCAGTGCACAGGGCACTGCTGCAGGGAGGAGATTGAACCTGGAACAAAGTGGAATGAGATTTGAAATAATAAAAATAAAGAAAAAAAACCACAGAGGCAAGCTTCAGGTACACCTCAAAAATTCAAATGAGCTCATTTGCAGAGCGAAAAATTTCCCAGGGACTCAAGTTGATTCAAAGAGAAATGTATTTAATTTAAAACAACTCACTTCAGGGAGCTCTGAACTGGGAAGAAACGTATTGAATAATTGATCAACCGGGGAGTAAAAGAGAGGGGGAAAGAGGGAAGAGAAACAAGAAGGGAGGAAAGGCACCTGGCTGGCATGTGGGGCTGGGGAGGCACCACAGGGTTTGGGATCAAAAGCCAGCCCTGTCGAGGTAAGTGTCACACCCATGGGTGGCATGAGGGGTCCCTGAGCCACCCGTGCTGTCCCCAGGGCTCAAAGTGCCACCATGCAAACTGAGGCACAAAGGAACCCAGGGGACAACAAGACCTGGTGACCTTCAGTTCATCTCACCCCCGTGACACACACTTTGATTCCATTTTCTCCCAGCCATAAAGTCAGACCGAGCCCCTGTGTCCCCTGTGTCCCCCCTGCCCCGGCCTCCCCTGTGTTCCTCCCCCGGCCTCCCCTGTGCCACCTGTTTCCTTTCTGCTTCACTGGGTATTTCACAAAGTACTTGAGATAAAGCAAATACACTTAGTTCTTTCTCCCCAGCAGCTCTAAGGGCAGATTAGGATGTAGCTGGTATCACAACACACACGCTGATCATTTTTCTGAAGTGGTTTGGGTCTGGATGTGAAATGGAAACCCACGCTTTGGACGCAACGGCTGCGTGTGCAAACAGCAATTAACATCTGCAGCCAGACGGCCTAAATCCACCAGTAACTGCAGTTAAAGGCGGGGGGGGGGAAATGAAAAGCAACTGCAGCTCATTTGTGTTATTTTAAGAGTGATTTTGTTCCGGCTGCAGTTGTTCTGAACGAAACTTCACTTCCAAGCACCGTCTCACCCCACCGCGTGGTGTCTGTGGAGGCTCTGGGTGCACTTGGGCTGCTCCGGCATATGGAGACCCCGGCTCAGCCTGAATCAGGGACCCACCTGGGCCAGGGGTGGGGATCGAGACGGCCCTGGGACAGCCCCAGGCACTGCCCCCAGCTCCAAATTACAAATAAATGCTGCTTGCTGTGGAAAATGAACTGCAATTGTAGGTCTCCTACAGAAAGGTGGAAGCAGGGGATGGGAACAGGAAGAGGATGTTTAATTTTACTGGTCTTAATTGCAGACTGTGAAGAAATAAATTGGTAAAGAAACTGACAGTGGCTCCCCTGTGTGCCAATGGGCCAAGAAATGTCCCTGGATTTACTCTCTCCTGTCTCCTCTCTTCCCATTTACTCCACTGTCCCGGATTTCTTCCTTTCACACCTCATTAGGACAAATAAATGATGTAAAATCGAGAAGAGATCAAGCAGAATTTTGAAGGGTTTTTTTCCCTCCACTGTGTCGATCCTGGGCATTCCTGGCAACGTTTGGGTTTTTTCTCTGCAAAAAAAAGAGTCTAAAGTCACCCGGGGCCAGGACACAAGCTGTGCTGCCCGAGCACCCACAAGCGTTTTAGGTTAAAGTCACAAGTTTCGGTTCCTTTTTCTTTCCTAATCTTACATAAAAAGAACCCCCTCCCTTTCTTGTAACTAAGTGCCCGGGAGTATTTCAGCTGGGTGAGAGGTCTGGATTTTCCAGCAGCGTTGGTGGCTCTCACCGAGGGAGCAGCCGAGGGCCAAAGGGCAGGAAACGTGACTGACGACCCCGGGCGCTTCAAAACGGTTCCTGCAGCTTTGATTTGGTTTAATCCTGCCAGTGTGGGCATCCAGGGCATCGTTCAGCACACGAGCTCAGCCCGCAGGGTGTCAAGCCTGCAGTAGAAGTACAGGATTGAAGTCAAAGTGACAAATTTAAGGAGATTATTTCTGTAAGCTTGATGGTGAATTTTCTGTCCTGTTCTTTGCAAGAGCATTTTCATCCTCTCCTCACGCCCCATTTCCAGAGCAAGCTGTTTGTTGCAATTGCAATTTGGGGTTTTTTTTGTATGTAAATTTAATTAAAACCAGTTTTCTGTTGATTGCTTGTTGTTGATTCAACCGGCTCATCGGGAGCATTTGTCTTGTGAAAAGGAAAATAAAACCCACCCAGACATTGGAAACACTGGTGTGATGAGCTGCAGTCAATTAGCCTGAGCCCAAGGGTCTGTATTTCACCTTCCAGGGGCTGGGGGTCCCCAGGGCTGGGTGATGCTGCAGAGGGGCAGTGCCCGGGGGATGACCTTGGGATGAGGGTGTCCTACCCCCAGATCCTGTCTGGGGTGGGGGCACCCGAAAGCAGGCGAGTGGGATTGCTCCATCCAGCACTTGGGAAAAGTCAGAAATTCTTAAGACTAAAACAATGTTAATGGCATGGGCTTCAGCAAGGCCAAGTGCCAGGTCCTGCCCTTGGGCCACACCAACCCCATGGATGGCTACAGGCTGGGGAAGGGTGGCTGGAGCTGCCTGGCAGAAAAGGACCTGGGGGTGCTGGGTGACCAGCTGAACATGAGCCAGCAGTGTGCCCAGGTGGCCAAGAAGGCCAAGGGCATCCTGGCTTGCATAAAGAATAGTGTGACCAGCAGAAGTAGGGAGGGGATTTTCCCCCTGTGCTCAGCACTGGGGAGGCCACCCCTTGAGTCTGGTGTCCAGTTCTGGGCACCTCAACACAAGAGAGATATCGAGGTGCTGGAGCAAGTGCAGAGGAGGGCAACGAAGCTGGTGAGAGGCCTGGAGAATAAGGCTTATGAGGATCGATTGAGGGAGTTGGGATTGTTTAGTTTGAGGAAGAGGAGGCTGAGGGGAGACCTCATCACTCTCTACAACTGTTTGAAAGGGCATTGTAGGGAGGTTGGTGCTGGACTCTTCTCACGGGCAATGAGCGACAGAACAAGAGGGAATGGCTGCAAGCTGCAGCAGGGTAGGGTTAGGCTGGACATTAGGAAAAAGTTTTTCCCAGAGAGAGTGGTCAGTCAGTGGAATCAGCTGCCCAGGGAGGTGGTGGAGTCCCCATCCCTGACTGTGTTTAAGACTAGACTGGATGTGGTATTGGGGGATATGGTATAGGGGAGAACTTGTAGAGTAGGGCTGATGGTTGGACTTGATGATCCCAAGGGTCTCTTCCAACCTCTATGATTCTATGATTCTATGAAAACCGGAAAAATCCATCGAAAAAGCCCAAACCAAGAAAAAAAAAGCGCTACACCAACAAAAAGCCACCTCAAAGAGCCAGAGCCACAGAGGGCCCAGCAGAAACCTTCTCCCACTCCCCAGGAAACGCCAGGCCAGCGGGAGTTACCCCGTGCTCGCACACCTCACTCCCTGCCTGAGCCACTGATGTCCCACAGAAAGAACATGGATTCCAGGGATACAGCCTAATGAGAGCCAGGCAGCAGCAACGAGGGCAGTTAATTGCTTATTGCACTTTCCTTCAGCTGGTCCCTGGCGAGTTTTCCACCAATAAATAATTCAACAGCCTCAGACACATAAGTAATAGCTCCTGATTTGCATTGAGCATCATTCATTAGGGAGGAGATGAAAACCTCACCCACCCGCCAGCCAGCGCCAGGGAAATGAACACGGCACCGGTTAGGGTTCCTCTGTGAGACCTGGGGGCACAACATGACCTGTGGGAGGACAACATGTCCCCTCCCCAGGGAAGGCAGCCTCCCGTGGAGAAGAAGGGGGGGCCATTGCCCCATTCCGCCTCCGTGACCAGCACCGCAGGGACAAAGGCCGCACATCTTGAAATCCCTTTTATTTCCAGCATCAGCTTTTTGGCATTTTAAATCAGTGAGCACTATGCAGAGCTGATAATCAGATTTAGTGATGGAGCTCCTCCGTCTCTGAGACCCAACAAATCCCTTTTAATCCTTTTCTTAAACTCTTTCTTACAAGTGCTTACAACAGAGTTTATCTTTCAGCTTTGGGTCTAATTTTGGTTTCCAAATGCATCTTCTTTTCAAATCAGGCTGTAGCTGTACTCACACATTTCTAAGTGACTGAAGTGGAGCATACTCCACACGCTCTACGAACATTCCACCCCTCTCCCAACCCATGCACCGTCCCTAAAAGTGCACCCCAACCCATGGCACCCACCTGCCCAAGGGACCAGGACAGGCACCGACCTGGCTCCCAGCAGGGCTTTGCCATCTCCCAAGGGTGTAGAAGGGGGCCCACACTGACCTGCAAAGCCTTAAACCCTGCCAAAGAAAGACATTTCAATCCCTGGGGCTGATTCCTCACCTGCAAACCCTTCAGCAGCAAAAAGTCCATCACTTTTCCTTCTACCCACCCATCCTGAGCTCTTCCCATCCACACAGTGTGGTCCTGGGGCGTCTTCCTACTCCAGTCTGACACCAGGGAGGATTTTAGCTTAGGGATCTTCTTTTGGGAGAGACAGATGGGTTTATGTCACTAGACACACTGCCAGGACAGGGACAGAGCAGTCCCATGGCTTGCCTGGGTCCTTTCCACAGCTGGGAAGACCCTCCAAGATGGAGAAGAACCCCACTTTTAACCTGTGGCCAATACTGGTGAGACAAAGCCAGCCAAGGGCAAAGGGAAGAACAGCCTCTTGCCTTCCCACCAGCAGCAGAAGCTCCCCATGCCTTTGCAGTTGCCTTTTCAAGTGAAGTTTCAGGGGATTTAGAGATCAACAGACAAGAATAAATCACCCACTTCATTCCTTTTTTTTTTTTTAAGTAGGAGCTACAGTCGTTGCAACAAGTGATGAGATTGTTCTCCTGCGCACATCTCCTCATTACATCCCAACTCAGGTGCTGAGGCACCTTTTGGGATGGCTGCATAAAAGCCCAGCCTGAGTCACACCAATTAATCTCTGCATCAGCAGCACCACTCACTGCTTTTCCTGACTCTCCTGCACGTGGTTTTCTAATCAACCAGCTCAGCCCGTTCCCATAGAAACCGGGCAGCACATCACTACAAAGTCATGGATTCTGGGGTTTTTAAAGTTATCATCAGACCTCTATTCTACCCCTAAGAAAGCCAGGCTGATGGCTGGAATTAGGGACAGCCGCTCTGTCTTGAACGCCAGCAGAAGAAAGTGGGATGGGGCTGTGAGTGCTCCTGTGCTGTGCACTGGAAGAGCTGGGCAGGCACAGAGCGTTGTCACCGTCTGCATCTCATGGATCCATTCCAGCTGAGGCTTCCTCTTTTGCATCTGCTGCCCACAAGCATTGGGTTCCTCTCTGGTTGAGGCATGCATCAGGTAAAGAACAGGGGCTTTACCTGGTGCTGCAGGTGGCTGCAGTGGTGGAGCCCTCGCCTTCCTCTGGGGAAGCAGCAGAAGCAGCGCCACAAGCGTTGCTGGGCCACGTCTGATGGAAAACATTGAGAGACTGCAGACCCAGCCCCGGCTGTGAGCGCTGCACAGGGGCTGTACCAGTGGATGGCCACATCCCATCGCTGCCGGGCCATGTCCCATCACTCTGTGGCCACATCCCATTGCCACACGGTCTGGCTGCCAGCAGCACGGCACAGGCTGAGCCCCTGCTCCCAGAGCAGCGCAGAGATTGGGGTGATTCAGGTCCCTCGCTGCCCTCCTGGGCAACCCCTCTCCAAAGCCAGCTCTGCTGGGAGCATCCCATGGGGAGGGCTTGGACCAGCGGCTGCAGATGCAGCAGCTCCCCAGAGCTGTGGGTGTCAGAGAGCTTTGGGGAAAGGAGATGTCCCCTCGCTGAGCCCTTTCTGCAGGGGAAATCAAGCTTTAAGGCCTCCAGTTTGGGTGCACATCACCCAGGGCAGGAGCTCTCAGGAGTGAGATGCTTCTGGAAAAACCCTCTTTGAGCTGGGGCACAGAGCCCTGGGATCCTGGGGGGGAATGCCAGGGGGTCCCTCCGCAAGGAGCCGGGCAGAGCTGCCTGAGGATCCTGTTCCACCGGGGAGAGCAGCAAAAACCAGCGAGTCTCAACCCCGTCTGATGGGGAAACCTTAGATGTTTTGCCTGGAGTTTTGTTTATCCATCAAGAGCTGCTAATGTAAATATTTACCACCAACTATTCCCCTTCTATTAGTGACAGGGCTTTGTGCAGGCTGTTTCTTAGGGAAATACTTTAAAAATCCGCTTGATGTATTCAAATCACCTCCAGTGTATTCATTTAATTTGCCTTTTTGTTTTTTTTTTTTTTTCTTTTTGCAGGCATGAAACTCCTGCACATATGGCTATGCTTATGCAACTAGTTGATTAGATTTTACATTTCCATGTGTAATTTATGGTAAATTGCCCACAGATTCATTAAAACCCCCCAGCCTTTAAATATGTCCTGAATAATCTCTTCCATGAGTTTTATATAGAACAAAAATAGGGTGATTCTGTATTCTAAAGGGACACCTACTGCTAAGAACATGTTGCATTTGTAGTAGTTTAAATGCAGGATATAGAAAATGTCTATCTTGCTGGGATTTTTTAAAGCCCCACTAAAATGTATTTCAAGGAAATCAGTCAGGACGTCGATGTGCAAGAACTGCTTTAATAAATCTGAATAGATGTGTCAGGCTCTAAGTGAATGGCACGTTGAATAAAACCCCATTCTTCATTGAAGGTATTGATTATTATCATTAAGAGCATATTTGTTGCACGTTCCAAGCAGGGGGCTGACAGCAATGACAGCCCCACCGAGCCCATGGCTGGAGCAGCATCGACCGCGTGTCCTCGTGAGCCCTGGAAATTCCCTGAAGCCTCCGTCCTTCAGCGGGGAAACCTCAGCCCTCAGTGTCTCTGTCGTGCATGTGATAAACGAGCAGGAAACAGGGAAAGGATATATTTTGTGTGCAACCCTGAGAGATAAAAAGGTCATCTCCTCGTTCTTCTTCTCGGCTCTGGAAGAGAGCCTGTCCCCAGAGTGGGAAAGGGCTCACGCCTTGGGCTGGGGACACAGCGCCCTGTCCTGCTGGGCTGTGGCCACGGCGGGGTTTTTAGATCATCACTTGTGCACAGACAATGGTTGTGCCAGTTCAGGGGGTTGAACACCATGCTTGGCTTTGCAGGAGAATACCTTTGGCTGCCAGTGGCGTGGGACGGGGGGTTTAACCTGGGGTGTCGCGCCCCAGTCCTGCCCGGAGTGTGACACCACTGGGGTCCTGCCGCTGGTGCCCTTCAGCCGCAGCACATCCTGCCCGCTGGCTCGCAGCCCCAGGGGGGTGGGAGAACCCAGTGGTGCTCCCAGCTCCGTGAGCATCGTTGTTGGATTGACCCTTGGAGGGCAGAGCCCAGCAGCTCCGAGAGCAGGGTATTGCTTTCTCCGTCAGCACAACCGCTGCGGGTCGGTGCAGCGAGGGTGCCTTTCCTTCCCACGCTCCTCTTTCGTTTGCCCTTATGTTTGCTTTAACCCTTGTAAGCAGTTTGGGACAGATTTTCCATAAATACATATTCTCCCCCAAAAGCTGTTTTCCAGGTGGGGTTTGATGCACAGTAAGCTGTTCCAATGTCTGATTTATAAGGCATATGAAGTTTCTGACTGAAAAAAAAAATATATATATGATGAATTTCTCAGGTGTCTCACTGATTTATTGACCATGTGGCAATTTATGTCATGTCAGCAACTTCATAAGTAACATAATTAATTCTGAAGTTGTCCCCAAGTTATCTAAGCCCTGTGTCACTGATGAATACGTGACGGGTCTGAGTTATAGGTTGGCTCTGGACTATGACTGCCTCTGATATAAGTCACAAAGCTGAGTTATAAATCATGAGAGATGGATCTGGGCACAGCGCTGAGTCGCAAGCGTGGCTTTGGATCACACACCCCGATTTATGGGCGGGTGAGGTGGCGTCTGCATTGTCTCCCGCTTTGGGAAAACGCCGGGGTGTAAATCTGGGATAGTGCTGCCGTCGGGGGCAGGAGTCTGTTGGTCAGCCCCAAGGCAGGCTCCTCGGCTGCTGGAGCAGCTCCTGCAAGGACCCAGCAGGGCATGAAGCTGCCCAAAAGCTGCCCAGATGCTGTGGGTGCCCCTGAGGCACCTGGGGGTCCCTGACCTCCCTTCGCCCCTGGGCAGAATCCATCTCTCCTCATCAAAGCTGCTCCATCCACCCGCCGGAGCGGGCAGGAGCACTGTGATGGATACGGAAGGGACAGTGCTGGGGTGGAAGGGGGACGTTGCCGGCAGGTCCCCAAGGGAAGAATGAGGACGGAAGGTGACACCAAGGACAGGCACAGGCTCCTCTACTCATTAGCAGGGGTGGTGGCTGCACCCACTGCCCCCATCCTGCCTCCTTGCCCTTTTGGAGTGGAAAAGGTCTGCCTTGATCTTCTAATTTGCCTGTTATTGATGGGATCCCACCCCAGGCATCGCTGGGTTCCAATGACAAACCCCACAGCTCCTTCAGGGCGGATGTTCTCAGGAACCCAGCCTGGATGGGTGAATGCACCAAGCTCATGACTTTCAGTGGGGCTCAACCTCTGCCTGCCCCACAGAGGAGTAATGGCCCACGTGCCTCACGTCTCCCTCTCGCTCTCTTCCTGGGGTACCCACTGCAGCAAGCCTGGCTGGCACACCCAGGTATCATAGGCTATTAATTAAGATGTCATTTACAGGCCCACTGGGTGACCTTAATTAAACTAGAAAATGGCAAACACTAATAAGAAAGATGATATCCCTGTGGGTGGCGAATCAAGTACATTAACCTCCTGGCGAGGAAGCTTTCCTTCATCTGATGGGGATGAGATATCCCAGCTTGCTGCAAGGGCTAAACCTGGTGACCCTGGTGTCACTGGTGGTGGTGGGATGCTCCCCTGCCCTGGAACACTTTCCTCCTGCACCCACAGCGTGGTGTGGCCACCGTTGTTCCTCCTGTGACAGTAACTCCTGCAGACTCCACGCTGACAAAGGGACCTTCCCTCAGAGAATCAGACGCTCCTTTGAAGGACACCAAGATGGGGTTCCCTTCTCCTTTCCAGGACCTTCTCCCCTTTCTGTTTACCTGGCACTCACCAGGGGCTGAGACAGGGATTGCTGAGCTCTCACCAGTGCTGCATGTGTACACGGAGTGTTTCTGTTTGCTCTCCCTCCTGTGCATAACTCAGCTGCTGTTACAGGAAACATCTCATATTCCCAGGAGGTGAGGGAGATGTTATGGGAGACACATTTACATTTGTAAACTGCAATCAAAACTAATTAAAACCGGCACAAATACTGATTAATAGAAGAGGGAACCTGGTGCCGAGTCCCATGGCCCCAGGCCAAATAACAGTGGCTTGTTGTTTTAGAATCATAGAATCATAGAATGGTTAGACTTGGAAGGGACCTTAAAAATCATCGGGTTCCAACCCCCTGCCCTGGGCAGGGACATCTCCCACTAGATCAGGTTGCTCAGCCAGCCTGGCCTTGATAATACCGTGGTTGTCTTCTCAACCGGGCAAACCAACGTGGTGATAACCCACCAGTGTTGCTCTTGGCTCCAACTCTGTGCCACCAGCAAGTGCTGCAAGAGGGTGGATCAATACAGTCTCCAGCTTTAAGCCTTTAGCGTGCACAGGCTCTGTCCCACCGGGTTTCAGTGCTGGAGGCGATCATATGGACAATCTCAAATCTCATCCCAGTGATGGTATGGGTAATCTCAAGTGATACTTGTTTCCCAGAGAGGTATGGCCACCCCAGTGGCTGTTTTAGATCTGGCAAGGGCGATTTGCTTGTTCTCTCTCATTCCTGACATCTGGTGGGATGTGGCCTGGTCCCGGCTGGGTGGCAGCCCCACTGCGTTTGAAGCTATGCCGGGGAGAGCATCCGACAACCACGGCTCATTGTGCGTGAAACAACCCCCTGGTGGGGTAAGCTCCGTTTCCCCTTCACGCCATGCACTATCCCACTGCCTTCAGGTTATTTCATTCCAGTTGAATCCATTCCAGCAAAGCAGTTAAAATACTCCTCGCTAGTCCTGCCACCTTTAAGCCCCCCCTGTTTCCTATGCACCCTCCCTAATTGCTTGCTGCAGGCGGAGCACGGGATGTCAGCTCCCCAGAGGAGGTCCCAGGCAGGAGAGGCACGAAGAGGAGTGAGTCAGAGGTGCAGAAATAGCTCACAGCAGCGCGAGCTGCCACCCCAGCACTTGGTCAGCATCCCAGGAGTGAGAAAGAAAAACCCCTTTGCACGTGTTTGGTGAGAAAAACCACCAAGCTCACAGCTTGCTAAACATGTAGCCTCGTAAGAGGAGCGCTGAGGGACCCAGAGGGAAAGGGTTCCACATGGAGCAGCACGACCCTTTGCTCAAAAAGCCAATTATTGATTCCTGTGGAGTGAAAACAAGCAGAACTGCTGGTTGGGGTAGGAGTGACGGGTATGAGGTCCCTAGGAATAGAGATGGCAACTCTATGAGTTCCCTAGGAATAGAGATGGCATGGGAGACCTGTGCCCTTCCCACCTATGGTGGGGACACAGAGCAAACCTAGGGTAGGAGGAGCCAGGCAGGGGAGCACAGCGGGGACAGGGGTGCAGGGACGCTCCTCAGTGTCCCCTCCCCATCCCAGGCCACCACCGCAGATCCTCGTTTCAGACTGTGGCTTCTTACTGCCCCCAGGTCTCTGCCAGCGGGAGGGGGCATTGGGCTGGGCTGGGCTGGACTCAGATGAGTAATTAATGTCCATGAAGTGGCCGTTACTACACCGGCTCGTCTGGCTTTGCCCTCTGCAATGAGCCGTTCCTGGGACGGTGTCTGGCAGTCACTATTTCCAAATCACAGGTTTTTCACGGTAAAAGGCTATTTTCCCCAGGCAGCCAGCAGGGATTTCATTGTTTAAATAGTGTGAAATCCTTCTTTATGAGGCCACTTGCCTTCTGGTCTACAAGAATGGCCTTTTGCAGCATCTAATGTTCCCTGTTATCCCCCGTGCTATTTGTTGGAGAGACAGCCCATCCTCTCAGGCCCCGTGTCCTGCTCTGCAGCCGCTGATGGCTGAGGATTTGAAGATGAAATGACGGCTCCTGCAGGCGAGGAGCGTCCGGCCCCGCATCCACAGGTGGTTAATCTTCCAGCTCCTTGCAAAGGATTTTAACAGCATTTCCTGCTGGAAATGGAAGGTTTGCTCTGCCTATGCCTCCTTAGGCTTCTGATTCAAAGGGGAGGCAGGGGAGCCAAAATCAAATATTGATCAGACCTAGCAGAGCCCCCCCCTCCCCTCCACGTCCTTTTTCCCAGGAGCAGCGTCAGCCTGGAGAGAGCCAGAGATGGGTCTGACAGGGTCCCCCCATTCCAGAGCACCGGGGGTGAGCACTGCCTGGAGAAATCCTCATCCCCAGCCAGTGCCACCTCCTGAGTGGGGACTGCACAGACCTTGGTTGGGCTTGGGAGTCAGACACCCCGTGGCCACGGCACCAGCTCAGTTGTCTCTGTGACTACACCGAGCTGATATTCCCCTCCCTTTCAGCTCAACTTATTAACCCAATGTTCCTTTCAAACAAAATATCACACAGCTTAATTATTTTTTGGGGGGCTAACCGCTTGCAAATGCCATCAATTACCGAAAACATGACACTGTCACCTTTTGCAAGGCACTGGAATCAGACTCCCTGTCACCCTCTGACAGGAGCATCGTAAAACTGCACTAATCAAATGGCATATCAGTCACAAAAATTGAGGGGTAATTTGTCAAAGTCACAGCCGTGCTCAATAACCGTTTGGAGATGACTAAGTAATTAATCAATAATGCATTCTCACCTTTTCATTTCCCCAGGTTTCTGCGACTTGCACAGTGGAATGACTGGAAAATAACAGACTGAGTTTTCCAGTGGCGCTGGAGACAGTGGCTGGCGTTTGCTGGGGAGATAATTCAGCCCAGCCAGGCTCCTTCCTGCTCTCCTGGATGTAGAATCACAGAATGGTTTGGGTGGGAAGGGACCTTGAAGCCCCCCCAGTGCCACCCCCTGCCCAGGGCAGGGACACCTCCCACCAGACCAGGTTGCTCCAAGTCCCCTCCAACCTGTCCTTGAACCCCTCCAGGGATGAGGCAACCACAGCTTCTCTGGGCAACCTGGGCCAAGCTCTCACCACCCTCAGAGTGAAAAATTTCTTCCTGAAAAGACAGAAGGAAGTGCATCCACAGAACTCGTGCCAGCTGGCAGTGCAAGGACAGAAACCATCGCTGGAGGCTTGTGTTTCCAACCAGTCGCCTGTACGGATCCTGCCCAAACCCTCCAGTGGGCTAGATCACCCCTGAGCTGGACACAAGCTCTAGTCCTGGTTCCACCAGGCTTTTGACCTCCCCCTGTCATCTAAATAGCTGTTTATCAGAGACACTGCTAATTTAGTCTAAATTCTCTTTCTTAATGTTCTTAATAACACCCTCCCTAATGCAATCCAAGGGTAACCCATCAGTGTAATGGAATAACTTCCTTGTGAGACTGAGCTGCTACTTCTTGAATGCCCTGAGAGTAATAATTTGGTTAATAAAATGGGCAGATTTGCAGTACTGAAAGGCTTTTCAACTCGGAATCAATCACTTTACATCTATTACTCACCGCCGGATTCACGGAACACGTTGTTGATCTCATTGAAAACCGTGTTAGTAATATTAAGTAATTAGTAAGATTAATGCTGTTGCGCAGTTATAACCTGGGCAGAATCCAGACTGATTGGAGTTAATTAACTTCTACCTGCTCAAATAATTTATACATTGTTGTACCCACTATGTGAGGGCAGGAAATGCAGAAGATTCCCCTCTTGCAGGGTACAGGAGGGGCTGAGCCACCAGTGCCAGCCAGGGGGTATTCCAGAAAGACAGCCCTACCCCGGGCTGGGGGGGTTGTCTATCTCCTCCTCCTCTTCCTCCCCCAGGTCAGATCCCCTGAACATCCAGCCCCACACCCCCACCAGCACAGACCCCTCTGCCCATCGCTGGTCCCAGTTCTCACCCTCCTCTGCTCCTGCCCAAACAGAACCTTCCCACCGAACTCACCACTGTCACATGCTGTTTGGCCCCAAGGGCTGAGGCAGTAACTTGTGCATGATCCTGGCTTCCTAATCAAAATTTCATTATTAAAAATGATTGCAAAAGTTGTCATATTCTACATTTTGTCCTTGCAGAGAATTTTAAACACTCTTTAATTCTGTCCCTTGGTGCTGGGATGCGTAATAATCCCTCTGATCCATATTCATATCTCCCAGCCTTGCAGCTCCCGCAAAGACACCACAACTCGTGGAATCATTTTGGTAAAGAACAGAGCATCCACAATATATATTATTGTTATTAACCCACCACAATTTCAGCCCCTTTAATAATCACAGGACATGATTCCTGGTGTATTTAAATAAGTGATTGACTTACAGCTCGCTAATATGAATGCACCCACAAGTATTTAATTGGATCGTTACTTGATCCTGGCTCCGTGCAGTGTATCCCATTACCAATAAATCAATTATGCATCTCCTCACCCATAGAACCTCTCTTAGGGTGGCTCAGAGGTCCAGGCTGGTCCAGCTCAAAGGGTCCCTGAAGGAGAAAGTGACAGCGAGGGAGGTGGCTGGTCCTACTCCACAGGACCTGGGGCACAGCCAGCTCCCAGCACCGCTGGGGAAGCCAAGGCCAGAGAAGAGCACATCATTAGGAGGCAACAGAGCACGTGCTAATTTGTGCATGTTTTCAGATTGTAGGCATTTATTAGGGATGTCCAACTGATTCATATTTGGGTCAACCTGCTAATATTATATTAACCTCTGTTGGCACTGATGCACACAGGAGAAATTCCAGCCACGCTTCGAGGGGATGTTGTGCACCAGCCAAGGCATCTCCTGACCACGCTGGGCATGCTGCTGGCTGGGAGCACCCCTGGCTGTCACCACCGAGCCTGTCCCACGGCCCCTGAGCGATGCTGATGCTTCTCACAGGGCCCAGGACATGGGGACACAGGACTGGAGCGCCCTGGGTGCCCTGCCAGGGCTGGTGCACATGGGGAAGCAGCATTTCCCAAGGACTGGAGCTGCAGCGAGCAGCCAGCATCATGCAGCTGGTGGTCCTCAAAGAGAGGGACCCTCTGAGAAGATGGGGGGAGCAAAGCACCAAGGGGTGGCACGGCTGAGCAGCACAGCCCATGGGCACCAGTCCCACAGCCTGCGAGGGCTTCTGCTTTATGGCTGTGGGGCTCAACCTGACAGCAGAGGATCAGCCCCCCCCCCCCCATGAGATGGGCAGCAGGGGCTGCTGAAGTGGCCAGGAGAGCAAGTGCCACATCCCAGATTGAGTGTTCCTGCAAACATCAACAAAATCAGATGCATATTTTCATTTTTACCTATTTGACCCATTAACTAACCACAAAATTTCTCGGTAATCCCCAGCAGATGAGCATCAAAGAGGAGACCTATGGTCCTAGCTAATCCCTTTATTCTGAAGTAATGCTGGAGATGTCAAATGCCAGCAGTAAATCGGGAGATTAACAACGAGCTGGGAAAGGCACAAATTAAATTGCAATCATCTCCCTGGCTGCTTTGCCCCAGCCAATGGCACCATCCCTGCTGCAGCCTCCCCAGCAGGAAAAGGAGGTTAGAAAACACTTTATAAAAATGAGATTCCTCTCTAATCCCTGATGCAGTCAATAAGCAGAGCCTGCCCAGAGCCAGCCCATGCCCACGCAACCCCTCGTCCCTGTGTGCCTTTCGCCAGGGGAGGGGAGAGCATCCAACTTTTCTGAACGTGCTGGGATCAATCCTGGAGATCGAGCCACTCCTGGGAGCAGAGAGGAGGAACTGGTGGCTGGAATGACCCCATCTGGGGCTCAGGACTCCTGCCCTCATGGCTGGGGTCTCCCGAGTTGGTGGCAGCGAGGGCCACCATCCCCAGGGACCCTCCTGGGCACAGCAGGAGCCAGGCTGCCGGCAGCAGGGACAGGTCTGAGGTGACCCCCAGCAGCGAGCGTGGCCTGCGCCCTGACTCTGCTTTTATTGCACACTCACATCCGAATGAATATTTTATTCACTCCCTTAAGAACATCTCCACAAATGCACGTTTTAATAAAACATGAGGAGGTGTTTTTGGCAGAGGCACCGACTGCTTCAAACGGCCCCATCACAGTTTATTAACCAGAGCAAACACTGTGCAGTTGTATTTTTATCTTGGTGACTAATGGAGTGCAAGGTAATGGGGAAGGTGTCCTCATCCCCGTGTCCCCACGTCCTGGCAGTGTGTGTGTGTGTGTTTGTGTGTGCGAGGGGGACGGGGGCAGCGTGTGTGAACGCTGGAGCCATTCACTGCACCCCCTCCCTGCAGCCCCCTTGGTCAAACGGGGATGTATCTACTCAGCAGAGAGAGAAATAAAAATGTCTAGAGTGTTAGTAAAAGGTGTTCACAAACTAGAAAAACACTGGCCCACACACACATGTGCAAACACACACACAGAGGCTATTGCCAGACCCGCTGTGAGCTCCTTCCCCTGCTGGAATCACACCAGTTGGGACCAGGTGGGCTCTGCTTCCCACCTGAGAAGCCAGTTCTGGTATTTTTTTCTGCACTCCTAAATATGGCACAGGAGCAGCATGGTGCTTTTTTCTCTTTTCCACAGCTGAGTCTAGCAAAAATCTTGCTGCTCTGGGAAAAGGCAAAACTTTTTCTTGTCCTTGGTCGAATCCACTGTAAAAGCAGCAATAAAGCAAACGGCCAGAGCGGAGCAGACGCAGCGGCAGCAGGAGGATGGAGGTGGCAGAGGTTACCTCTGCCTCTTCCTGCTACAGAAAAACAGGAGCCAATTAAGTCTGAGAGGAGGAAATTTAAAGCCAGCGAAAGGAACTGTTCCTCTAGCCCCAGACTGTGGCTGCAGGAGGCCACGGAACACAAGTCCTCAGCAAGGTGACGTAGGAGCGACACCGGCAGAAGGGACAAGGGTGGCACTAGTCACAGCAGCAAAGCAGTGGGGAAGGCAAAGGGGATTTGGGGGAGGGCACAGAGTAGCCCTGGCTGGTTCACACTGTGGGTGGGCGAGAGAAAAGGGCTCCAAGGACTTGGCTCTGGGGACATCAGCTTCCTGTGGTGACACAGGGCTCACAGCACAGAGGTCCCCGCTCAGACAAGGTGAGGTCCCCACCGGCAGCATCCCCCCAAAAGCTCCTGCTCCAGAACGGCTTTCCCTGACTGCTGGTGGGTAGCACTGATTTACAAAGCAGAAATAAATGAGTCCACTCTGCAATTTCACCTAATTTTGCCTCCCATTTCAATTTGCCATCTTTCAGCCTAATGCTGGGTGGTTAATTATGTTTCCATCTTCTTTCTCAGATAATATCCCACCTTGTACTGCTCATCGTAGCTGTTCAAAGGGTTTCATTTTACCTTTCATTTCACCTCCTAGCACAGCTCTAAATTTAGTCAGCTTGTAATTTTGGGGTATTTTATACATTATGCTTTTATTATTGAGAAGTAAAATGGAATCCTTGTCTTTTAATTCACTCTCTAACAATTCTCCACCAAGCCTTAATACAAAAGGCTTTTTTTTTTCCTAAGACTAATTGAACGGGGTGTAATTATAATACCTGGGGAAATTATATTGGAAGTACCTTAACTGTGACAGTTTCCTCTGACTAATCGCCCCTCTACGACTCTCAAGTCTTGGCTGTGCAAGTTCCCCAGCAGTTACTGCATCAGGACCAGGCTGAGGGGGACCTGGGGACACGCCACCCCTGGGCCAGGATGCTCAGGTCTCCAGGCTGCTGATGGGGCAGCAGGGGCTCCTCTGACCTCCAGGGACCAGCGTGGTGCCATGTGGAGAGGAGGGGACAGGGAGTCTGAGGCAGCTGGGAGCCACAGGGCACTCACATCCTGCATCCAAAGACGTGGAGCATCACACAAAGTCCTGACCACAGGAGCGGGTGCCTGGCAGCCACAGAGCAGATACATTCCCATCTCCATCACCCTTTTCCTTGGCTTAATGCTCCCACTGGAGACCTTCTGCTTGGCCTTAGGAAATACATGAAGCAAGAGCAAGGGAGGAGTGCCAGGAGCCTCCGCAGGAGCATCCTTCCCGGCTCCCTCCCGAGAGATGGGAGATAACCCCAGCGCTACCGCTGGCTGCAGCTCTTCCCTCTGAAACACAGTTCCCTGCCAGGAGGGGAGCAGCAATTTTCCCTATTTGTATAGCGTGGGTAAACCTCAGGAGAGGTCAGCACTCGGTGGAGACAGCAAGGGGCGATTTCCTCACTAAACCAGGTATTGCAGTAAGTGAAAAATAAGAGTTAAGGGTGGCTATTATACAGACAATAAAATGTTTTTCTACCACTGTAGGTGTCAAGCTCAACAATTCCACAGAGTGGATCCTTCACATGATGAGCTGACTACAAATATGCTTAGCCAAGCAGGAATGCTCCCAGCAGCAGCCCAGTATTGTTATGAGAAAAAGCAGATTCCCAACCTGCCTTCAGTGGTGGGGGCTTCTGGTGCAGGACAAGCCCCCCAGGTGGGGTCTGCAGACATGGACCGGCTCTGGGGAAGGGTGGCAGCTGGGAGGACATTGCCCTGCAGCAGGGGAAGAAGGGACAGGACAAGGGAAGCCCTCAGCAAAGCGTCCTGGAGAAATGAATGCACATGGCTCTAGCATCTCTACAGCTAATTAGCCTTTGCTGGCCAGAACAGGCTCTCGGTTCCACCCCAGAACTGGCCATTTCTTTCTTCAAGAACACGCTCACTCAGGCTGCAGCCAGTATCAGAGGGAAAGTAGGTATTAACCCAGAGCTCTAGCCTCCAGCCCAGCAATCGCTTGAACCTCCACTGCCCAGGACACCACAGGAGGGCAGGAACCGCAGAGTCCCCCCAGTAGCCCCGTGCAAACCAGGCAGGAACCACAGAGCCCCCCCAGTAGCCCAGTGCAAGCCAGAGCTGGGAAAAGAGATACGGAAAGGTCACTAAGAAAGTGTAACACAAGCATCCTCATAGAGCTCTATTGTTCCACCCCAGCCCCAACAGCAGAACCAGCTACTGCCCAGCCCTGGCCCCAGAGCAGTGCCAGGAACAGCCCAGCTTCTACCTGGAGCAAGGGAAGTGAAAAGTGGTACCTCCTCAAGCAACTCCTCCAGAAGCATCACCCATCTGGCAGCAGCACTCACCACCTCTGCCTCCTTTATTTAAGCCACCAGGGGCCAGATTGCCCATAGCCCCCAGCGAGCTGCCTTCTCACTGCAGCCTTTAACCTCTTCCAAACCCTGGTTCAGGGGGTGCATGGCCCCTCCGGTCCCTGACCCTTCCTCACCCCTAGGAGCAGCAGCAGCAGCAACTCCTGTGGCTGGACCTGGCACTGGGGCTCCCTCGGGTGGGTTTTGGCTGAGCCGAGAGGCACAAAGGACCCTGTTCACTCCAGCATCACCGGAGAGCAGCGGAGTAAATTATCCACCCTGTGAACAGCACTCCATAAATGAGCTTGACCTGCTGTTTGTTCCAGCCTGGCAGCTCTGTCCCTTGTCCCTTGCTCTGGCCCAGAGCAGGGCATGAGTTGTCCCATCCCATCCCCTGCCCTCCACCTCCCTCCTCACAAGCGCTGCCACATGCTCAGGGGGACAAATCCTGCCCTTCCTCTGTGAGGACAGATCCTTTATTTTTTCCAATGCTGAGGAATCTCTTACTGATTATTCTGTGTTTCTTGCTCTTTTTTTTCCTCACTCCATTTGCTGTTTTTAACTGATAAGATGTCCCGCTAGATACGGCTCTGCATCTGGAAAAGTACAGAAAACTGATCGTGGTTTTTTTCCTCTATCTTTTACCCATCATAGTCTTTTCTCCCCAGGGAAGGAGGCTCCTGCTGTGCATTCCTTCTCCTGATAACTTGTGGCCCAGGCTCCTCTCCCTCCTTTGATGGAGGAAAGCCATCTCAAGGGTATTTTCAGTCATTCAGTTGTCCCAGGCCCAGGACAGAAAGCTACTGCACAGCCAGGGCTGTTCCATCAGGGGCTCAGTGATGTCCCACAGGGCACGGGGATGTGCCCACCGAAGCCAAGAAGGTTGTCATCGGTCAGATCTCAGCGTGTGGAAAGGGAGAGACAGGGGCAGACTCAGCCCTGCAGCAACAGCCATGAAACAGAGAGGAGAATCAGCCCATCGAGCATCGCCCGAGCTGTTCCTCTGCAGTTCAGCTAAATGAGAGCGTGATTTTTAACACAACATGTAATTAGAGAGTGTAAGTCAGCCAAAAGATTTTATTGAGCCAGAGAATTAGGCGGTGGCATGAGAAATGAGAGCGGGTGCTGCTGCACAAACCCCTTTGGGATTGGAATTACCCAGGGCAGAGCCCCCAGCCCCCTCCACCCCCCTTCTCTGCCAAATGAAAGGTCCTTTGCAGAGATTAAAATGAATTTATTATTTCACAGTCGGTATTTACATCACAATCTGGAGCAGGTATTACGTACCCCGTTACAAAAACGCCTAAACAATGAGTCCCACCAGTTGCAGCAGGAGCAGCAGGGCAGGGGTCTGCCCCTACACCAGCACCCCCAAACCCACACCAGGCCCCCCCTGAGCCACCACGTCCCCCCATGTGGGGTGGGGGTACCAGGAGGGGTTGGCCCCACTCTTCCCCAGAGATGCTCCTGCTCCAGCCGAATGCAGCCTCTGGGGTCCCCAGCCCCACTGATGTCGGGAGCACAGGGCTCCCCTCTTCTGCCCCTCCAGGGGAAACGGTGTGTCCTGGAGAAGGCCACAGGCTCATGGTCAGGAGATGGTACTTTTCCTTTCTTTTTAATTACTGCAACAGAGCCTGGCTAGGTCTGGGTCTCTGGCTGGGTATCTGCATGGCACTGGGCACATCAGCCCACAGACAAAGGGGCTTCCTGAAATTCGGTTGCAAACACAAGCAGTAACTCGATGCCTGGGACTCTCATGGCAGAGAGCAGGTATTAAACTCACAGCCTGGTTAATGCAATTTCCAAGGAAGGAGAAACCAGCAGCATGCTCCATGGAGACATTCTACCATCTCTGGGGGCTGATGGGACACCTCTGGCCACGTCACCACATCTGGCACACCTGGTTGCAGCAGCCAGGTCCCAAGGCAGGGAAAGAACATCATTCCCAGGATCTGAGCAACCCCCAAAAGTGACATGAGGTCAGGCTTGGAGCTCAGCACCTGCTCCTGGGAACCCACCAGGCCAGGGAACACGAGCCAAACGGGGTTTCACACAGCCACTGACCTCCCAGTTCCCGACGGCGACCCTGATCCAACATCCTGGGAGACGGGGAAAGGCAACTCACAGGGATGATTTCAGCTATTTCAGATTGAAGCCCATTTGCGGGGACCGCTGTCTGTCTGTCTGTCTGTATCGTCAGCAGCTCATACGTGACTGGAGTGTTTTATTTAAGAAGATGGGAAAATGAGCCCATCTCTCGGGGTCAGTGAGTGCGTCCGCAGGGGAGGAGGGGACCATGGAGTGACAGGAGTCTTGCAGCAGTGCTGGGGTCCCATTCTTGCAGCCTCAGGGAAGTGGGGTGCTCCAGTTTCAGTACCTGGCAGGGTCCCAGCAGTAGGTACAGGATGCGGGACGGCAGCCCTGGAGCATCCCTCCTGCGCAGGCATGTCCTGGCTGTGCCACGTCCCAGCTGCTCCTGGCTCTGCAGAGCTTTGGGGCCCGTGGTGAGGCCAGTCAGTCGCCACCGAGCCACATGGGCTATCGTGTCACCTGTGAGCAGAGGAGAGGAGTGGGCAGGAGTCTGCTCATGGGAACGTTGAGCTGCTCACAGCAGGTGAGTTACCCAACGGGCCCACCGACTTCCCCGACTGCAAACTGCCAGCAAACAGCCCCAGGAGATACAAATGTGACTTGCCCTTCGCATTTAATGGGGTGGTCCTTCCAAATTTCAGCTTATGGTGGTTTGTAACCCCGTGCTCTGGCTACAGCTTCCACAGAAGGGGGGCTGTCTGCAGCGGGGCAAATCCGAACGGGGCACCCAAAAGCCTTTTGAAAACATAGGTCTGCATTTCCACAACACAGCTTCCCTGTGGGGAAGGCAAGGGACCCAAAAGGGCTGCCAGGAGGCCCCATGCCAGGGGGGCATGCCAGGGCAGCCCCATGGAGGTGAGGGCTGCTGGACAAGGGAGGAAAGGAGAAGCCCTGGGGTCCTGTGAATGGGGAGGGTCTCCAGTGAGAGCCCAGGACAGCAATCCCAGAGCAGAGATTTTTTGGGCTACATGAGCAGCTGGGGGAAGAACAACCAATACTAAGGTGGGAAAAAGAGAATGAGCAGACTGTAGCGCTGCAGTTACTGGTGAGTGATGGATGCACGGGGCCAGAGGAACCTTCGTGGACATCCATAAAAATACTTGAGCATGGAAGTGCTTTCAATGCACAAAAATAATAGCAACAATGAAAAAAAATCCCAACATCACTCAATATGATCATTTTATGGCCGGGGATGTGGGGTGAGAAAAACTAAAGCACAACGAATAATTACACTGAACAGTATGAACAATGATTACAGAATTATGCGACTGATTAACCATGGCATATATGTAATTACTAATGAGTTTGATAAAATTTTAATTATACCTTGTTCTTTGGGGCATTCAGCAAGCCATGAAAATAATAATTATGTAGCACTCTACCACAGATGATTGCCTCAGACGGGGGAGCGGTGACGGGTTCAGGGCTGTGTCGCTTGGCTGGGATGAGGAGATGCTGGGGAGCAGCCAGGAGGGCCCAGTGGCCCCAGGCTGGTATGGGAATGTCCCCAGCTCCTCTGATCGTGGGCTGAGCCATGCAATGCCCTTCTCACCATGGAAGTTATTGATCAGCAAAGCCATGGGACCCACATGGGGTTTGTGCCACCCCTGCTGGCCCCTCCAGCACCAGTGACACCAGGTTAGCCCAGTCCCTTTGCTCTGCTTCAGTGTGGCCATAACAAATGAGACGTGCCCTGGAGATGCCAAGGGTCCCCTTCCCCTACAAACCTTCTGGGGATGCTTTGCTTGGCCCAGGTTGGGGACAGGCCAGTCAGATGTCCCCTCCCTGCCAGGGGACATACCTTAGTCGTCTTCACTTTGTTGCCGCTGCTGCAGCTCCAGCCCGAGAGGTCAGGCAGCACCTTGCACTCCTCCCCGGCGAGGCAGGGTTCCATCTGGCACCACCACTTCTGCAGCACGATGGAGGCTGGGGGACAGCGGGGTGTCAGTGGCCAGGCTGTGGCTCAGGGGCATGAGGACCCCGCACGGCAGTGGCTGGTGGGGGTGCTCTGGGCTGGCAGTGCATGGGGGGACAGTGTGCCAGGCCTGCCCACCTTCTGCATGGGCAGGAGGTGCGAGCCCACAGAGGAACTGCTCATCACCCACACATCCTCCTTTGTCCCCACTGCTCCACCTGCCCCCGAGTGCCTGCTTTTGCTGCTTGTCCTGGGGAAAAAGCCTAAGGACAGCCCTGTCCTCACTCCCAACAGGAACAGGGAGATCTGTGCTGTTCCCTGACCAAATGCCGGCTCCTCCTGTGGTGGGCAATGGGACTGCCTACACTGCTCAACGTTGTCAGGCTCTTCTAACTGATGCCTCCAACCTGGGTACCCAGGGTGGGCTCCCCTGCCTTTGGGAAAGACACACAGGCAGCTTGGGACAACAAAAGCCTTACCTGACAATCCATCCTGGTGGAGCACTCAACTGTGCTCACGCGACAATGGATGTCAAGTGAATGGGTACCACACCAGCAGCTGCTGCAGCCACCCCCAGTGGCTCTTCAGTGATGCCCTGTGACACCATTCAATAAAATATACACAGCTGGAGCTTTGCTTAGTGCTCCTTGCTGGTGATGGTGCTGCTCGGCTGGAGTCACGTCCCTGCCTTGGGCTGCAGCAGTGCAGCCAGCAGGCGTGCAGGGATCGATGCTGTGGTGCCCAGCCCCAGTGCAGCCAAGAGCTGGAACTGCTGGAGAACCATAACCCACCATGGGACACGGTCTGGGGATGCACGGGGTGGGGTGACACAGTCACACCAATGTCATGTCCCCAAACGCTCATTCTGCTGTGCTGCAGGAGCCTCTGGGCAGGTCCTTCTGTTAACCCAGGGGACACAGAGACCTGGCACCAGCTGGACCAAGGGGGAAGACATGGTTGGGGATTGCAGGGGACCCAGCTTGTAGCCACAGGGTACTCACCATCCACGCAGGAGGGAGCGGCCCGCGTCGTCCCCGCCACCTGCCCCGGGAAGCAGGAACATTTCACTGTCTGGGAGCGCTCCTCGATCTTGTTCTTATTGCAGCACCTGTGAGCTGCAATGACCTCGCACGTGCCAGGCTCGACGTGCACTGCGGGAGGAGAAACAGCCACCCTCACCCAGGGCTGTGCCCCAGAGTGCCCAGGCCACCTCCTGCCCCCCGGCAGCGCTGCCAGCGTGTGCCCTCCTGCATCTGAACTCTTAGAATCATAGAATCATTTAGGTTGGCAGAGACCCTTGGGATCATCAAGTCCAACCATCAGCCCTACTCTACAAGTTCTCCCCTACACCAGAACCCTCAACACCACATCCAATCTACTCTTAAACACAGTCAGGGATGGGGACTCCACCCCCTCCCTGGGCAGCTGATTCCACTGACTGACCACTCTCTCTGGGAAAAACTTTTTCCTACTGTCCAGCCTAACCCTACCCTGCTGCAGCTTGCAGCCATTCCCTCTTGTCCTGTCGCTCATTGCCCGTGAGAAGAGACCAGCACCAACCTCTCTACAGTGTCCTTTCAAGCAGTTGTAGAGAGTGGTGAGGTCTCCCCTCAGCCTCCTCTTCCTCAAACTAAACAACCCCAACTCCCTCAATCGATCCTCATAAGCCTTATTCTCCAGGCCTCTCACCAGCTTTGTTGCCCTCCTCTGCACTCG
>VZTM01007552.1:199809-211777 GCA_013400555.1 Jacana jacana
CTGCAAACTTACTGATAGTGTTTTCTATGTCCTTATCTACATTGTCAATGAAGATATTAAAAAGGAAAGGCCCCAGTACTGAACCCTGAGGAACAGCTTCTTACTCCTCATGCCCATCCTGCCCAGCAGAATCAATGGTCTCTTGGCACGGCCAGGCCAGGAGCTTTAGTGAACCAAACTAGCACATTGGTTAATTGCAGCTGATAATTAGACACACCATTTGCTAGCAGAAGGGATGGTGCATCCTGCTGCCCTTGGCTTCAGACAGTGCCACCCACCTCCAGCCCCAGCCAAACCCAACGTTCCCCTCTCACCATCACACACCATCCTCCAGCTGGGGGAGGGAGGGAGGACCAGGACGGCGTCCACACCCTGCGGTGACACAGAAATGTCACAGCGTTCATCACGAATCCAGGCTGCTCTGCTGCTCCCCCTCCCAGTGCCATTAAAATATTAAGGAAGAAAGAAAACGAATGTGCTGGCTTATCACCTCTGGGATCTGGGTTTAGAAGCTAGTTAGCATCGCAAATCAATGAGTTTCGCTGGGTAACGGCCCACACAAGCACAATACAAATTAGCCAAATGGGGCTGGATAGACTTCATCCCCATGACCTGAGAGCGGGTGATCCCTGCAGGTCCTGCTTAATGAGCTCGGGAGGAGGGAGAGCGGAGCCGCGCACCGAGATGTCCCCTGGGTCACAGGGAACAGCCTTTCGCCCCCGCAGTCAGCAGGGGCCGGGCTGCAGGAGGATGGGACGGGGAAGCCGCGTTTCAGACGTGTCAGAAGTGGGTGCTCCCTGCTCTCCACCCGGGAGCGCACGCTTGGCCGACTCTGCACCCCTGGATGAGGGCAGGAGCCCCAAGGGAGGCATCAGTAGCCACCAGAGGAAAGGCTGGGAAAAGGGTGGCAGCAGGACATGCCAGGGAGCAGCGAGGTGTGAGTACAAACCCACGCTCAGCCCTTTCCCAGCACAGGTGGCTCTGGGTGTCACTGACCCACAGTTGGGGACCTGCCCGTGCTATCTCAACCCATACAGCCTCAGCTCCCAGCTCTGCTTCCAGCTGCCACGAGGGTCCCAGGGCAGGTTGTGGTTGTAGGTTGCCAGGAGGGTCCCAGGGCAGGTCCAGGTTGTAGGTCTCAACCCTACAAGGGAGCTCGTACCGTAGGTCTGTGCTGGTGTTCCCTGCCCAGCTCTGCAGGAGCTGCCGCACGAAGGGGACCAGGGGTGGCTGATGTCCCACCAGCACCCCAGAAGCCCTCCCGTGGTCCCTGGGAAGAGGCAGCCTGTCCTCCCAGGAAACACTGCCCGCCTGCCTTCCAGCAGCTTTTGGAAAGCAGCCACTTCACCTCCTCAAAACGACAGCTCAGAGAAATGGGATCTCTCCCGTAGCGCCGGGGGAATCCCTCTGCCTTGCAGCAGGGTTTTCACACACATCCCTGCTGGGAAGCGCTGGCCTGTGCCAGCCGGGCACCACCGTGCCAATCTCCAGCCACAGCAGCCCTTGTCCCTTTCCTGTTCTGAGCACTGGCTAGGAGACAGAAGAATTTGCCCCAGGAGCCTCTCTCCAGTGATGCCACCAGCCTGGGGACAGAGCAGAGACACTCACTGCCCTGCTGAAAGGCCACGTCCTAAAGTGGACGTGGGCAGTGACAACACAGCTCCTCCCTCCCAGCCCACTCTGCCAGGGACCCGCACACCCCTGGGCCCTGCACCCGCTGGAACACGGGCAGGAGGGGCTGTGCAATTACCACAGCTTTAATTTGGGTTTATTTATTGTTATTTCATGGTCATTTTCTTTTAATGAACCATCACTTTCATTTCCACCCATCATAATTACCTATCCTGGAAGTATTTTGTAATAGCATCTCTGGCTATAAGTTTTATATTCTCTTTAAAATGCCATCATAATTCAGCTTTAATGATCATTTCCATTCCTTTGGTACAGCAGAAACAGTAGAATTTGGTGAAAGTGAGAAGGAAAGCAACTCATTACAGAACAAATGTGACTGGTTTGCCCCCTTTTCGGGGTTAACGGGATGTCTCAATCTGAGGAACAGGCAGAGGTCGGTGGCTTCAGCTGACTACGAGCTCACGCTCCCACCACGCTCTGGTTCAGGACCATGAGGAGCCACTTGCCCACCCCATGCACCCCAACACAGCCTCCCCCCTCCCCACTGGGGGGGTTTGTACCCTCCACATTCAGCGCTCGGCATGATATTTGTGGTTTTGACTGGTTTTCATGAAACCCTCCCCACAGGCATCATTAGCAGAGCTCTTCCCGGGAGGAAGGGCCAGCCGACCCCTCTGCTCCCTCTCCGGCTTCTCATTTTCAGCTAATTTGAAAAGGTTCAACCGAGGGAGAGCCAGGCAGAACTGAGAAATCGCTCATTACAGCCGTGCAGTAAGAGTTTGCTAACACGCCAAAGCGCTTTTAATTTCCTCAAAAAGGTGCAGCCCGGAGATAATGAGGAATTGGCCCCTCCTCTGCCTGCTCATGGCTGAGCACAGCGGCCCATGGCCGGCCAGGGCTGCCCTCAGACCCACGGGCCAGCCAGAGATGCCCTCAGACCCACGGCCAAAGAGAGATGCCCTCAGACCCACGGGCCAGCCAGAGATGCCCTCATCAGACCCACGGCCAACCAGAGATGCCCTCAGATCCATAGCCAACCAGAGATGTCCTCAGACCCACGGCCAACCAGAGATGCCCTCAGACCCACGGCCAACCAGAGATGCCCTCAGACCCATGGCTGACCAGGGATGACCTCTCTGATAAAGCACTGCTTCGTGCTCCAGCCCTGCAGGATGCAGCCTGGGGCTGCAATTAGCCACGCCATGCCAGGGGTGCAGGTCTGCCGCCGTGCCGGGCGCATGGAGAGCGGCTGCAAGCCTCAGAAGAGAAGGGTTCAGAAAGCCTTCGTTCTCCTTCAAAAGCAAACAGCTTTCCTTTGAGCCAGCCAGAGCTGACAGCGGGGTCAGGCAGCAAAGCTGTGCTGGGGGTGTCTGCCTCTACCCCAAGCACCATCGCCCACAGCCAGGCTGGTCCCAGCTAACCCGCCTGCTCCTGCTCTGGGATCCAAACTGTGAACAGCACAAAGAAACTGAGGCACCAGGGAGGCTCCAGCCCCCTCCAGGGACAGGCCAGCCCTGCAGCAAGGGCTCTGCAGAGCCGGGGGAGGTGGGGGGGGGCAGCCCAGAATCCTGTGACTGGGCCATTTTTTGGGTCATTAAATACTTTCATCTGGCCAAAGGTCTTAGGAGCATTCCATGTGCTGCCCTGGGACTCGGTGACACTGGAAACTTGCCCCAGGCATTTCTCTGCTGCACAGATCCCTCCAGGCGCCAGCCCCAGCCTGAGGCAGGACACCCAGTGCCCCCTCCCTAAGTGACATCTCCCAGCAGAGCTAGCTGCCTTTGAGCAGGAGAGCTGGGCGAGAGCTACCCCGCCTGGTGTGCAGCATCTTGGGTCCTATTACACTTGCTCCTCAGTTGCAGGGACCAGACCAAACGTGAGCACCATGGACCCCAACATCCCAGTGAGCTCAGGAGCTTGAGGGGCTGGAACAGGACACAAATGAATCCCCCTCCATCAGACACGGTGATTTCAGGACGTCAGCAGGAGACTTTGCTGTCTGATCACTGCAAAAGAGATGAGCACCCCCATGCCAAGAGGTGCCAGGGACTAGGAGAGGGGGGGTTGGTTTGTGCCACGCTGGAGTTTCATGTCCCACCCCTAAGAAAAGCCAGGGAAGCTGGACCCTGGGTGCAGGGAGAGCAATGGGAGCTCCCTGCGGGCTCTTCTCCCGTTGCTGAGCAGCAGGAAACTTTGAACTAGATAGACCTGAGATTGCAAATCAGATGGATGGAGTGTTTAACACTGAGAGCAGGAAAGCCCCAGAGAGCCCAGGATAAGTTCTAGAGCTTCTGGCACATTTCTCCTTCCCATTTAACTGGTGTTTCCTCACCGGAAACCTCTTTAGAAAAAGTCTTATCTCATGGAACCATAAAAGCATTGTAAGAGCATGAGGCTTTTGAATCCTGCATGCAAAATTAAAGCAGAAACGTCATCTTACTCTTGCTGACCTTTAAGTGAGCAGCAGAACATGGGGTTTATGGCATAACCTGGAATGACACGTTTTGTGTGTCTTGGGGAGGTGTGGGCACAGCTCCACATTCTCGGTGTAAAATCCTGCTCTGGCTGGGGAGCAGCAAAATGGAGAGAAGTTGAACTCATGTAACTGTCAGGTAATGCCCAAACCCTTCATCATACCCCATCCTCCTGGGCACTGAGAGGCTGTGGAAGAGCCGAGGGATCCTGGGGACAGTGGGGACAGGCAGAGCCCAGGAGGGGGCAGAGATTGTGTCCCCATAGGGGAGCAGGGCCCCGGGCAGTCTGTGGCATGAGCAGTCTGTGCTCCCTGCCCTGCACCAGCCCCACTACTAATATCCACTAAATAATTAAAGTCTTAAAATCACTGCTGCCTTAGACACATGCATTATTTAAGAGGGTTTTGGAGAGAAGCAGGCTTGTTTTTATTGCTCGTTATTGCTGCGTGTCAGCTAGGATTTTTTACCACCTTGTCACCTCCAGACTCCACATCCTGCCCTGTCCCCCCTCGCTGGATGTGTGAGTGTCTGCACATCCCTGAACTGCTCCTGCAAAATCCCATTGCTTCACACTTGCAAGCAGAAAACCAAGTGCCTGGGGCGCACCGAGAGCAGCTGAGAGCCCTCTGGAAAGTGCTGTGTGAGAGACGAACCCGCCAGGAACCTGTGGCAGAAGATGCAGCCCCCAGCACACAACCTGCCTTCCTCCATGGTGCCCAGAGTGGTTTCTGCCTCATTCAGCTTAGAGGAGCATCTTGCCTTGGTGCAAAGGCTGCAGAAGATGGAGCAAGCAGCACTTCCCCAGGCTCACAGAAGCACCTCAACAAATAAACACCGCTGAGCTGCAACGCACTGAACAGCAAACCCCTCTTACAAGATTATCTTGGAAATCAGGGCTCTTCATTCACTCAGAGAGGAAAGCAAGGAGAGTTTCCATGGCGTGACAAGTGTGGTCTGTGACACTCAGCAAGACTTTGATGGAAAGAGCTGTGGCTTGGCTGCTCACAGATCAAGTGAAAACCCGAAAAACATGGATGCATCTAAAATAAACCTCAGCAATAGCCTGAAAGCATAGATGTGTCTCAGATTTCGCTATGGACATGAAGAAATTCACTTTCCTGTTCCTCAGACCAGCTCAGCTCAGCTCACCAAGCAGCAGCTTTTAAATGCCCCATATTAAGTATTTACAAGTTCTAACTCCCAGGAACAGCTTCACTGCTCCAAGGCTCCAGGTTCCTGCCTGTCTCCAAAGAGCAGCCCAGGGACTTTACTGCACACATGGACCCTCAAAGCACAAATCCCATGATCGTCACAGAGGCACCAGACAGACAACAGTGGTGCCTCTCAGTATCTGCTGGATGCTGCCCCACACCTTCGGCATGCTCATCCTCGCCACTGGGACCCCAGCCATGGGGCCAGACACCGAGGTCCCCTGAACCATTGGCCTTTGGTCCCCAGAGAGATGCTTGTTCCCACAGCTGAGACCTCCTGCCTAGGAAGGAGGGATGGACCCTCATCAAACATCTCAGCCCCACGTAACCCCCACCTCAGGCATCCCATGGAGACCCCAAGGTGCCACCAGTGTCAGGTGGGCTCTGGGCGATTGCACAGGAGTGTGACACACGTAATGAGGACGTCTCTTCCCCTACCTGAATGGCTTCTGTGATGGGTGGAGGCCAGCGTCAGTCTTCCCCACAGCGTGGTAAGGCAGAGAGTGAGCACGAAAACCCATTTGCTCAGGCTTTGTATGTCTCTCTCACTCATTCTACCAAAAAAATGAGAAAAGACACATGAAGGACAGGGAGCTGAGGAGGAGCCGGGAGAAGCAGCCCCCACGCACCGATGCTGCCCTGCATAGCACTGCACCCCCAAACACACATGGCCACAGGGACTGGGGTGGCCTGGCCAGAGGGACACAGCCCTGGGAGGCAGGACACACACCTTGGACAGGCTTCAGCAGCGCAGGCCACCGCCATGGGGCAGAGGAAAACCACACCAGGAATAGCATGGACAAGTGAGTTACCTCTTACTGGTGTTTCACAGCAACGCCTGTGCATTGGCCAGCCACGGGTGGGCCGGGTCTCTGCAAGGGGCAGACATCAGCGCATCTGAAAGGAGAAAGAGAAACAGGGGTAGCAATGCCCTGCTGCCAATACCTGGGGGTGCAGGTGCCCCGGGGGAGGCTGGGGACAGCCTGGGACTTGGCTGGCCTTCCCTTCCCCACCACCGTTGCACAAACCGCCCCAGGAACCCCGCTCACCCCAGTAATGGCAGCAGGACCCCAGCCTGGAATCTGGCTGCTCCTGATTCTTCCAATTGAGAGCACAAGATCTGGCCCGTTATAGGACGGTATTAACAGAGGTCACAAGTGCTAAATACAGACCCAGGGTGCAGGAGAAGAGCCAGAGTAAACCCACAGTGAGTCACCCCAGGTGTCACCCGCTTACGTGCTGTCATCGCCCTGGCATCACCAAGGTCCCTTGTGGTGACACCCAGAGTTTGGCTCTCAAGGGCTGGACACTGGTCAAACTGTTCACAGACAGATGGATGGCACTGGCTGCCCCAGTGCCCAGCCACCCTTCTGTCTGGTGGAGTTGGTGCTGGATGGGGAGCTGAGGAACGGGACAGCCGATGGTGAGCGCACAGATCTCCCGACAGTGTTGGGACCTGCACTCTGCTGTGCCAGAGCAAGGCCTTGTTTGGGGTCTGCTTCTCCCCTCAATGCAGCTGCAAAGTTCATAAAACCACACAGATGCAAAGCTGCACCCACTGCCTTTGAGCGCCTGGTCCCCCAGTAGCATCTATTGGCACCTCCGTGGACACCAGGGCCACGTGCCACCACTGCTGCCACCAGCGCCACACTGCCACCCCCCACACACACCGTGCTGGGAAGGAGCAGAGCTTTACATTATCTGGAGCCCTTAAGGATATATTTAATTCCCCTGAAGACTCAGTGTTTTACTGTCAACTGCTCTGAACATGTTTCTCTGTACCATTTATCAGCCGCAGCCCCGCAGGAGGACGTGGCTCCGGGGCTCGGTGGCAGCAGCAGCTCGAGTGGTGACAGCTCTGACAGGGACGTCATCACTCAGCCCCCTCACCTGCACCCGTGGGGGACAAGGAGGCAGGGTTCCAGCCAGGCACCCAACAGACCTGGGCTGCTGGAAGAAGAAATCCTTCATTTCCAACTATCTCCCCAAGTTGTACCAGGGCCAAAACAGTGAAACCAGCCCATCTAATAAAGTGCCAGAACAGAAAACCCTGACATTTTTAATCAAAACAAAGCGGTTTGAGGCGGTAAAAGGGCGCTTTTTGTTTTGAAGCTTTTCCCAATGAATTGTTCTGTTTTCAACTGACATTTCAGAAAGAAAACCGTTTCATTCCAAAATGCAGATTTAAAATGGTATTTTCCAATTTGATTCTTCCAGCTGGAAAATAAAATATCAGAAAATGTCACCAAAAACGCTGACATTTGCCCAGAAAAAGAGGAAAGGTATCCTGACAAAGAAAATAAAAATACATTTTATGGTAGAATAGAAGTTAGAGGGAAGAAAATACTCCTAATTAATGCTGCAGGATAGTCAGCTCAGCAAGGAGCTCAAAACCTGTGCTATTTCCTCACTGAGAAAGTAAACAGCCCTCTCTGAGCTGCTCAGCCCTTTCCATAAATCCAGGGGCAGTGGCTGTGCCAGCACCCAGCGCTGCCACACGTGTGTACACACACACACATACATGCACACACACATGTACCTGCAGGCACCCCCCCGTCAGGGGAGCCAGGGAGGAGCTGTGTCGCAGCTGGGCTGGCACATGTGCCACAGCCCACATCCATCCTGCCCCACCCAAGGGGCACATCTGGCAGCCCAGATGTGAGGGCAGCAGACACAGGGCTGTCACCAGCCTCTGCTTTTCCAGCAGCAACGAGTCCCTGATGCCACGGCACACCCTGGAGAGCAGCCAAGCCCCGTGGGGGCTCAGCCTGCACCGAGCATCCCTGCTTTCCCAGCCACTGCTCCTTTTCCACACAGGAAGCACAGCTGGGATGCCAGGCACGAGCCCTGAGCCCCACAGTCCACCCTGGAGCCCCTCCAGCAATGCTCAGCCCCAGTTCCCAAGTTCCTGCCCATGAGACCCTCTGGGCCATAGGGGCTCTCCAGGAGACATCCCTCAACCTCTCAGCTGGACTGAAAATACCATGAGACCCTCTGGACCACACGGGGTCTCCAGGAGCCATCCCTCAACCTCTCAGCTGGACTGAAAATACCATGAGACCCTCTGGACCACACGGGGTCTCCAGGAGACATCCCTTAACCTCTCAGGTGGACCAAAAACACCCGCACTCCACCGGGCGCCTCCATCCCTCGCAGGGACAGGGAGGGGCTCCCAGTGCAACCTATATTTAGCTGAGAAAGGCTGAGAAAGGCTTATGCTTCCTCTGCTCTGGCCAAGGAGGCATAAATAAGTGAGGGGGTTATCAATAATGCAGCCCGCCCCACGCTCTGAAGGGAAGGCACCGCGCCGGCGGCCGGAGGAGCAGACGGGGTTGGGAGGAGCAGGAGGTGACAGGCTCCATCCTGGCACTGGCCACGGCAGCAACACTCACTCCCCCCCCCTCCCCGGAGCCACAGAGGCGCTGGGGGCTCTCCCACTCCCGCACAAACTCCCATTAGAAAACACAGCTCAGCAGAGATTGCTGTTTTGACAGTTATCAACCTCCATCATCATGAAACTCTGCAAACTGCCAATGTTTGGTCTGACTTGAAATTTTTCAGCCTGGAGTGTCATTTTGAAGGGAAGAGTGGTGTTCTGATATTTTCAATCAAAATTAAGTGCTTTGACGTTCCAGAATTTTTCTCTTCTATTACATTCTGTTTGGAATTTCTGTGGAATTCCTCATAAACACTTTTTGTTGGCTGCTTTCCACCTTCTGGGCCTGAGCTGGGACCTGAAGTAACCATGGAGAGCCCACATCTCTCTGAAGATGAACCTCAGCCATAGCCAGCGTGGCAGGAGACGACTGTTCCTCTGCATGGGCCCGCATCCCTCCTCACCAGCACGGGCCATCGCCCCCACCGCAGCCTCCTCAAGGTTCCCTCAGCCCACAGACACCTGGACACAGTGGCAGCAGTTCCATACTGCCCTCCCAGACCACAGACAAAGGGTCTACAGGCTTGTTCCTCCTTCTTCATTAAAAGCCACGGCGTGGAACTGCAGAAGTCCTCCAGCCAGGACCGCTCCATCGCAGCTCGCTGGAACGCAGCCCGGTGCCCCGCGGGGCTAACGAGGGACTCTCTGTCACACCAAATCACACTCTGAGTCCTGCCAGTCTAGAGCACTGCTTGCAAAGGTCCATGTGAGCTGGATAACAACAGTTAGCAGAATTCCACCCCAACAAAAGAAAAGAATCAGAGCAAGGCAGGGAGGGGGGGCCGGCACATGGGCTGGTTTCTGTGCCGAGCTACACAAGCTGCAGCTCCAGCACTCTCCACCTTCACGCACATCTGGCCCTACGGTTCTGCTGGTTTTCTGGAAGCTGTTGCCGTGGCTCCTGCTGTTTCAGCAATTCTTGGATCTTGGGCTCCTCCGTTTGGTGCAGGAAGAGGTTTTGGCCCAATGGAGCACATCCCAAGGCTCTGCAGTGCCAGGCAGCCTCATGCCACGGAGCACAGAGGAAACCCAGCCAGAGCCCTGCAGGCACAGAAACCTCCCTGTGACACTAGGGATGATATGCTGCCTGTTGGAGGGCGGGGGGGGCGATTTTCTTTCAATACCTCCCTCAAGCAAAGAGTCAGACCATCTTAGCAAACATCCCACAGGGCAGGACCCCGGATCTGGCTGCGCACCCAGCCCCAAGACCACCCTGGGCCTCCCTGCCGTGCCCACACAGAGACCTGGCAAACCTCGTGACAGCAGTGGCCGACCCCCGGACCACCCTGCCTGCTCCGCACCCCCTGCCCGGAGGGAGGGCATCCTTTCCTCACCCCAAAACACAGCTCTGGGGGCTGCACAACAGGCAACGGCAGCAGCACCGAGAGGCGGCCGAGTCTCCCGAGAAGCTGATGCCTCCTTGAAAGATCCTGACAAGCAAGGAGACACCCCCACAGTCCCCCGGGAAGGCACCGCACAGGCTCTGCTACAGCTCTGCCTCCAGCAGCCTAAGAGAAGGCAAAGGCAGCAGGGCAGGCTTGGCAGAGGGGGTATCCCCCTTCTCCCCCAGGCTGGAAAACCAGCTGAGCACTGGATCCCCCGCCTGGGGCGGGCAAAGAATCGCTCAGACACACACCAGCTGCAGGGGTTGCACCCACGACCTCGGAGACACTCGGTGGGTGAGATGGGCTGAACACGGCTGGGGGTCCCTGGGGNTGCTGCCATCCTCCAAGCACAGACCAACAGCAACAACCTCCATACCCACGGCTTCAGGCTCATCGGTGCAGGCCAGCAGCTCTGCTACGTCCCAGCTCCCTCCGCAGCACGGTGGATGCTCAATTACAGGCAAAGCTGGGAAGTCAGAGCTACCACGGCTGCAGAGCTGGGGGCAGTGCCCAGGAGGCTGGCATGCCCACTTGGAGCTTCACCCACTCCTGCACCCTCCCACGCTCTGTGCTGCCCCGAAAGCTGCGCTGCTCCGCTCCACCCCACCACAGAGGAGCCTGTCCCAAGTCCCCAGGCTGAGCTCAGTCCTTTTGAACACTTCATTTTAGCTCTTTCTCCCAGTACACTGAGAGCAGTCCAGTCCCACATATATGCTGGCGAGGGCAGCATGAGGCATGTGCCCTCCAACCTGGCAAAGAGGTGGCAGGGGAGCACAGAGAAACGCAGAAGACTGCTCCCCCCAAGTGTGCTCTCTCCTCTACGCTGATTTAGTTGCAGCTCCCTTCTCATTCCTCCAGCGTCTGCAGCATTTCCTTCTCAGCCAAGGTGAGCAGGAGAGTTTTTAGCTCTAATTCCACCCAAGCATGGGCCTGTTCCCACTCTCTCACTCTGTGAACCCCACAGACCTACTGCTGCTGCCGTTTTGAAGGTCAGCTCTGCTCACAGCTCGAACCACAGACTCATCCAGCACCAGGAACCTCTCTCTGGTGGCCACTCATCAGGGGTGTTGGAATCCAAGGTCAACAGCAGCTCAGTCAGTCTTGTCAGTGGAGAAAAGCAGAGGACTTGACAGCTCAAATCCAGTTTTCCCAGGAGATACCTCACCTGAGCAGGCTCTTTGCTGGGGTGTAGGTACCCCAGCACAGACCAACTCCCAGGGCAAGGGCATCTGCACACTGTGTAGCCCCCCAAGCCTCACACCACATCAAAAGGGATGGCTAACAGGCAGGAGGAGGGGACTCCTGCTCCCTGCCCAACACCACAGCATAGATCGACTCCTCTACCTGTCTCCAGAATGGGACTGGTACAACTGATGTTCTCCTCAAGACCACTGACCCTCCCCTTGCAGGTGAGGGGAACACTTGGCCTGTGCAAGCTGCTCCCCATCCTGTGGGCTCCTCAAGCCACCCCACAAGGCAGCAGGACCCCAGCACCTGGGCCCCACTCCAGCCTGGCATCGGCCAGAAGCCAGCCCACCCCAGCCAAAGGAGTTACAGCAGAGAGGAACGAAGTAGAGGAAGACGGGAGCCCACATCCCATCGCATCCTGCCGGGAGCTTTGGCTGCAGGGACCAGCTTGCAGGAAAGGCCCCGTTTGGTCTTGGTTTCCCCTCTCAGGGTGAAGAGGCAGTTTTAGCTGCTGGAACCTGGGCGCTCTCCTGCAGCGCTTCGCCTCCCGACACCGCAAGGGGCTTCGCAGGGCCGGCAGAACCCTGTCACCGGGGGTAAACCGCATCACCCCCACAGCAGGACCCCGTCAGACCCCCCCCG
>VZTM01007552.1:211928-229804 GCA_013400555.1 Jacana jacana
CGGCAGCGCTCGGTGCGGGGCTGAGCTGGGCGGGGGCGGCGGGTCCGGTGCGGAGAAGGGGCGCAGCGCCGCCTGCTGCCCCAGGACCCGCACCGACGCCATGCTCCCAGGCTGGCACCCAGCCCCGACCCGACCCGACCGGAAAGACACTACCCCTCCTCAGTTAGCCCCAGTACTCGTTAATATAGCCAGCAGGGAGGACTGGTCAGGCTGCTGATTTACCTGAACAACGATTCCTCCCCCGACTCCAAAAGGCACGATGGCCCCAACGGTCGGTGGTGGATGGTGTGGGGCCAGATGGGCAGATGGACAGGCAACTGGTCCCACTCCAGCAGCTCCCTCTGACTCAACACAGGAGCTTGGCTTCAGTCTCAACCCACAAAACTCACCATTGTTTTCCTGGACACCAGAACTGCTGAAATATCAGTACCGACCTGGACTCTGCAGGAGTCCCCAAGCCCAGCATGGGGACCCACCTGGGGACAGTGGGTGCCCCAGAACAGCTGGGCCAGCAACAACCCCCACACACACCAGGGCACCCTCTCTACGCAGGTGCTGCTGCAACAGGCTGTAAAATGCTAACAAACAGCGAAAACAAGGGTTGAATTTTCACAGCTGCTGCCAGGAGTTAGTCCCACAGTCCCAGGACCGCTGAGGTGAGAGGCTGGAGTTACCCATAACTCATTTCCTTTGCTTTACTCAAAACCACGTATCAGTGAAAGCTTCAGCTCTTTGAAGAGAGCTCACACCTGGACCTTTCAAGCCGCTGCTCAGCTGGAAGCGCTGAAGGATTCCCAAGGCCAATCCAAGTTAGGGATCAGTGGCAGCTGCTCAAGCAAACCACCTGGAGGCACTTTGCAAATCTCCCAGCCGTTTTCTTTCCAAGCTTTCACACATCCCCTCTCTCCACCCAGGCACCAGCCTTCAGGTACAGCTCACCTAAAAGTCCCCCTTTTTGGGGTGTCCTTGCCAGGCACCCACCCAGGTTTGTACAAGCCCCACAGCCCCCGAGCAACAGCTTGCTCCCTGCACTCCCAGGGACACCACGTGTCCCAGGTGACCCATCAGCTCCTGGGGCACCTCAGACACTGGTCTTGTCTCCAGAGAAAGAGTCACCCTAAAACACACACGGGGGAGCCAGGGGAAAGTACCAGCCCAAAATGAGAACAGGTTTCTTTGGTATTTTATCCAGGTGAGCTGAGTCTTTGTTCCCTCTTTTTAGAGTGAAATTTGCCTTATTTAAGAGTCCCATTAATTAGACTTGGTTGCTCAAAAGAAAAGGGAAAAGCTCTACAAGATTAACCAAAACCCCAGTAATAAGATATTAAGGAAATACAAGCATCTTATTCATCAGAGGGTTTTAATAATAATGGCAAAAATCAATATGAAACTAAATTAAATCTGCTGTTTATATTCAGCAGGTAATTTGACAGAGTCTCTGCCAATTCAGGTTTTATCGCTATGATAAGTAAACACAAACTAATACTCTACAGATCACAAAGTTTTAATGGAAATGATCAAGAGCAAATGCAGCCAGAACTACCTTTCACACCAGCCGATTTCCAATTAAATTAGGCCAGGGTATTCAATATGGGAGCCTGCAAAAATCTAGCTCTTTATTGAGGTAATGGTACAGAAATACAAACTTGCTCTTTTCCAGATCACAGCATTTCAATGCTGGGGGAGAATTAAGACTGCCATAAAACTGATTTCATTTGAGTTCTGCTGGAAGTAGACCCGCTGATTCCTCCTCTCCCCACAATGTCTTGTTCCCAAGGTTGGGAGGGAGAAGTTCTTAATATCCATAACAACAGAGGTTTGGTGAGGAAAGGACCTGGGCTAGAAAATCCTAGTGATGAACACTCCTCCTACCACGTAGGAAATCATGTCCCCTTAGACCATAGAATCAGAGAATTATTTTGATTGGAAGAGACCCTTGGGATCATGGAGTCCAACCATCAGCCCCACTCTACAAAGCTCTCCCCTCCACCAGATCCCACAACACCACATCTCATCCACTCTGAAACACAGTCAGGGATGGGGACTCCACCACTTCCCCAGGCAGCCCAGTCCAGGCTCTGACCACTCTTGCTGGCAAGAATTTTGTCCTAATATCAAGCCTAACCCTGCCCTGCTGCAGCTTGCAGCCATTCCCTCTCCTTCTATCCCTAATTCCCTGTGAGAAGAGACCAGCACCAACCTCTCTACAATGTCCTTTCAAGCAGTTGTAAAGAGGGATGAGGTCTTCCCTCAGCCTCCTTTTCCTCCAACTCAACACTCCCAGCTCCCTCAATTGTTTCTCATAAGATTGATGCCCCAGGCCCTTCCTCAGCTCCGTGTCCCTCCTCTGTGCTCCCTCCAGCACCTCGATATCTCTCAGACCAGATGGCTGTTGACCCGCCTGGAACCCTTCTGTACCCTCAGTGTGACCAACACTGTGGGTTATTTTTCCAGGAAGAAACAAGTTAGATGGGGTTAGATGGTTACACCGAGGCCGACAGGTGCTCCAGGAGACTTTACATCCTTTACAATCAGCTGGTAACAGGCAGAGGAGCACAGATTGTTTTATTCAAGCTGGAAAAGGCAGAACTCCTGATACTGTCTTCCCAGGGAAGATTTGTCCCACCCCATTTTCAGTGGGTCACTGAATTAAGACTCAAGCTCATTTAGGCCCTTCCTCTGATGAGGCCCCAGTGCCTCCAGGCTGCCTCGGCACTGGGCACCAGGCTCTGAGGATTTTGTTCTCTTTTCAGAAGACTTTGCTGCCAACAGGGAAATCTCAGCACATATTCCCAGCCTGACAGCGCCGTGGGATCCCCAGGGAGCCCAGGTAGGGATGAGTCCCATTCCGTGTCCTCTGCATCCTCTGGAATGTGGGTCTGAGCTTCCAAACTGAAAAATAAGATCCCCAAGGGCTCCATAAATTCCAATTAGTCTTATTATCACGCAGTTTTTATCGTCATTCTGCATTTCTGCTGTTGGCTGATGTTATATGAGAATTCATGGAGCCTCTGAGAGCAGAATTTAGCACGAGGCTCCCTTGGGTGACGAGAGAGGGATGAGGCAGTTTTGGTAGCAGCAGAGGGGGGACAGGCAGAGCGACCCAGGGGGTGACACTGCTGACTCCCTGCTCTGTGGCAGGATGCACACACCAGGACATCTTCTGTGAAACACTGACCCCAGCAACCTGTAGAGAGGTCACATCCCCTCAGCCCCGATGCTCCAAATGCTCTTCTGCACCCGAGCAGGAACAGGCACAGAATAAAGACATGTGGTTGCAATCAAATTATCCCTTAAAAGAAATAACAATAAATTCTGAACTTCCCAATTACAGGGGACAGGCAAACCTTGGAAACCATTAAGAGCTGCTTCTTCTGTTGATGAATTATCCAGAGTGCACAGAGCTATTTGCTGAGCTTCACTGTATTACACTAATTATAAATTAATATATTGCTCATTACACAGTAAAGCTGTGCAGCCAACTCATGTACTGCTGCAAAAAGCCTATTTTAAAACATCCTCTGGTACTTTTATGATCTTGATGCTTAATTTACTTCTGTTCTGGCTTAAATGCCACCGACACGTCATTCTTTCACAAAAAAATATCCCATATCCCTGGCTTCATCCTACCTCCTTTGGGGCTCAGCAACAAAGGTGAACAATGAAACTTAGAAAGGCTTTTTTTTTAATGCTAAGTAGTTGCATGAGAAATTAAGCAAAACAGCATAATTTAAGCTTCTTTTCCAGAAACAGAGAAGATATTGTAACCTCACATCCCCTCTGCTCTGCACAGACAAACCCTCCGAGATTCAGGAGGGAGAGGAGGACCCGAGAGCTCACCCTGGAGCTGTGGGGCAGGGAGGCACCCAGCTGAAGAGGGGAAGGAAATGCCACTTCCAGCTCCAACAGAAACCCTCAAGCGATGCTGAGCTACAGAGAAACCTGGGGTTTAGATCAGCCTGAGCAACCCCAACAGCTCTGGAGGCTAAAGGAGAAACTCTCCCCTGCTTTGCACCCAATCTGGTTTTGCTTAAAATGGCACGGTGCAGCCTGGGTGTGAAGAAGCATCTCCAGAGCCAAGTTGGAAAGCAGGAAGGTGATGGCTTTGGAATCACACAGGACAGCAGGTCTGCCAGGTAAAGCACTGAAGGGTCACCTGAAGCCATTGCCACAGAGGGCAAGGGCCTGGCTCCCATGCTCAGGCAGGGAGGGACACTTTGGATGAGTTGAGGAGGCAGGAAAAGTAGGGGCATCCCTGGCAGGAACCCCTGAGGGGGGAGAAGGACAAAGGGCAGGGTCAGTGACATCCAAACTGGCCACTTACTGGCATTTGCCACCCAAGCTGGTGGTCTGACTCAGTCTGTAACTGCGTCCCCAGGCACACACACGCAGGCCTGGCGCCTGGCAGCCTTGGGAAGGGGAACACCAGAGCTGAAGATGAGGAAGAAACTTCACACTGAGCTGGCAGGTGGGATGAATAGGAGGAAACGTAGCCCTTTTCTTAGAAAACAGTTAGGGCTGCATTGTTTGAGGGAGGGTTCTCCCAGCATGTTTTTGTGTCAGCCCATTCTTCCCGCGCGGTGGCTTCGCATAACGGAAACGACAAATACGACACAGGATCAGCCTGACACAGAAGCCCTTTTGGAAACTGCCATTTCCTTCTTTCCAAGGAAAGCATCCTGGTGACTCAGCAGCACAGGGAGGACTGGCAGCCCCAGAGGCACATGCCCCAGAGGATCCGGCGATTTTCAACCTTAATAACACAAAGGATAACTCATAATATCTGAGTATTGATAATATTGGTAACTCATCATATTTGAGATACACACACCCCCCAGTATGACCAGCAGCAGGACAGAGATGCTGCAAAGGGGAAGGCATCTGGAGTAAAGAGAGAGCACCCAGGGCTGCAGGGTGCTGATGACTGGGCTGGCACGGCTGCTCCCAGTTGGCCCCTGCTCCCCTGCCCACCACAGCTCCCAGCCGTGCTGGGGCAGCCCCAGAGCCTCTCAGGGGTCCAGACTGCCAGAGCACACACGCAGCCAGAAGGCATCAGAGGGCCATGAGGAAAAAGACGAGGAACCATTGCCAGAAACAGAGAAGCTGTGTAACCTGGGCATGTGCCAGGGCTGCAAATCCACCCAGGCTGTGACAACCCCTAAAGAGGGGGCTACCAGGGAGCTGCCCTGGGCGCAGAGAGACGGGAAATTCCAAAAATCTGTTGTACTTGACTATTTCCAAAGCAGCTGCGCTTGTCTGTCCTTGCCACTCTTCTCAAAAGAGGGGGTCACTCCTGGTATCGGTGGCCACAGCCCCCTCCCCAGCAGCGTGTCCACCCCTCGCCGGCCGGGTACCGCCGGGGCGGGGGGGACGGCCAGCTCCTGGAGCCCTGGCACAGCCTGTGTCGCCATCCAGCGCTTCCTCAGCTCCCTACAGCTCCCCTCCGTCCCTGGCTGCAGGGGGAGCAGCGCCTGGCACCCCTGGGCAGAGCCCAGCCCCGGGGGAACAGAGGCGAGGGGATAGAGAGCGGTGGTGCCAGAGGAGCAACGAGGGGCTGGGGGCGACTACAGTCCACCCCAGGGGACAAGCACACCCAGGTCCTGCTGGGGAAGGGAATATGGGCCCTGTAAGGAGACAGAGGAACAAAAAGCTTGGAGTAGGGGGTGTGCTTACCTGAGCAGCACTGGAGCAGCTCATGCAGGAGCTCAGGGAGCTCCACAGTTAACGGTAAGAAGCTGTTGCATACCCTGACCTACTAACGTGAGACTCGATGAGGGTGTATATATGCACATATATATGCTGCTAATTCTGCCGGTATCTTATTTAGGTTTTAAATGTAAAGAGTCATAGGTCATAGCTGCTTCTAGCTCTCTCCCTCAGTCTTGTAGAAGCTGTAATGGGGGACCAGGAACATATTTACCAGGTGATGCTTTAATTGCTGCCAAGAAGCAGCTGGAACACCCAGGTGAGCAGTGGGTACAAAGCAAGGCAGGAAATGAGGTAATGGTGAGGAGGGATAGGGGGTTGTGGTTTAGATGGGAGGCTTAAGAATAGAGGCTCTGCTGAGTGATTTAAGGGTCCCATATAGGGAATACTGAATAGCTTCTATAGGGTGGTCTTGGTACAGTTGGGAGAGCTCTGGCTGAAGAAGGGAACAGTTAAACCTTGGCGGCGGGGGGGAGGGGGGTGGTTATGGAGCTGAGATTGAGAGCCCTGCTTCTGCTCTGGCCTGGTGGTGCAGAAATCTGCGTGGAAAGGAATAAATAGTTCCTCTGGGGAGCCGAGAGTACGGGGGTACACAAGCCTTAGGAAATACCCTCAATTTTACTTTACCGTAGGTAAATATCGTGGATTTTTTCAGCAGGTTTTTTTGTTGTCATAGGAACCCGGAGGTGGGGGGATTGTGCTGGGGTCGGGCTGCGTGAGTGATGCTGTTGAAACTGCCGGATTTTCCCCTCCCAGCCAGCGGGAGCGTGTTGTTCTGGGTCAGCTAAATCTGCATCCGATCAGTGCTGGAGCGCAGGGAGGGAGCTCTCGGCGCTCTCCCGTTAACACCTCGCTCCCCCGCAGGCTCCGGCTATTTATTAATAGCCTGGTGCGACATGGGGGGGGAGGTTGGGCTTCGCTAACGGGCGCAGGAGGGTGACAAAGCAACGGCCACTGGAAGGGGATGACGGCTTGGGGAGGGGGGGAGAGGCGAGCCCGGCCCCAGAGCGCCGTCACCCCGCTCGGCTTTTACCGCCGGGAACGGGCTCTCTTGGAGCAGCTGCTCGGGGGTCCGCCGCGCTGCGCATCCCCCGCGGCTGGCGGCGGTGGGGTGTCGTCGTCCCCCCTCTTCTGGAGGCTCTCCCGGTGACTCCTCCGCTCCGCCCGGGTTGGTGGTTCACCCGCACTGTGCAGCGAGTAACGGCGAGGCGATGCGGCGCTGAGTTCCCGCACCGCCTATTCACCCCCCCCGCAGCGGGGCGGCCGGCGGAAGGCGGGTGAGGAGCGGGGCGGGCGCGGGGCGGGGCGGTGGGGCTGGAACCNGCTGCCCTCGGCGGGCGGGGGCTTCGCAGCCCTAGGAGGGGGGGACGATGGGCAGCGGTCGGTCCTCGGGAATTAAAGAGGGTGGCGGTAGGTCGGTCGGTCGGTCGACCGGTTTTTGTGCCGGTCTCCGTAGAGGAGCAGAAGGGAAGGTCGCTCTTTAAGCACCGGCTGCCCGGGGCGTTCTTCTTCCCCAGCCCCGGGGGGTTCAAGCTCTTTTGTATGGCATTTGGGTTTTTTTTTGGTTCTCTGCGCAAATCCCCGGTGTGTTGCTGATAGGGAACTGATGCCGAGGGGTGAAGGAACTGCTGCGGCTGCCGCAGGACTCGGGGGAGGAGGGAATTGAAGCTTTCTCGGGAGCGGGACCTGATTTCAACTTCCCCTTCGAGGCTCTGGTTCTCTTCTCCTTTTACTCGCTGCGAGTTTCTCTCTTAACTGAAGGCAGGTGGGGAAGGTCAGGCTTGAAGGCCACCTTTGCTGCTCGGTGCTGTCAGTCCCTTCCCGAATCCTTTGCTCAAATTGATCTTCCTGGTAGCCAAGAGCTTTTTGAGTTGTTAATTCGTGCCAGAAATTACTGGGGTAGGAGTACCTGGAGCAAAAACCACTCTCTGCTCAGCAGCAAGACTTCTCTTCCATCTCCCAAGACTTCTTTCTGCAAACCACTTGAAAGGTCTATGCACAAAGAGCTCATCTTGTGGTGTGTGTCCACAGCTTTCTCCTGTGAGCAGGTTTTGCAATCTCGACCAGAAATCTGCTTTGCCAGCAGCACTGGCAGTCAAAAGTTAGCGTGAATCTTTTTGCAAAAGTTCCACTATTTTCACCTTCATCACCTTCTCTCCTCCTTCTTTGAGATACCAGCTCCCTCTGAGAGGTGCTGGGTGTGATGGCAGCAACCCCCCCCCTCCAGCTTTTCCTGGTCCCCTCCCTCAGTGGGTGCCTGGACATCTGTTCCCCCCCCAAACCCAGCTGTGCTGGTGCCAGCAAGTGCTGCTGCTGGTGCCAGATCAACACTTGCAACTGGTCTGGGATGTCTCCTTGCCTGGTGGCCGCTGCTGCCCCAGACAGGGCAGGAGCGCTGTGGAGAGCATCCCCAGGAAAGTGGGGGCACAGATGGGGGGGGGGTCCATGGGGGATGAGGTGCTGTGGGGTGGCCTCTGCAGGAGCATGGAGTAAAAGAGCCTTTACGCTTTGTTTCCTCCCATCAGGGTGATAAATGCAGGGAAGAGCCAGCACAATGAGGACCAGGCGTGCTGCGAGGTGGTGTTTGTGGAGAGGAGGCCCAGCCCCAGGGTCCGGCTTCCATCTAGGGAAGGTGGCGAGGAGCTGGATGGGGTGAGAGCTCTGGTGGCTGTGCACAGCAGGGAGGGAGGCACAGTGGCAGAAGGAGACCAAGGACACGTGGTGGTGTGTGTGCACTGCTGCCTTCCTGGGGATTCCCTTGGTCCCAAACCAGCTGCCCCTGCTCCCTGCCAGCTCCTGCATTTGTCCTTGCTGGCCCGTGCTGGGGCTAGATGGCCCAGGGAGTCTGCTGGCCTGTGTACCCTGGCAGGCTGTGGAGGAGGCTGCCATGTTGGCCCTGTTGTGCCTCCCCTTCGGAGGAGCTGGCTCCTGGACATGTGCTGCTGGCAGCACAAGGTGTCTGATACTGGGCTGGGTTGGAGCCAAGGACCGGCCATGCCCGGACACCCCTGACCAGCTGCCCACATCGCTCCTGCGCTGGGCTGGGACCTGCCAGATGGAGGCAAAGCTCTGTGTCACTGTGCTCATCTGGTGACCCCAGCTGCTCCAAATTCCCTGTGCCATCTGCTTCCTCACAGGCTCCCTAAACCTTCCTGTGTCTCCCTGCAGGACAGGAAGGGGTTTTATTTCCACTACTGGGCCTTGTTTGATGGCCACGCGGGCAGCGGTGCTGCTGTCATGGCATCCAAGAGGCTCCATCTGCACATCTGTGAGCAGCTTCGGGACCTGGTGGACATCCTGCAGGACCCCTCTCCACCTCCCATCTGTCTCCCACCCGAGGCAAGAGCTGGTCTCGTGGAGCCAAGCCGGGTGCCCCTTGCAGAGGATGATGGGGGGGTCCCCAACAATGCTGTGCCACGGTTTCACCTGGAGAAAGCAGTTTCTCATGAGAGCCTGGTGATTGGTGCCATTGAGAATGCCTTTAAGCACATGGTGAGCGAGCTCCTGCCTGTGGGGACACCTGGGTATGGCCTGGGAGCATCTCTTCGCTGTCTGTCTGCAGTGATTTGTCTCCCCTGGCACAAAGCAGCTCTGCAGTGAGGAGGGGGTGGTGGGCTCCTGCAAGACGGTCTTGGAGAGGGCACTGCAATACTCTGCTGTGTTTCATGGGTTCAGAACACAGAGGCTTTGGGCCCTGGCCCTGGTGGGAGGGCTCCATTACATGTCATTCCAGCAATCCCAGCTGCTCTGCTCCTGTTTTGCTCTTTCCTGCCCACTCCATGGCTTCAGTGAAGCCATGTCCCTGTGGGGCTGCTTCTCCAGGACCTTTACAACTACCCCAGCCCTGCAGCCACCCCTCAGTCATGTGGAGAAAGGTGCCTGGGTCACTGCTCCCCATCTGGAGCAGGGTCTCAGCTTGGCCAGTGGCTGAGGTGCTGCTGGAGCAGCCAGGCACTATTCTGGGCTGCTTTCAGCTTTGCTTGCCGGCCTAGGGTCGTTCTTTGTTTCCCCAGGATGAGCAGATCGAGCGGGAACGAGCATCCCAGCACCTGTCTGGGGGTTGCTGTGCCCTGGCTGCTGTCTACCTCATGGGCAAGTTCTACGTGGCTAACGCTGGTGACAGCAGGTACGTCCCCACTGGGCAGCCTCTGCCTTTCTTCAGTGACTGGGAGCATCCCAGCAGAGCAGGGCGGTGCTGGAGCATGACCAGTCAGGAGCATCCAGCTCCATCCCTGGAGCTCCCCAAAATCCTGGGGAGGGCAGAGGCAGCAGGATGGGGCAGAGCCACCCCCTGCCTTCCAGCATGCCCTGGGGACAGTGTCCCCTGCCATGCTCCCTGCATTTCCCTGGTGCACAGAAGGGGCTGCAGAATCTGGGACTTGCTGCCTTCCCAGCAGTGTCCTGGCTGCTTCCCAGACAACTCAGGATCATACCTGAGGCCCTGCTGCAAGCCCTGGCCTGGGCTGCAAATTGAGGAGTGAAAATTGCCTTTCAGCAAAGTGCAAGAAGTCATTTTAGGGCACACTTCACAGCAGTGATCTGCTTCAGGAGAAGGGTGGGCAAATCTGTGTGCAGGAGAGTCCTGTGGGAGGTTGGAGCCCAAGGATTTTGACTGGTGCAAGCATTTCCTTGGGTGTGTTGCTGTAATTGTGCTGGGGTGTATTTGTACCCCCCAAGCAATGGCAGGGAGGCAAGTCCAATTTATGCTGAAGCTGGTTTGAATTGCTCTGTTACTTCAGGCTTGGATTGTGCCCAGCTCTGTCACACCAGCAAACACAGGCTTTGCATGTTCATAGAATCATCCAGGTTGGCAGAGACCCTTGGGATCGTGGAATCCAACCATCAGCCCTACTCTACAAACTCTCTCCCCTACACCAGATCCCCCAACACCACATCTCAGCTACTCTGAAACAGTCAGGGATGGGGACTCCACCACCTCCCTGGGCAGCCCAGTCCAGGCTCTCACCACTCTTGCTGGGAAGAATTCTTTCCTCATGGCCAGCCTAACCCTACCCTGCTGCAGCTTGCAGCCATTCCCTCTCCTTCTATGGCTCATTCCCTGTGAGAAGAGACCAGCACCAACCTCTCTGCAACGTCCTTTCAAGCAGTTGAAGAGAGGGATGAGCTCTCCCCTCAGCCTCCTCTTCCTCCAATTAAACACTCCCAGCTCCCTCAATCATTTCTCATAAGATTGATGCCCCAGACCCTTCCTCAGCTCTGTGTCCCTCCTCTGCACTCACTCCAGCCCCTCCAGATCTCTCTTGTGTTGAGGTGCCCAGAACTGGACAGCAGACTCAAGGTGTGGCCTCACCACTGCTGAGCACAGGGGGGACAATCCCCTCCCTACTTCTGCTGGTCACACTATTTCATCAGAAAGCCAGGATGCCCTTGGCCACCTGGGCACACTGCTGGCTCATGTTCAGCTGCTGGTCAGCCAGCACCCCCAGGTCCTTTTCTGCCAGGCAGCTCCAGCCACCCTTCCCCCAGCCTGTAGCCATCCATGGTTGGTGTGGCTCAAGGGCAGGACCTGGCACTTGGCCTTGTTGAAGCTCATGCCATTAACATTGTCCCGTGTTGTCTCAGGCTGGAGGAGGTGCTCCCAGCTTTGGGGCAGAGGAAGAGGAGATCCTTCATGCCTCTGCTTTTGGTGCTGGCTATGTGATACCTCAGCATGCACAGGGTCCTGAGGCTGTATCTGTGCCTCTGGACAAGGGTCTGTGGTTCCTCCTTGGGCATCAGATGCTGCTAGAGCCTGGCCCAGCCATCCCTAGGCAGGACAGCAAGTGGGGCAGCTGCACCAGTGGTGTTGGAGACCCTCAATCCCCTCATGACCTCCAGAAGCATCTCATAATCAGACTCTTTAGGTTTTTTTAACACATCAATCAATCAAGCTGGCCCTTGCAGCCAGCCCCAGTGCTGGTATGGGCTGGGTGCTTGAACCTGTGTCCTACCAGTCCTGTGTGTGGCTCCCCTGTAAAGCAGCGTTCACCACCTTCAGGCTGCTCCTTTTCCAACCATATCCTGTCCTTTGGTTTGCTCTGCTTCTTTCCCCTCTGCTTCTCTTCCCTTTTTCTCTCCCTCTCTGCACAGGACAGATGCTTGCCCTGCCTGCCTGGGGCTAGGGGAGGTGGGGAATTAGTGGCAGCAGAGCCAGCAAGCAGCCCCCCCAGGGGCCGAGAGAATGGCAGGCAGCAGAGGGGAGAGGGCTGCACCCCCCCAAGCAGGGCATCAGCCCCAGAGCCAGACTTAGCTCCCCCATCACCTCTCCTCTAATCTCATCCTTCCATGTTTCATTGCAGGGCCATTATCATCCGTAACGGGGAAATCATTCCAATGTCCAGGGAGTTTACTCCAGAGACAGAGAGGCAGAGGCTGCAGTTTTTAGTAAGAAAGACCTTTCTTCTAACCTCATTCCTGCTGAACCACCTCCCAGCCCCACGGTGCTGCCTTCCGGAGGCAGCCCCACAGCTGGGACCTGCTGACAGCACTGGTGCATCTCAGCCAGCTCTCTGGGTTGGGGAGCGGTGCTGGGATGCGGGGAGATGCTCCAGCAAACTGGTGTGGGGACATCTCGTGGCTGGTGGAGCCCTGTTTACTGCGAGGTCAGCATGAGGGGCCGTGCCTGCGAGCAGGGGGTCCTGGGCATGGGGTGGCTTTGGTAGGTTGCACAGAGTTGCTTTGGTCCATCCTGTCCTCCCACTTGGGGAATGGGGACCATTGCCTGCCTGGGCTGGGGTCCCCCCTGGGGCTGTGGGACCACTGGGCTGGCTGGTGCAGTGACTGCAGGGAGTGCAGTGACTGTGGGGAGTGTGACTCTGCTCCCACCACTCGCTGTGCTCCCTCGCACGGCCAAAGCCGCAGCGCTCACACCGAGTCCCAGTTTCTTCCCCGGCTGCTCCCTGGGGAAGGAGGGAGCTGACGTCTGCCAGCGGGTTTCTAGTTTGCTCCCTGAAAGCTCCCTCTCCTGCCTGGCCCGGCCAACTCGCCCCCTCCTCTCCCCCCCCCCTCCCCGTGCCACACAGGGAGCCTTTTTAAGGTTATAAAGGCCTCTCTGACGGCACCAGAGGGGAGGAGGCGTTGGTGTTGGAGGAGGTCTGGATGGATGCAATTTCCTGGCTTGCAACCTACTTGGAAAAACACTGAGGAGCTTTTTTTTTTTTTTTCTGGAGTCTATTTTTGAATGACTGAGAGAGGAGGGAGCTGCTGCGAGCGGGATCCTCCCCAGCCGGCTGCAATGGGCAGGGCACGGGCAGAGGGCCAGGCGCTGGCTTGCCCTGTTGTATGGTGCCCTAGCCCCCCTGGCATGGGACGGGTCTCTCAGTGCTGAACCTTCCCACCTCCTCGAGGGCTCTCCTCTTTTCCTTCACCTCTTTCTTCCTCCATCTGCGTTTTTGTGATGCTGTCCCTGCTCCCAGTCTGTGCTCTGGGATGCCATGGGCTGCGGGGGCTGCCCCAGGAAGGGGCTCTCTACTGCTTCTTGTCCCTTGTCACTGCCACAGCCAGGACATGGTTTCTGAAAAGACCCTTTTCCTCGGGAAGTGTTGTGTCCTGTGCTGAGCCTTGGGTCCTGGGAATTTTGTGGCTCTGACCCCCTGGGCAAATTCCAGCTTCCCCTGGGTTTGATATCTTTTGGAGATCCTTATTTCCCAAAACTTTCCATGCAAAAACTTCCCCTTCTTGCTGGGTGTTGGCACAGCTGTCCCCAGCCTGTCCCCCCTGGGGGCACAGCACAGATGGGCGGTTGGGAGCTGCTTTACCACCACCCGTTCCTGTTGCAGGAGAGCAGCTGATGGTACCCCCACCACAAAACACCAAGGTCCCAGCAGGCTGGTGGGTCCTGTGCCTGGTGCCACTGCCCAGTGAGGTGCTGCAGGTGGTGCCAGCTGGTGATGCTGGTGGATTCCACTCTCCTGGCCCTCAGCTGAGCTGCCGCGTCATCCTGCAGGCGTTCCTGAGACCTGAGCTGCTGGGGAAGGAGTTCACCCACCTGGAGTTCCCCCGCAGGATCCAGCCCAAGGAGCTGGGGAAGAAGATGCTGTACAGAGACCAAACCATGAATGGCTGGTAATTCCCTGGCAGGCTCCATGTGGTGTTGGGGTCCCACTGTGTGTGGCTGCCTGGCTCCAGCATCCCTTCCTGTGGGAGGTGGTGCCACATGGAGTATCCAGGGCTTGACAGGACCTCATCCCAGGGGGTTCTGTGTCCTGGGGGGGCAAGGGAGGTGCTGGAAGCCTTTACCCGCTGACACCTTGTCTCTGGCTTATTTTAACCAGGGCTTACAAAAAGATAGAAGAGGATGACCTGAAGTTTCCACTTATCTATGGGGAAGGCAAAAAGGTGAAGTGCTGTGGCAGGAGCTGTGCAGGGTCCGCTTCTGGCCTGCCTTCACTGAACTGGGGCTTTCCAGCCTTTTTAAACTAGTGCTGTCACTGCTCCAATGCCACCAGTTCTCAGCTGGGAATGGAGATGGAGATGGAGATGAAGTGGTCCCAGGTTTTCTTCTGATTTCACCATTCTCCAGGCTCGCGTGATGGCCACCATTGGAGTCACACGAGGCCTGGGAGACCATGACCTGAAGGTGTTCAGCTCCAACATCCATATCAAGCCTTTTCTCTCCTGCTTCCCGGAGGTGAGCCTGCCTGCTCTGTGTCCAGAGTCCTTCCAATGGCCAAAGCCAGTCAGGATGACCAGATCTGTGGTGCTCCTAGTGCAGCAGGAACCTCCTCTGCCTTCTGCTCCTCACCCTCACCCTGTTGTTTGCCAGGTCAGGGTTTACGACCTCACGCAGTACGAGCACTGCCCTGATGATGTTCTGGTCTTGGGCACCGACGGGCTCTGGGATGTCACCAATGACAAGGAGGTGGCTGGTGTGGTGATGGAGGTGCTGACAGGCTATGAGCCCAATGACCCATGCAGGTGAGCAGCAAGTCGGGGGGGATGAGCATGTCCTGCACTCTAACACCTCTCCTTGGCCTTGCTCCTGGGAGCAGTGTCATGGCCATGTGTCCACCTGGGGGCTGCTGCCCCACACATGCAACACTCCCCTGGATGTGTGTGTCTGAGCTCAGATCATAGAATCATAGAATCATTCAGGTTGGAAGAGACCCTTGGGATCATCAAGTCTGACGATCAGCCCCACTCTACAAAGCTCTCCCCTACACCAGATCCCCCAACACCACATCTCATCCACTCTGAAACACAGTCAGGGATGGGGACTCCACCCCCTCCCTGGGCAGCCCAGTCCAGGCTCTGACCAGATCTCTCTGTGGACCCTTTCCTGCACCTCTGGCTCCACCAGCTTCTCCTTCTTTGCCATGGCCAGTGTCAGGAAGTCTGTGGGGTCTGGGGTGGCTGCTGAGCCGTGCTGTGCTGTGTTCCCCAGGTACACCATGGTGGCCCAGGAGCTGGTGATGCGATCCAGGGGGGTGCTGAAGGAGCGGGGCTGGCGGCTGGCCAACGACAAGCTGGGTTCTGGTGATGACATCTCTGTCTTTGTGATCCCTCTGGGTGGCCCGGGCAACTACACGTGATGCCTGATGTCCCTGGGGCAGTGGGGCTGGCCTTGCCTGGATGGAACCGAGCAGAACGCTGGCGCTGCCTCAAGGCCACCTCACCCCAAAGCACTTCTTTCTTGAGCCAACAGTGAGTAAGAAACCTGGAGCCTCCAGCTGTGCCCCTGCCCAGAGCATCCCCCTCCAGATGCTGCATCCAGTCCCGGGGGAGATGGAAGGGCCTGGACAGAGAGCAGGGACAGGGGGTCAGGAGATGTTTTTCGTGCTGCCACTTTGACAGCTGTGAAAAGCCTACAGGCTCCTTGGCTTCTCGGTGTCTCCTGCCCTTCACCCTGGGGCTTGGGTGTGCTAGTTCCAGCAGTGTGAAGTGGCAGTCGCACTGGTGGGGCATCTGTACCTGGAGAAGCGTCTGCTGCTGTGGTCTCTTCCTCTCTCTCTGCCCTGTGACACTGGAGTTGGCACTAGAATGGGCTGATGGCCGGGGTGAAGCATTGCTGGCCACTAAGCCATGCTCAGCCCAGCAGAAACCTGGTGGTGGGTGGTGTGGTGTTGGGCCAGCCCCATGGCTAACATCCCAGCTTTGTGCTTGTCCTCTCCAGCCCCTCACACCTTCATCCCAGCCTTGTGCCTTGTCCTAGTGTCTGTTCTGGGTGGATGGGATGGTGCTCCATGGCTGCGGTGCACTGGGAAGGAATGAACCTCTGCACTTGCTCTGGCTGAGCCCCCAGTTCTCCCCCACCCCTCTTCATGCCAGGGATCTCTGCTGGGTTTCTGGAGCTAATTATAAACAATTAACTGGAGAGCTCAGCTGGGAAAGGTGTAAATCTTTCCTTGATGTGGGGAGGCTGGCTGGCTGGCTGGCTGGCTGGATGTCCCTATGGATGTGCCGAGCTGGCCGCTGCTGAGAGCGGTGCTGGGCAGAGCAGCCCTGTTCAGCCCAGCTTAACAGCTTAAAGGTGCTGCCTGGATCTGCTTAACCCAGGGCTGGAAACCCACAAGAAAAACAGCCTGGTTGTGAGGGTGGGGGTGAGGATGGTGAGGAAAATGACTCCCTCCTTTTTCGTAACAGTCTCAGAGCTGGTGCTGAGCAGAGCTGTAGCAGCACTTGATCTCTGCCTGGGTTCTTATTTTGTGTCCCATCCGACCTGGGGGATGCATTTCCTCGACCTCTGCAGAGTGATGCATCCTTCTGAAATGTGAGGGATGGTCCTGCCCTGGCAGCGGGGTGAAGGGGAGAGCTGGGCCCTGATTCTGGGAAGGCTCCGTGGGACCTGTGGTCGGTGTCCTGCTGTCACTGGGTGCAGCCAGCTCTTCTCAGGAGTCACTTCTGCTGAATCTTGTTTGTTTCTTGTAATCAGTGAGATGTAAACAAACTGGGCACACTTAATGGGAAGTGAAAGTTATCCAGTGTGAGATTTTAACCGATTTATATCTTCTGTGCTGAAGGGAGCAGGGAGTGATAGCGGGGCTGGGAGCCTGTCCTTGTGTAGCACCGTGTGTTTAAATAAAGGTTCTGCCACTCACAATCCCACTCCAAAGTCTTTCTTGCAGAGCTCCTGCAAAGACGACTTACTTAAAAGCCAATTAGCTCTGATTAATTTATGTAGGCAGGTTTGGGAGCAAATAGGCCCAGGGAAAGCCATGTGAGCTGCTGTCCCTCTGCCCTTGGCACTGGCTGGACCACACAGAGTGTCCCTCCCTCCTTGCCTGGGGGCTGGCTGGGAGCCACGGGTCCATGGCCCCCCCAACTCCACTCAGATCCTGCTGCTGCTCCTGATGCTCGTGTGTGTTTTCCCCACACCACCAGCTCCCTCCCACCCCACCCACCCACTTGTTTGTAGGACCCCGTTGCAGCTCTTCATGCTGGTGGCTGAGAGCTGGCGCTGCTTTTCCAGGTCACTGCCTGGGAGCTGCTGGGTAAGGCAAGGGGCAGAGGCAGCATTTAAAGCTTCCTCTGTGGTTCCCTTTTTTACTAAGGAAACGTTTCCTTTGGAACCAGCTCCTGGCCTGGGGCTTGATAAATTAAGAAAAATTGTCTCCAAGCCCTTAAAATAGCAGCAGTTTATGAGCCTGGGTCTGGGCCAGGACCCCGGGGCTGCCTTTCCTTGGCTGAGCGACAGGGACTCAGCCCTGCAGCTGGGGTGTCGTGGGGAGCAGCAGCCGCCTGGGGCTCCCCTGCTGAACCCCGTGGTGGGCAAGGAGACCCTCAGCATTGGGGTCACCTCGGCAAGGGGGGGACATGTCCCTCACCCCACCGCTGTGGGCATTGGGGTGGGAAAGGGGGCTTCCCTCAAGCAGGCGATGGGGCAGCACCGGGGGTGCAGGAAGGGTGAGAAGGGGCCCGGCTGCTGCCCCCTTGGGACCTGCCCTCCCCGGCAGAGCTCGGCTCTCGCCGGAGCTGCCAGAAATAGCGTTCGCGGGGTAAAGGCGTCTCCCCGAGAGGTGCTGCGGTGGCGGGGGATGCTTGGTTGGAGGGCAAAGGCTTTTGCCAAAAACCCTGGACGGGGTTTTTGGGAGCCACATCGCCCCTTTCCCTGCCCGGAGAGCCTAGGGTGCATGGAGGCACCGGGGTCCCGCGGGCACCCAGCGGCGGGTCCTGGGGGACCCCGGAGCAGGGGTGGGACTGAGACTGGGGCAGAGCCCCGGCCCCCTCCTCCG
>VZTM01007552.1:231048-260438 GCA_013400555.1 Jacana jacana
CCAGGAAACTGGGAGTGCGATTCCGAGTTTCTTCCAGGGCTTGGGGGGGGGTTGTGGGCTGGGATCAGTGGGGTCCCCACTGAGGTGCTCGGGGTGTGCAGCCCGAGGCGGGGAGGGCGCTGTGGCTTTGGCTCTCTGGGTCTCACTAAGACCCGTGGCATTTTAGTTTCGTTTTGCTGAGTGCTTTTTGGTCTCCTAAACAGTTTATTTTCAGCCCTAAGCGGTGTAGGTAAGAGACTGTGAGATTTTACAGCCTTCAGATTGAAGCCGTGTTCCTGCCTGACAACTCCAGCTTCTCCAGAGAAACGTTTGGGCTTTTCTCTTTTTTGTGGGGGGGGTTGTTTTTGTTTTGGTTTTGAAGTGGAAAATAAGCCGAGTCACTGTCTTCCAACAGGTTATCGGGAGCGTGTAACCGGGCTCACCTCCTAACTTGCTGTTTGCACTGGAGAGGCGTATTGACATGAAAAGTAAGGAATGTATTAGCAAATATTGATCAGCCCTGGGGCAGCAGCAGTCAGGCATTGCCCAAGCACAGGCAGCTGCTGAGATTGGGGCTGTGATTTGAAGCTTTCAGTCAGACACTTGGCTGCCCTCAGCCTGGGGAGGCTGTCGCTTCCGCGGGAGGGAAAAATAAGAACACGGCAGGCTGTCCTCTGGGAAAGGAGGTAAGGGCAGGCAGCGTCCTCCCCCAGAGCTTGTGGTTTGAGCTTTGTTTAGGTTTTAGAATTCTTCTGTTCCGAGTCCCTTTCTCTGCTTTGTTTGCGGATGTTTTTGTGGCTTTAGCGAGGAGGAAAACAAGGCAGCGCGGGTCTGGGCAGCTGCGCTTGGCTGCTCTCTGAGCCCCCCCCCCCAAAAAAACAGCCCTCGGTTTTAGGGAAAAAAATTAAGCACTGAGTTCAAGCCCCTCTTTTGATGATCGCTTGTCGTTTGGGTGTGCCAGGTCTAGCTCCTAAGAAGGTTTCAGGCAGCTTTTCTGGGCATAAGTGCAGCCACTTCCCTCAGCACTCGGTGCCAGGGGTTGGGGTTGTCAGTGGTGCCCGGGGGGGGCTCAGGGCCTGAGTTCTGCCCTGGCCCTTGTGTTCTCTTCGCTCCATGCTCTTCTCAGAACTTTCTTCTCATCTGCATCAGAGTACCCTCTGGTACTCTGGTACTGGTACTGGTGAGGCACTTGCTGGCACAATTCTCCTCTGCTGCCCTGGCCATCATGTACACATCTCGGCAAAGTAATTCCCCCTCTATGGGCATTCTCATCAGATTTTAATTTGGGAGTTTACTCTGTTTTTCACTGCATGAGTGGAGCCAGCAAGTCCTTCAGCTGCCACCATTCCCGCTGTGAAACTGCACTGTGGGGCTTCCTGCTGGTGACCCCCCCACCTCCATCCTTCTGTCCCCAAAGGCTTTCAACCCCCTTCCGCTTACTTGAACCCGGGGACAGCTGTGGCCTTGACACACACACACACTTTTGGGGAGTGCCAGTGGGAGCCATGAACTGTTGGTGGGGCTGGAGGAAGATGGCTTGAGGGGACTCTAGAGGGAGACACCCCCAGGGACTATGGCAGTGCCCACAGTGGCCTGGTGTTGCCCAGAAGCAGCTCTTGTTTGCCCAGTGGCTCCTCTCCGGGGGCCTGTCCCGAAATGCCCTCGCCTGGAGGGCCAGGGCGGTGGCAGCAGCCCTGTGCACACACAGGGCCATGTTTAGAAGTGGAGACAGCCCGTCCTTGGCTGCGCCGGTCAGAAACTGTTGTCTGTGTTCCCTGCTCTGGGGATGCTGAGAGCTGCCGTGGGTCTCCTCACTGTTGGGGGGGCAGCGGGTAAGGAGATGGTTGGTGACAGGAATGCGAGCCCCAGGCCAGTTCTCTTGCTGGCCAAGAAGGTCACTGGGGCAATGGCAGCGGCTGCTCAAGTGCTACTGGGGGGCTTCATCCTTCTCACTGCACTCTCCTCTGCTCCTTCAGGAGGAGGAGGTTTCATTTGGAGTGGGACGTATGGGGGCAGCTGGCCCTGCTGTGACAACAGCACTGAGGAGGGGGGGGTCCCTGCGAAGGGGCTGCTCCCCAGCCTGGCTCTGTCCCCGCAGCCCAGCCCTGGCTCCAGGTTTGTGCCTCCGGGCAGGGCTGTGGCGGAGCAGAAATGAGCTGTTTTGGCTGCGGGTGGTGGGACAGGGCCAGGGTGGGGCCAGCAGCAGCAGCAGCAGCACTTGGGAATTTCTGCCTTGGAACAAAACCCCTCTGTTGGCTCCGGGAGCTCGAGCTTTGCCAAGGAGGTTGGTTGAAAAGTTTCTGTCCCTCCTGCAATTCCTTCTTCAAAGCATGACCCTCTTTCTCTGCTGTTTCCTGAGATCCCCGAGCAGACACGGGATGACAGACGTGTCCTGCTGCCAGAGGAATTCCCCTTTTCCTGCTCAGCAGGAACTTCACATTTTTGAGGCACGAAGCTGGGAGAGGCCAATCCCGCCAGGGCTGTCCTGGAGCCCTGCCTGCTTTAATGGTGATGGCTTCAAAATAGCTGCTTGGGAAGCAGAGCAGAGCCCTTTCATCTCATCTTGCCATTTTTTGGCGTGCTCAGGGAGCTGCGGGCTTGGGGTCAGGCTGCTGCTTGTTAGTGCAGGCTCTGCTGGCAGCAATGGCACTGACCGAAGCCCTGCCCGTCCCCGGTGCCCATCGGAGCCTGGCAGGGTTTGGTGGTGCCGCTCTGTGGGAGGTGCTGGTGAGAATTTACTGTCCTTATCTCTGTGGGTGAGCAGGAGGAATCCCCAGCGAGGTGTCACCCAAAGCACTGCTCACGCCCCAGACCCCGGGGCTGCCATGGGGCCGGGTGTGAGTGCCCTGTGGCTGGGCACCTCTGCTGCGACCCGAGTGGGTAACGCTGGGCAGAGTTTAAAATCTGAATTTCCATGTCTAATGTGGGCAACTGTGCCCTTTCAATCACTTGCCCTGCTGGCAGTTGTAGTCAAGCTCTCTGCTCAATTCTGCTCCACGTTTTCTGCTCCTCTTCATCCACCTGCAGTCTAGGAGCAGCGAAAAGCCCTTTGCGTCTGGCACCTCTGTCCCAGGGCCTGGCTTCATCCTGCTGAGTGACAAAGCTTCCCCTGGCAGAGGAGCTAATTGCTCTCTGAGCAGAGTGCCACCAGCCTCTGGCACCGGTGCCATGGCGTTGGCTCACGGGGCAAGGGCACAGAGGGGGCACCTTGCTGGGGAGCAGGCCATCTCCTCATCCCACTCACCCCTGCACGCCGGCTCCGGGTTAGTAATGGGCTATTTCTGGGCTGCTCTCGTGAGTAATGGAATGAGCTGTGCTGAGATTTTGGGTGGGGACAGTGCCTCTGCCCGCTGAGTCACCACTTGGCATCACGCCGGGCTCGGGAGCTGCCGGCACCCGGAGCCATCCCGGGTCAGGGGTGGACACTGGCGGCCGTGGGAAGAAGCTCTGGGTGCAGTGACCCTTCTTGGGTTGGAGCATCTCTGGTTCCTCTGGCAGTTGCTGCCCTCCAGGCCATGCCAGGAGGGTTGGCCGCAGCACCGCTGCAGACTGTTTGTTTGAGGTGTGAGGGGCAGACCGGGCACACCAGGCACGGGCAGGTCTGGGTGTCTGTCTGGGAGCGGGGGTTTGTCTCCCCGGGCGTCCGCTGTTCCTTGCCCTGCAGATGTGTTGTCTCCTGTGCTGCGTGATTAGATAGTGGTGCCTCCCACACCACCTTCCCTCCTCCATCCTCTGTTTGTCTTTAAGATAGGGGAGTGGCAAAGCAGCAAATCGCAGTTTGCTGTGGGCAAAGGAACTTCCTAAGTAAATAGCTGCTTTTGGCCAAGCTCTTCTTTTTCCCTGCTGTGGAGATGGTGGCTGGGGTGAGGACACGCCTTTTCTTGGAGGAGGATGGTTTGTGGCAGGGGTGATAGGTGCCAATGTCCTTGATGGGCCCTTTGTCCTTGCTCTTCTCACTTTGCAAGCACCTGATGACTGTTTTTATTAATGTCTCTGCAGGGGACAGGCTGTTGGAGCTCAGTGTTGGTGCCCTGGTGAGATGTAAAGCCTGGGATGGCTGGGCTTTCCGGACCTTAGGCTATTTGGACTGGAGCACCTGGGAAGCTAGGGATGGGAAAGAGCTTTTGGATGGGGAGGGATGTGATCCCACCACGGCTGGTTTTCTCATGCCTCGTTCAGACACCATGGCAGGCCTTCCACAGCAGCATCCCAGGTGGTTCCCAGGCTGGGCTGTAATCTCCTTTCGAAGTTCCAGGGTGCAAAGGCACAGTTCCACTCACAGGACGGCATCCTCTTCACCTGTGGCAGAAAGCAGCCTGCAGAACTACGGGGCTTTGGCTCTGTTTGCTGAGTGATGGCTGGCAGCTTCCCCCAGTGCCAGTGCTGGCTCTCAGCTGGTCTGTGGCAAAGGCTCCTTTGTCACACGGGCTGGGACCCGGTGCCAGTGCGCAGGTTGTGCTCGCCCAGACCTCCCAGAGCTCAGCTTGGTGCATTCCTGCCACTGATGGGATTATTTGGGAGCCTGCCCAGGTGAAACCTGGAGTATACTTTCTGCCCTGAAGAATTTATAATCTGGAATAAGACCAGTGGGTGTGTGCGACTCCGAGGTTGTCAGCAAAGCCGTTTGGGTGGTGGCCCAGCGTGAAAGCCCAGTGTGGGATGGGTGGGTGGCCATGCCTCTGCTGTTTGGCAGGGTGACTTCAGGCAGAGCAGATCCTCGTCTCCCATGGGTTCTGTCAGCACTCACCGGGGCTGGGGCAGCAGGGTGATGGTACTCCTGGCCACGGTGATGGAGGTCAATGGTTCCAGTTAGGCTGGTTCTTACAGTGCTCATGAGCTGGTGCACAGGTGGGCACTGGAGGTATGCCTGATGAGCGCCAGGAGAGCCTCTGTCCTGCCTGTCACCCACTCACGCTGTCTGTGCCCCAGTGCCCATATCTGGTGCCCTCCTGGACAGTCGTGTGAGAGACTTACCTTGGGGTGTGGGGGGCCAGGAGGAGCTGGGAGCATGGGCTGCCCGTGGCTGCTCTGTCCTGCTCACCCGCTCATGTCCCCACAGCGATGGCGGCCATCAGGAAGAAGCTGGTGATCGTGGGAGACGGAGCCTGCGGAAAGACGTGTCTGCTGATCGTCTTCAGCAAGGACCAGTTCCCCGAGGTCTACGTACCCACTGTGTTTGAGAACTACATTGCTGACATAGAAGTAGATGGGAAGCAGGTGAGGACTGTCACAGGGTGCCGGAGATGTTCCTGTCCCCTCGGTCCCATGGTCCCGCGCTGGCAGTGCCATCTCCTGGTGTGTGGTCTGTGGGACTTGGATGCACCCGCAGTGTTTGGGGCGGCCCCACAGCTCCTGTGGTTTTGGGTCACCCTGAGCCTGCCCCAGTTCAAGGAAGACCATAACTATTACTGAGGAAGATAAACCTGGTGGCTCCTGTCGAGCCGTCTACAAGCTGCTGAGCCGTGTCCTCTCCCCTCCCAGGTGGAGCTGGCCCTGTGGGACACAGCAGGACAGGAGGACTACGACAGGCTGCGGCCACTCTCCTACCCAGACACAGACGTTATCCTCATGTGCTTCTCTATCGACAGCCCGGATAGCCTTGGTAGGAACCATGGAACGAGGGGGGACCTGGGGCTCCCCAGGACTGAGTGCTGTTGCTAAACCCCCTGGGGTTGGGGAAGCCTCTGTGCTGCCCCTCTAGGGATGACAGTCCCTCCCCTCCATCTTGGGGCTTTGCGTGGACTCTGGGGAAATGCTGGGAACTTGCTGGCTTGGTGGAGGTGATGGGAGAGGAGGATGCTGTAGGGCAAGCTCTCCCCATGGAAAAGCCCAGCACCGGTTCCTGTAGCTGGGAGGGGAGTCAGGGGGGGAGCAGCCTCTTGGCTCAGAGGGTTCCACATGTGCTCATTGCAGAGAACATCCCAGAGAAGTGGACGCCGGAGGTGAAGCACTTCTGCCCCAACGTGCCCATCATCCTGGTGGGGAACAAGAAGGACCTGCGGAATGATGAGCACACGCGGCGGGAGCTGGCGAAGATGAAGCAGGTGGGGGTCACCCCACGTCCTGCTGCCTTGGCCGGTGCCAGATCCTGGTACTAAGGGCTGGGATGCCCCAAGGGCAGCCACTCTGCTTTTGCTGATATTTTCTGGTGGTGTTTTTAATGCTTTCTAGGAGCCGGTCAAGCCGGAGGAAGGGAGGGACATGGCCAACAGGATCAATGCCTTTGGCTACCTCGAGTGCTCGGCCAAGACGAAGGAGGGCGTGCGGGAGGTCTTCGAGATGGCCACCCGTGCTGGTCTGCAGGTCCGGAAGAACAAGAGGCGCCGGGGCTGCCCGCTGCTGTGAGCAGCCCCATGGGCCCGGAGGCAGCTGCCTGTGCTGGCACCCGCTGCCAGGCACTGCCGGTGGCTGAAGCGGGACCCCGTGGTGCCAGTACCTGCCCCGAACCCTCTGCTCGAGAGCTACCACCCAAGCCTGTGGGATGTCCTTGTGTGTCCATGGGGGCCATGAGGGGACAGTGCCTTCAGTCCCTGCTGCTCTCTATGGGCCAGGCATTTGCATAGCTCTTCGTGTCACCCTGTTTTGTACTGATCTCCCTGGTTTCGCCTCTCCCTGGGGACTGTTGCAGTGTTTGCTCTCCCTCCCCAGCTCCGGGCAGGTCCTGCAGAAGCAGGAGATGCCGCTGGCTGCTGCCCACAGCTCGTGTGTGGGGTCTGCTGGGCCTTGGGGTGCTCTGCCTGCTCCCCTGGGCACCAGGGTTTTGTATGGACTTGCCCGGGGCAGGTTCCAGCCCTGTCTGTGTGCGGCGCAGGGCTTGGCTGCTGCCAGAAGTGCTCTGTGGCCGGGACCTGTGCTGGGGCAGCATCTCTGCCCAGCTCTGCCAGTAACGCCACCTGCGAGTCTGCACTGGTCACGGACGTCGCACCAGTAAATTGGACTGCCTAATTGGGAGAATAAATGCAAATGGTATTTTAGTAATTGTAACTCTGCTTGCGTGGCATCCTTCTGGCTCTTCCTGCCCCTGGGCTGGTCCAGGCTGCTGCCTGGGGACCAGTTCCAAGTGCTGCGGGTGCGGGGGGCTTGCGTGGCCCCCAGCACCTCTTGCTTCAGCTGCTGGAGCAGGACTGGGGCTCAGTGCGGGAACAAGGCTCATCACCATGTGCTTGGGTAAGAGGCAGGCAGCAGCTTACATGGAAAAGACTGGGTAGCTGTCCCCAACCGTACCCAGTCCTTGGTGTGACGGGCACTGCCATCACTGCTGGAGCCATCCCTCCTCTGTGAACCATCCTGGAGCAGGTGGGGTCAAGACCCAGGACTCAAAATCAACACACTGTTTTTCTCTAAACATTTATTCCAGGGAAGCAGAGTGAAGTGTGACTGCGGCCATGCCAGTGCTCAGGCCAGGCAGCTGTGGTGGGGAAACCCAGCTACCAGGTCCCTGCCCGCACCCTGGTCACCCACTGCAGCGGCTCTGAGCTCCCCCGTGCACCCAGCGATGCTCTTTGGAGGCCACACTCTTGCTTAAGCCATTTGCTGAACGGTGAGACCTGATGCAGGGAATGGGCTTTCCATGGCCGTGTCAAAAACTATTTAAAAAGGGAGAATGGTCCCAGTGTGGTGCTGGCATGGTCCCACTCTGTGAGGCGAGGTGTCTGCCTCAGGCAGGACCCCCTGTCCCAGTGGGCTCAGCCCCATCTCCACAGGGATGTATGGAGCACAGAGCATGCCAGGAGTCAGGCAGGGGGAAGTCAGGCGGCTGCTGCAGGCCAGGGGCAGGGTGATGGGTGCTGGAGCTCCACAGGGCTTCTCCCCCTTCCCCAGGTGGGTTTCCTGCAGAGAAACCCCGTGGCAGGGAGGGGACAGGCAGCCCCTAAGCGAGAGCCTGTTCTGAGCCCTGTTGCACTCACTGCAGGAGAAGCTGCGTGGTGCCTCTCGCACAGGAACCTCTGCCTGGCTTGGTGCCGTGCAGCATGGCCACTGTGCCACCCCTTGCACAGGAACCTGTGCCCAGCTTAGTGCTGGGACAGGATGGCCGCTGTGCCACCCCTCGGCCCTCTCTGCTGGCACCTCCCAGCCCTGCTCACCTGGCTGCTACTGGCTGAGGTGCAGTGCCTGGAGGCTGGTGGTGAGGCCATCCTCTGCCGGACTGTCGTCCTCATAGGGGTAGCCTGTGTAGCCACCGTTCTCCCTGCAGTACCGTAGGAACCTGTGGGCAGAGAGCAAAGGAGAGTGTTGGCAGAGGGTGGCACCTGGCCTCGTTGCCTGCACGGCGCTGGCATGGTCAGGCACTGTCCACCAGTGGTGGGGAAGGGCTGGCGAGCATCATCTGACCTCTGCCAGTGGTGGTCCTTGCTCAGCACGGCTGGGTTTCCCACCACGATCAGCAGTGCCTTGGCCCTGGTGATGGCCACATTCAGCCTCTGAATAGAGAACAAGAGCTTTACCTGTTGGCAGCATCTCCCAGTCGTCCCCCCCAGCCCTGCCAGGGTGCAGGCAGTGCAGTGGGGCACGGAGCAGCTCTGCCTGCCTGTAGGGCATCAGAGTGGCGCAGGGGGTGCCAAGGGGAAAAGGTCTGCTCGGGGCAGTGTGGTACCTTGGGGTTCTTGAGGAAGCCCAGCTTGAAGGTCTCATCCAGCTGGAGGTATTCGCTGCAGCTGCGCACGGTGGAGATGAGGATGACGCGCCGCTCCTGGCCCTGGAACTCTTCAACAGAGCCCACCTTGGGTGGGGACAGCAGGTGAGGGGCTGGGGACCACCCCTGGGCTGGGGTGAGCTCCTCTCCCCCCAATGCTCAGGACAGTACCTTCAGCAGCTTGATGTCTGGCATTGCCCGCAGGACATGGTCCACAGAGGTGATGGCTTTCCTTATTTTCTCCACCTGTGAGGAGGAACACAGCATGGTCCAGCCACCCCATAGCTGTCCTTGTGACATGCCTGGGGCTGCCTATTATCCCAGTGTCCCCTGGGGACATCTCTGCCCACAGAGCTATGCCCCTCACCTGCTTCCTGTAGGGAGAGATGATCCCGACCTCCTTGGGTGAGACAGTGGGGCATCCCCCCTTGCCCTGGCTCTGCAGCAGCTTCTTGAGGTAGTAGACAAGGACCTCGATCTCAGACGTGTTGAAGAATGAAGGACTCTTGGCCTCCCGCCGATCTTCCCCGCAGACCCCATGGAAGATGATGGGGAAGCCCTGGAGATGGAGAGCGTCAGGCTCCGCTCCACCTGTGGCTCTGGGTTCCCGCTGACCCCCAACTCCTTTCTGCTCCTCCCCCCTCACTTTTTTGGGAAGCTCATCCCAGGCACAATACAGACTCCGGACATCGAATGCATCGCTCTCGCAGGCCTTCAGCTCGCTGTCGTAGAAGAGCTCATTGGGGATCCTGAGGATGGCCTCATGGGACCTGGCAGAAGCAGGACAGTGCCCAGGGCGGCTGCCAGGCGGCCCCAGCACCCTCCTGGGCACTGTGCTGGAGGGACAGTGGCTGTGCTCCCACCTCCCACACCAGCCAGGCACCACGAGGGGTGCCCACGCAGATCCTGCACCAAGCCACTCTCAGCAGAGCATCCCATCCCTGCCTGTCCCCACACTGGCCCTCTCCTCGTCCCCACCTGTAGTTCCAGAGCAGTTTGGTGACGAACTGTGGGTTGTATCCTCCGCTCGACTTCTCGTACAGGGGATTGTGCAGCATCAGCCTCTCTAGCAGTGAGGTGCCTGCACACAGCGAGACCCTGTGGCTCCCTGCAAGGCTGCTCAGCCCCCGGGCACCGGCAGCGCTCCTGCCCCTCGCCCCACTCACCCAAGCCATGCTCGATGGCCAGTGGTGACCTCAGGACAGGACCCAGCTGCTGGGGGTCTCCTGCCAGCACCAGTTGCCCCCCGTTGGGGTTGGTCTCCTGGTCCATGGCTGTCAGGAGCCCTAGGCAGAGGGAGAGCTCAGCAGGGGACAGGAGGGGTCCCTGGATCATGCAGAGATGCTGGTCCCCAAGATGGCAACTGGGCACCACTCACCTGCGATGGCGACCACGGTCTCTGGCTCTACTGCCTGACCACACTCATCGATGAAGAGGTGGGAGAAAAACCCTGGGGGGAAGTTGGCCGACACCAGCCTGGGGGAGAGGTGGAGCGAGGCTGCCTTGGTGTCCCTATCCCAGCTGGCTGTCCTTCCTCCCCTCACCCTCATCCCCCCACAGGGGAGGGGGTCCCCCCTGCTGCACACCCTCCTCCCTGCTGCATCCCAGCAGGGCCACCCTCACAGCCTGGGCACAAGGCAGCCCTGGGTGGTGGGGACACCCTCAGGTCTTCCCACCTTCCTGCGGTCACCAGTGTGGTGATGAGGATCCGGTAGTGCCCCAGGTGCTCCTTGTTCGGGTACACGTAGCAGCTCTGCTTATCATCCCAGTTGCAGCAGGGCTGAAACACGGGCATTCAGTGGGATCTTGTTCTTCCTGGGGGGGTGCCCAGCCCAGCCATACCACTGAGTGTGGGACAGAGGGGCAGGGACCTACCCTGATATCAGTAGGCACCTCCTGGTAGTTCCTGGAGCTGGCGATGAGCCTATAGATGTGCCGGGGAGCGATGTCCTTGATGAGGCGCTGGCACAGCAGATCTGCCGCGCTGTTGGAAGGGGCACATGCCAAGATTCGGGCGTCCTTGAAGCACGTCCATACCTAGGTGGAGGAGGGGATGACGGGGCTGAGCCCCACAGGACAGGGTGGGCAGTGATGCCCGGGGTGGGCAGTGGCTGCTGGGGCTGGACCTGAGCCCCAGCCACTCACTTGTTTGATGGCTTCCACAAGAGTGACCGTCTTGCCAGTCCCAGGGGGGCCAAAGATGAGGTATGGGGCTGGCCTGGACACCCCTGTCACGATGTGTGTCACAGCTCTGCACTGCTCCTCATTCGCCTGCAGCTTGCGGTCAAACCACCTGCGGGAGCAGAGGCTGAGCGTGCCAGGTCCCTGTCACCTCCTGGGTCCTCCCCATCCCCTCCTGTCCCATGGGCACGGGGACTCACCGGGGCTGGAAGGTGCCTGAGAGGAGGGATCTGTGGTAGGAGGTGGTGGGGAAGAGGAGGCTGGACAAGCCATACTTCTTGGCCAGGGTTGCAGCGCGGTGCTGTACCTGCAGCGGCAGCCGGCTGAAGGTGAAGGTCACGTCGAACCTCAGGTTGTTCACAAACTTCTTCAGCAGCCTGGGAAGGAGTGGAGTGAGCAGGGCACAGGGATGCTCCCTCAGCCCTCCCTGACCCTTTCCAGCCCGCACCCGGTCTTCAGCACGTCTGAGCAGGGCTGCTAGCTCTCCAGACACCACTCACTTGGAAGAGAAGCCCAGCCTGACCTTCTCCAGCTCCACGCTGTGCACGTAGCCCTTGTACTGGACGAGCGGGGAGCGGTCCCGCTCGCTGCTCAGGTGGACGAAGAGGTGGTCACCCCTCAGCACGGATGGGCGGTTCTCGGCCACGCCAGGCACCTGTGCCAAGCGGCTGGTGTGACACTGGGCACCCCAGGAGTCCCAGCACCCCTTCTGCCTACCCCCCCCCGCCCCTGACTCCCTCTACGCACGTCAAGGACCAGCAGTCCCCTGTCCTGCACCATGGGCACATCCTGCATGTCATAGCGCCGGATGTCCACCTCCATCTGGATCTCTTCCAGGTGCAGCAGCAGCCGGAACTTCTGCTCATAGTTCTCAGCCTGCAGGGGGGCCTCTAGCAGCGACCTGCGGGTAGTGGGGATCTGTCATCGTGCCCTAGGGACACCTCAGCCAAGGGGCAGCGGGAGGGAGGTGCGGGGCTGGGTTGGCGTTGCCCCCACCCCACGGCACTCACTGCATGGCAGCCCAGCTGGAGCTGGTGTTGGGTCCGAGCAGAATCGTGTCCTTGAGGTGCCTGGGGTACTGGTAGGTATCCAGTCGGATTTCCCTCTCCAGTTCATGTTTAAGGCAGCTGGTGGAGGGGACAGCAGTGCCACAGGGACTGCAGGGCTGGGCTCTCCCTGGGCTGCCACCACCCACAGCCCCAGCAAGCAGTGTGTTCCCAGCCCTGCCATCACCAGCCGTTGCACTGGGAAGAAGCGCTGTCCCGGGGTAACAGAAAGCCAGGTCCCAAGGAGCTGAGCCTTGTCCCAGACAGAGAACAGGTCAGAGCCATCCGCAGAGGATGGCAGGAGGTGACCCCACCACGTACCTGTCGGGGGGAATGCCCTCCTCAGTGATGACAGTGACGGGGCGCTGGAGGCTGGCCTGGTACGACTGGAAAGGTGCTGAGGGTCCCAGCTCCTTGGCCAGCTGGCTCTCGGCGATGGCAGCGACGTAGCGCCCAATGCTGAAGGGCTCATCCGGCTCCTTGGTGAATTCAAAGATCAGCACAGCGTGGAAGTGCCCATTGCAGGAGGTCAGGCCCAGCACCTGGATGGGGTACACGCCACCTGCGAGGCAACGGGGCGAGAACTGGGTCCTGCCTCTCCTCTGGCAGGGCAGGGCATGGAGCAGGGGACAGGGTCCTACCTGGGTGCAGCAGCAGGGACCGTCCCTGTGTCACCCCGTGTTCATCCGTGAAGGAGAGCTCCCGGCAGGGCTGACGCGGCTGGCACCGGCGCAGCGTCACCGCCTCCACCCCGTGGTTCTGCACCAGCACGGTGACCGTCTGGGGCTGGCCAGGCACCACTGGGAAGCGGATGTGCCCGTTGCCCTGGTCCTGCTCCGACACAATCTCCACCCCGTGCTTCCCGCAGATGAACTCAGCCCTGAGGGAAGGGAGGGTCAGGCTTCCCCTGTGGGAGCTGGGGTCCCCGGGGCTGTGCCAGGGCAGGAATGGGCAAGGTCCTGCCACTCATACCACTTCTTGGCACAGCTCTTGGGCACTTGTGGACTGGTGCTGGGCTGCTGGCCTGAGGCAGATGCTGATGGTGCTGATGCTGATGCCGATGCTGACGCCGATGCTGACGCCTCTGCATTTGTTCTGGGTCTCCGGTACTGGTCTGCCACCACCACACGTCTCTTCTCCTGTGAGAAGCAGCTGGGATCAGTGTGGCCCTGAGGTCCTGCCAGCGCTTGGGGCTCCCACAGAGCCAGTCCCTGTGGGCACAGGAGCCCCTGCACAGCCCCAACTGGGGACCCCCCTCACCTTCTTGAAATGCACCACCTCTCCTTGCACTTGAGCCCGATGGGTCACCCTCAGCGCGTACAAGGTGCAGGAGAAGTTGGGAATCCTTGTATCAACCCTGCACAGACAGGAGATAGGCGCTACGTGGCTGGAGCATGGCTGGGCTGCCAGGCACAGGCGGCTGAGAGAGGGTGAGCGGGAAGGGAGGGTGAAGGGGGCTCTGAGGTTGGGCTGGGGGACACTCAGTGAGTCCCCTCTGCACCAGGAGAGGAAGGAGAACTGGTGCTTTTCACTGGCCCTGCGCAAATCTAACATCCCTACAGCATGCTCCAGCAATTCCATGCAGTTCCAGCTGTGCCACGGCCTTTCCAGCTGTGCCACAGCCTTTCCAGCTGTGCCACAGCATCACTGTCTGGCCATGCAGTCCCTGTCCCCACCAGTGTGCAGGCAGCAGCAGGACAGGGACAGGTCCCTGTCTCCAGATCCTCCAGGGGCTGAGCCAGCACTGACCAGGACTCCTCTAAAGCACAGCAACTGTGCTCCAGACAGAGATCCCTCCCCGGCCACCTCCTGCCGCACCCCGAGGCACGTCCCACAGCCTGCAGTGAGCTGGACCCCGGCTTTGCCAATGATTAACAGCAGTGACATTGCACAGGGGCCAACATGACCGGTGTCAGTGGGATAAAGTGGGAACTGTGGCGGGCAGAGTATGTCCAAGGCCATGCCCAGGTGGCCACCTGGGTGTCCCTGCAGTTTGGGTGGGGGTTTGAGGGCACGCAGGATTGGCACCCAGAGAGGCAGCTCTGCTGCTCGCTGCATCCACAGCCCAGTGGGACACGGGCTGCCCCAGCAACGCTGCTCAGTGTTCTCTGTGCCTGCAGAGAACAGAGCCCCTGTGTTCGAATTTAACTGGTCCAGGTGTCTCTCCAAGCTGCACAGGTTCGGAAAGCACACGTTCTCCATCCCACCCCAGCAAGCGATGGAGGAGAGCCCCCAAAGCCTCCCAGTGCCTCCCCAGTGCCACCCTCACACCCAGCTCCTGGCCGGAACTGGCCTGATACCCCACCTGAAGCCCNTGCACGAACTGATCTCCCCACCTCCTGGCCTCCGCCACGCTGAACCGAGGCATGGCCGAACCGAGCCGAACCGAACCGTGCCAAGCTGTGCCGAGCCGTGCCGGGCTATGCCGAACCTNCCTGTGTCACCCCGTGTTCATCCGTGAAGGAGAGCTCCCGGCAGGGCTGACGCGGCTGGCACCGGCGCAGCGTCACCGCCTCCACCCCGTGGTTTTGCACCAGCACGGTGACCGTCTGGGGCTGGCCAGGCACCACTGGGAAGCGGATGTGCCCGTTGCCCTGGTCCTGCTCCGACACAATCTCCACCCCGTGCTTCCCGCAGATGAACTCAGCCCTGAGGGAAGGGAGGGTCAGGCTTCCCCTGTGGGAGCTGGGGTCCCCGGGGCTGTGCCAGGGCAGGAATGGGCAAGGTCCTGCCACTCATACCACTTCTTGGCACAGCTCTTGGGCACTTGTGGACTGGTGCTGGGCTGCTGGCCTGAGGCAGATGCTGATGGTGCTGATGCTGATGCTGATGCTGACGCCGATGCTGACGCCTCTGCATTTGTTCTGGGTCTCCGGTACTGGTCTGCCACCACCACACGTCTCTTCTCCTGTGAGAAGCAGCTGGGATCAGTGTGGCCCTGAGGTCCTGCCAGCGCTTGGGGCTCCCACAGAGCCAGTCCCTGTGGGCACAGGAGCCCCTGCACAGCCCCAACTGGGGACCCCCCTCACCTTCTTGAAATGCACCACCTCTCCTTGCACTTGAGCCCGATGGGTCACCCTCAGCGCGTACAAGGTGCAGGAGAAGTTGGGAATCCTTGTATCAACCCTGCACAGACAGGAGATAGGCGCTACGTGGCTGGAGCATGGCTGGGCTGCCAGGCACAGGCGGCTGAGAGAGGGTGAGCGGGAAGGGAGGGTGAAGGGGGCTCTGAGGTTGGGCTGGGGGACACTCAGTGAGTCCCCTCTGCACCAGGAGAGGAAGGAGAACTGGTGCTTTTCACTGGCCCTGCGCAAATCTAACATCCCTACAGCATGCTCCAGCAATTCCATGCAGTTCCAGCTGTGCCACGGCCTTTCCAGCTGTGCCACAGCCTTTCCAGCTGTGCCACAGCATCACTGTCTGGCCATGCAGTCCCTGTCCCCACCAGTGTGCAGGCAGCAGCAGGACAGGGACAGGTCCCTGTCTCCAGATCCTCCAGGGGCTGAGCCAGCACTGACCAGGACTCCTCTAAAGCACAGCAACTGTGCTCCAGACAGAGATCCCTCCCCGGCCACCTCCTGCCGCACCCCGAGGCACGTCCCACAGCCTGCAGTGAGCTGGACCCCGGCTTTGCCAATGATTAACAGCAGTGACATTGCACAGGGGCCAACATGACCGGTGTCAGTGGGATAAAGTGGGAACTGTGGCGGGCAGAGTATGTCCAAGGCCATGCCCAGGTGGCCACCTGGGTGTCCCTGCAGTTTGGGTGGGGGTTTGAGGGCACGCAGGATTGGCACCCAGAGAGGCAGCTCTGCTGCTCGCTGCATCCACAGCCCAGTGGGACACGGGCTGCCCCAGCAACGCTGCTCAGTGTTCTCTGTGCCTGCAGAGAACAGAGCCCCTGTGTTCGAATTTAACTGGTCCAGGTGTCTCTCCAAGCTGCACAGGTTCGGAAAGCACACGTTCTCCATCCCACCCCAGCAAGCGATGGAGGAGAGCCCCCAAAGCCTCCCAGTGCCTCCCCAGTGCCACCCTCACACCCAGCTCCTGGCCGGAACTGGCCTGATACCCCACCTGAAGCCCCAGCAATGCTGGCCAGCCATCAGTGATGCTGGCCACGGGCTGCGACCGCTGCCCGGGGAACCAGTGGTGCCAACCGGGGCAATGGCTGATGCCGGCCGGGGGGACCGTCCCAGGCGATACTGCCCGAACCCGGCCGAGGGCTCTCACCTGCCCCGAAACTCCTGGGTGTAGACGCCCCGCAGCACGTCCCGCCGACTCTCCTGCTCCCGCCCCGTGTCCCGCAGAAACTGCACGAACTGATCTCCCCACCTCCTGGCCTCCGCCACGCTGAACCGAGGCATGGCCGAACCGAGCCGAANCGAGGCATGGCCGACCCGAGCCGACCCGACCCGTGCCAAGCTGTGCCGAGCCGTGCCGGGCTATGCCGAACCGAGGCAGGTTGTGCCAAGCCGTACCAAGCCGTGCCCGGGCTGGGCTGTCCTCGCAGGGAAACGAAACCGAAAGGGGCCGTGCGCCCTGCGGTCCCGCCCGCCCGGGGCTTGTGGGGGGCGGCGGCTCCTGCCCGTCGCCTCCGGCCCCGCAGCATCGCCCCCTGCCCAGGGTCCCGGCCGTGGCATCCCCAGGGTGGGGGGAATAAGCCCGTCTAACAGCGGAGGGGCTGGGGCGGGGGCTATCCCAGCCCGGGACCCCGAGGGAGGCGCATACGCACACCCCTCGCAGGTTTCCCCCGGAAGGGACGGACGAACCATCCCCAAAACGGGCGGTGGTTGCAGGGGAGGAGGGGGAAGCGAGCTGTTCACTGTCAAGGGTCTGGGCCGTGGGGACCCCTCCAGGCGTGCAACCCCTGGCACTGCTTGTCCCCAGGCAGGTAGAGCTGGGGCCGGGGCAGGAGAGGGGCCCAGGTGAGCTGCATCGCTCTATCCAGTGATGAGGGGCAGGAGCTCCCGGAGCTCTATAAATAGGGTGGCGGCAGCAGCAAGAGCTGGTTTCTGTTTTGCCTCTGTTTCTCTTTGCTTTCATCCTCCCACTTGCTGGTGGAGGGTGGCAATCCACAACCTGCTCCTGTGGAACGGCTCCAGACCCTGCGATGGCTCCTGGTGCTGCTTTTGCCTTCCCCGTGGCTCAGGGATACTGGGGTAAGTCTGCTGGTTCTGCTGGTTTCCCAACCTGAGCTCAGGTGGCTTTTCCCCTGCCCCAAGCTCTGCTGCTGGTGGCCTGTCACTGCCTGGAGTTGGCTGATAGACTCTGATGGTGCAGGGCCCTGTGCAGGTTGTGGGAGGGCTCTGAGGCTTGAAAAATGGGAGTGTTGCTTTGAAGAAGTTGTGTCTAAGCCTTTCTGTTGTGTGTTGTGTGTGTGCTGCTGGAGCTTTAAGCTTTGATCTTGTAAATGGGTAGGAAAGTGCTTTCTGTGGTGGGCAGTGGGTGGCCTCGCCCTGCCGGGGGGCTGGCAGAGAGTAGCTGATGGCTGTGAGGATCAGAATGGCTCTGGGGGTGTGCCACCCTTGGGCTGGCACTTGCTCAGTGCCCCAGGAGAGTCACACCAAAGGTTGCTTTCCCATGGCAGAGCCAAGGGCTGGGAGGGGGGGGAGCTGAGCCTGCGGGGGAGAAGGGCCAGGGGGCAGGTGGGGAAGGAGTCAGACCTGGAGGGTGACTGGTTAAAGATTTGAAGAAGGACAAAGAGATAGAGACGGGCTTATGGCTGGAACAGAAGGCTGTGAGCTACTGGTGGCATAGCCCGGAGCAGGGAAGGACTAGCCTTGAGGCAGATAAAAGCCCCGTTGTGTTGTTGTGTTCTCAGCCTTATCTTGGGCCCTGCTTCAGCCTCACATTCTTGGAATTGCTGCAGCCCTTGTCGGGGCAGGAGAGGGGCCACCTACCGACCGCAGCTCCTCAGGTGCTCATCTCCCCTTCCACAAACAGGGGCTGGCACCAGCGCCGGCCTTGAGTGGCTCTTTGCTGTGCAGCCTGTGAGCCCCCCCCAGTCCTTGTCCTGCTCTGCCCCTGCAGGATGCCCGACAGTGAGAGCTTGCTGGGGCGGGGGCAGTGACCCCCACACTGCTTTCTCTGGGGTGAAGTGTGGTTTTAGAGTAGGGGGCCTGTTATTCTTCTAATTGAGGAGCTCATGGAGCCCCAGGAGGAGAGGCTGAGGGAGCTGGGGGTGTTCAGCCTGGAAAAGAGGAGGCTGAGGGGAGACCTCCTCTCTCTCTCCAGCTCCCTGAAAGGAGGGTGTAGCCAGTGGGGGTCTGTCTCTTCTTCCAAGGAACAGGAGATGGGACAAGAGGAAACGGCCTCCAGTTGTACCAGGGGAGGTTCAGATTGGATCTCAGGAATGATTTGGACAGGGAAAGGGTTGTGAAGCCTTGGCCTGGGCTGCCCAGGGAAAGGGTCAAGGCTCCATCCCTGGAGGGATTTAAAAGCCGGGTTGACAGAGCTGAGAGACATGGGTTAGAGATGGGTTTTGTCGGGGTTGGGTTTGATGGTCTTAAAGGTCCCTTCTGACCTGGACAAGTCTGTGACTGCCTTTATCAAAATCCTCTTAAGTATGACAAGAAACTGGCCCAAACTGAGACAAACTGGAAAGCTTTAGGTTTGTTTTTTTTTTTTTCCTCTCGCTTTGGTGCAAGTTTATTTTCTCCACAATCCATCCATACACCTGTGACACAAATTCCAGGAACCTGCCACAAAGCATCGAAGCACAACATACCTAGTATTTTTTTTTTGTCTTGTAAATCACCATCCAGCCTACACAGATCAGCAGTGACTCAACACGGGAACCCACAGCTCTGCAAAAAATGCAGATGTCTGATAACCGTACACACACGAAGAGGGGGTGGGGGGGGAGAGCAGAAGTGTTCACTCCTCGGGGGGAACGTGGCTCAAAATCTTCAGATTTAAAAACAAAAACCAAAGAAGAAAAAAAAAACTAATAAAAGGAAAAAAATAAAATTCCATCCCTGAAAGAGCTGGCTGGGAGGGGAGTTCTGTAAAGGGTCTTGTAAACTCATTTTTCTAGAGTAAAATCTTAAGCCTGTGGGCTCTGCTCTGTGGAGAGTCGGTACCGGGAGGGGGTGCGTGAGGGTCCCTGGCAGCGGCGAGCCCTGGGCGGGTCTGACGGAGGTGGGGAGTACCTGGAGTGCTGCAGGGGGCGAGGGGACGCTCCACGCCCTCCACTCGGGTTATCATAGGGCTTTTCCAGTTAGGAAGTTTTCCAACCAGTACAACCAGTGACTGAAGTCGGCTCTACTTCTGAACCGTGGAGGTAATGAGAGAGGAGCGGTCAGTGAGTGCAGTCACAAAGGGGGAGTTTACGCAGCAGGAAACACAACACAAAGACAAGGCTATTTGTTCCACAGTCCCCTCCGAGGCAAGAAAACCTGTTAACTTGGAAAGCCCTAGAAAATAAAATGCTGCACCGGTTCAGAAACCATCTACTTGGCATAGGACCACATTTGTTTGGGTTTTTTTTTTGTTGCACACACACATTGCCTACGTCTCCCGATTCCCACGTTAAGCGTTCTGCATCTCTTTTCCGATCTTGTAGCTGAGGATCTTGTTCCAGTCGATCTTGGTGCGGGTGACGGGCAGCTGCCGGCGCAGGGCTTTGAAGGTGGTGTCAGACATGGTCTGGTAGTTCTCACTGATGGCTGTCTGCAAGGACAAGGAGGCATCAGGGCAGGGAAGGGACACAGAGCGCGATGTGGCACTAAACACACACAGCTCCTCCTTCTGAGGCCAAGGCAGGCTAGTAATTAATGCAGTCACCCCTGTGTGTGCGAGCAAAGGGCTGCTCTTTAACACCCCCTGTGAGTGTGGCAGTGTCTCAAGTGTTCCCCTGAGTCACGGTGCCCTGTCCCCACGCACGCAGGCTGGGACAGCACCAAAAGCCATCACACGTGTTTCCTCTTGGGTACTTTTAACTGCCACAGAGGAAAAGGGTTGTTTAGACTCGCCCTCTGCCCTTCCATGCTTGTTCCAGGCATCATTTGTAACCCTTAACAGTTGGCTGCACAGGCATTTTTATTAATTACATGTAGCATTAAAGCTACAGTCCTGAAACAAATGCTACTTCTCAAAGTAATTCTTACACTCAATACCGGACTTGGCCAATTTCCCGTGTTTCCACCCACTGTAAATGGAGACTTCTATGGCTCCATCATATTTAACAACCACTGATCTTACCTGGTACTCATTTTCTGCATTTTCTATTATCTTAATAAATTCCTTTGCTGTTTGGACATCACTCTGCAAAGGGGAAGAAGAAAAATTCTTCTGTTTCAGAGCAACTTACAAAAGCTACACAACAGGTTCCTTCTCAGGTGACAGGACTGCACCCTGGTGAGCAGAGGGAAGCAGGGATTGACGGTACAGAGGAGGGATCTGGTGACTCTTGCTCCCTCTGCTGTACCATGGGACTTGTCTCCCCTCCATGCACTGCTCTCCCTGCCCACTCCCCTTGCACATGGACAGACAAGCACATTCTGGCCCCTTAAAGTGAAGCGTGTGGGATAAGCTTTCCAACAGAGGCTGCGCTTTCTGATAGACTCTCACTTAGAATCACAGAATCATTCAGGTTGGCAGAGACCCTTGGGATCATGGAGCCCAACCATCAGCCCCACTCTACAAAGCTCTTCCCTACACCAGATCCCCCAACACCACATCTCACCCACTCTGAAACACAGTCAGGGATGGGGACTCCACCACCTCCCTGGGCAGCCCAGTCCAGGCTCTGACCATTCTTGCTGGGAAAAATTCTTGCCTTATGGCCAGCCTGACCCTGCCCTGCTGCAGCTTGCAGCCATTCCCTCTCCTTCTGTCTTGAAGCAATTTTGAATCTGGGTTTCCTGTGTGATTCTAAGCTATGCTGAAATGACTCTGTTGTACGGCCAGGAGAATGGAATCATCACAGCGTGTGCTTCATGAGATGTTTAAAGAAGAAAACAGTTGCTTTAGGATAAAAAAACCCCAAAATTGAACTTTTAGCAAACTTACTGAAACCTGTATGGAGTCCTGGATGTCTTTATGACTAACCAGCTGGACGTTGCCATCTTCATAGTAATGCACCTGAGCAGAGACAGGAGGCAGGTCATCATTAACACCCCTTTCAGAGTCCCTACAGCCCCCAAATGCTACCAGAATGGCACAACAGCACCGTTGTGCCAGTCTTCTCTGCTTACGTGGAGACTAAAAGCAGGATGGGTTTTCTAAAAGCTTTCATTCTTTGTCAAGACTGTTCAAGATTATGTTAATGCAGTAAACGCCTAGAGTTGAAATAAGAGCAATTACAAAAGAATTCAAGGAATAGGTTTTAGCCCTATAAAGTGAAGTAGACTTGGAGGCAAGTAATAAGCCAGACAGTAGCCTGTGCCTGAAACTGCCTGAAATTCTTAGTTTTAACATCATTTCTTGGATTGTACAGTTTAATAGCATCTTGACTTGAGAAGAACATCCCAGCTGTATTTCAGTGTCTCATTCTGAGCTGAATGCCCCAGTGTAAGAGAAGGGCAGTGCAGCTTCTCCTGTCACTGCCAGGAAAAGTAACTCACCTGGATTTTGAGCACTGCAGCCACTTGAGCTGTTGGGGGGGTGATGGTAAACTTCCATTCTGATCTCCAGCGACCGTTCCTAAAAACAATCAAAGCTTGAAGAGTCCTTCCAAACAGCTCTAATATCACGAAGAACCAAATTAGCAAGACCAAAGTTGTTCGTGCTGTTGTCTTATGACCAATATTATAGTGCTTTCCACGGCATTGAATCAAAGGTCAGAAGCAGAGTGATCAAAGCAGCCTTAGTCCCAACTGGCTCCAGTTACTTGTGCCCTGGAACCAGGTAAGGGGGTATCCAGCTCTGCTAAAGCCCCTTTCTCTGGACAGGGGCTCTGAGCCACACCAAGGGCCTGAAGGAAATGCCAAGGGGATGCAAGGAAAGCAGCTACAGAATAAGAAGCAGAACTTCTTGGGAAGCCCAAGGCTACTTGCCCTTTAGACTGTGTCAGAAGAGAGGGGAGGAGTTTGAGGACTCGTAAAGGAAGAAAATACACTGTGTTGAAATGGTCTTACCAGAAGTTTTTGGGCTGGAACTGGTGGCTCTCGATACAGGCAATAATTGTCTGCTGCCCATCTATAGATTTACCATAAACCTGTATTTAGAAAAAGAGTTAAAGAGGCCCAGAGCTTAGACAAGCCATTCTTAACTTCTGCTCTTGGCAGCATTGTGGAGGGTTGCTGCTTTGCCATCTCCCCGGGAAGAGGGACCACTAATTACACTCTCCAACACCTCTGCTCGCACAGACGTGCAGATCATGCCTTTTTGTATTAGCTGCAGGTGTGAAGGTGTTTGGCAGTCCTGACTATGAAAAAGAAAAGGTCTAATACACCTATGCCACAGTATTTGTCCCCTCTTTGGAAGTTGTTATTCTAAAGTTAGGAAAACTGCCAGGGAGAGGGGGCTCCAACAGCCTCTGTGGGACAATGAACTGTGGTGACTGGGGTGGATACTCACGGTACAGAACCCGTTGGGGTAATGATCCTTCACGTAAGCTCTCAGTGCGCTGTCACAGGCGTCTCTCCACTGTTTTAAAGCTGATTCTGTGTCCTCAGGCTGAGGGTCACTTGCTTCTTTCCTTAAATGATCAAACTTAAAGGAAAGCTTGTTTCTTGGGTCTAAAAATCTGCCGTTGCCCAGATCTCCATGTTCTGTGATTAAGACCTGCAGCAGAAGTTGAAATTAAGACACTTATGTGGCTGTAAATGTGGTGCTTTGCTTTTTCTCTATCTGAGCAGGTATCACTGTTTCAATAGATTCTCTCATTGGGCTTTAATAGCCGCAAATAAAGAGGGGTTGTCAGTAATAATTACAATGAATAGCTGTAATTGAGCCTGCAGCGAGGCTGAGCACTGAAGCTTGCTCTTGCCAACAGAGCCCCCTTCAAAGCCTCTGCCTCCCATGAGCCAAGGAGGGACACCAGCTCAGCGCTGGGCTCAGAGAACAGGACAGATGCTCAGGACCATTTTCCATGTGTAGGAATGAAAGAATCTGTTGAAACATGAGTAGAAGCTACTGGTTGTCAGCAGGAACTATAAGCAGGCAGCAACAGAAGGAGTTGTAGGTGAGCCTCAAATAGACACTGGTCTTTACTCCTCCATGCTCTAAGTAGAGTTCCAGTGACTTCAGCACGGAGCTTTACTTAAGGAACAATGAACTAGAGTTACTAGGTAGGATCAGACAAGGCTTTAGGAGAACATTTCACCTGTGCTGCTTCTGTAAGAACATACAGTGTGAGGGGGAAGGAGGAGAGGCCATTCATTCCACTGATGAGTAGAATGACACTAGTCAGGATCTCGATGAAAAAAGCTTATTTATTGGTTCTGCACAGCAGTAATACAAAGCTCAAGTGTAACAAGTTCTCTCTTACCTGATCATCGTACCCTTCTATCTTCACCGGAGTGAACTGATCCATGTTATACTGTGCAAATGCACTGTTAAGAATTAAAAGAACAGGAACTTTAGCTGTCCATGCATATTTATTTTGACTCAACAATAGCTACATGGTGTGATTTATATTTCTAAAATTGAGTGGGAATTCTCTGTAATAATAGACATCAGCAGTCCTACAGGATTTTTCAGCACCTTTTATTGATGATGGCTATAAAGCCTCAGGTCTAGAGCTGGGTTTATTTAGTGATGACTAGGGAAGTACAGAGTTCAAAAGCAGACCAGCAGCAGCCTGGGGGAATATGAGCAAGCCAAGGCAAACCAGGAACCCCACAGCTCCAGTTCAGACAGCAGCAAGATAAACAAATGAGCAGACTAATATTTACAACAAATTGCTTATGTAAAGGCCTGCTGAGAGATGTGTCACCTGGCTTGAAGTAAAAACCTTAGCATCAGAAAGCTTGTCTGCATAACCTTTATGCACCTTCTAACGAGTCTGTGCAACTAAACAAGATTATTTTGAAAGCTTGGTCGTTTGGTTTTTCTGAGGGCAGTCCTTTTTTCTAAACTTTGGCTTACTCAGGATTACTCAGTATTTCAGGCTTCCTTTGCTTTACAAACCCTGCTTCAACAAGATGAGACATTCCTGCCTTTTGGCAGAGTGCCCCTTCCTGCCAGTTTTATGGGGCTTCTACAGCACAAATTCCAATTTGGAGCTTATGGAAAGAATAATCTGTGCCTTTCATTATGTATTTAGACTAGGAATTGCAGAAGGTTGCTCTCAATACAACAAATGGTTTGCTTGGGTGCAGAAGGATGGGTGTAAGAGATCACACTCATCTCTGATGTGATGATCACATCACCTCTTGTAGGGAGGGGATTGTCCCCCTGTGCTCAGCACTGGGGAGGCCACACCTTGAGTCTTGTGTCCAGTTCTGGGCACCTCAGCACAAGAGAGATATCGAGGTGCTGGAGCGAGTGCAGAGGAGGGACACGAAATTGGTGAAGGGCCTGGAGAATAAGGCTTATGAGGATCGATTGAGGGAGTTGGGATTGTTTAGTTTGAGGAAGAGGAGGCTGAGGGGAGACCTCATCCCTCTCTACAACTGCTTGAAAGGGCATTGTAGAGAGGTTGGTGCTGGTCTCTTCTCACAGGCAATGAGCGACAGAACAAGAGGGAATGGCTGCAAGCTGCAGCAGGGTAGGGCTAGGCTGGACATTAGGAAAAAGTTTTTCCCAGAGAGAGTGGTCAGTCAGTGGAATCAGCTGCCCAGGGAGGGGGTGGAGTCCCCATCCCTGACTGTGTTTCAGAGTAGATTGGATGTGGTGTTGAGGGATCTGGTGTAGGGGAGAACTTGTAGAGTAGGGCTGATGGTTGGACTTGATGATCCCAAGGGTCTCTTCCAACCTAAATGATTCTATGATTCTGAGGGTAATTTGACCTGTGTTTGAAACCCCAGTACTCACTGTGCCGCTCCTTCCCTGAGAAGATTGTCATTGTTGAGCAATAACCGCACATCTGGAGGAGAGAGAGCCCCAGTAGGTTATTGGGCTTTTTGGTCAAACATTTTCTCTTTATGCATTTCAGTTTCAAGTGTATGGCTGCAATGGCTGATGAAAGGATTCAATCAGCTCATTAAGCACATGGAGTCACAGAACGACAGTGGGCTTTTCCCTCACCGATTCCGAAGCAGTATGTTGTGGCACAGCCTTAGACACACCAGATGAAACGGGGAGAAACCACCACCAATTGTTTTTGCTTATTCACTTACCATTGAATACTTCATTAAATTCTCCAGGGGGTGCATGAGTGATGAATTTTGCAGCTATACGCACCTACAATGAAGCAGAAAAGTAATTAAACTAAGAAGAGAATTTGCTGAGTTCATACATACTGCAACCTGCCCCGAAGCAATTCACCAGCAAACCCAACCCTGACAGTGACAGAAGTGCCAGATTCAGGGAGAAATCTAGATGTGGTGTCAAAGTGGAACCAGTCTTGGTAAGAGCAGAATCTTTTCAGTGCAACTGAGCAGAAGAATTACAAATTCACTCAGAAATGCAAACTTCACTTGGGCAAGTGCAGAAATGGGAACTGCTCAACCTGCACAGCACTAACCTGTGTAAAGACTACAAACACTGGCCAGCCACTCCTCCTGGGGACACTCCTAAACAATGCTTTTTCCTGATCCTTGCCAAGAATCAGAAACCTAAATGCTGAGGTATATAGAAAGAAGGCTACCAAGATGATGGAGTGGAGCATCTCCCATAGGAGGAAAGGCTGAGGGAGCTGGGTCTCTTGAGCTTGGAGAAGAGGAGACTGAGGGGGGACCTCATGAATGGTTATAAATCTGTAAAGGGTGAGTGTCAGGAGGATGGAGCCAGGCTCTTCTCAGTGACATCCAATGATAGGACAAGGGGCAATGGGTGCAAGCTGGAACCGAGGAGGTTCCACTTAAATATGAGGAAAAACTTCTTCACAGTGAGGGTGAGGGAACCCTGGCAGGGGCTGCCCAGGGAGGTGGTGGAGTCTCCTTCTCTGGAGACATTCCAAACCCACCTGGAGGTGTTCCTGGGTGACCTGCTCTAGGTGTTCCTGCTCTGGCAGGGGGATTGGACTAGATGAGCTTTCAAGGTCCCTTTCAATCCCTCAGATTCTGTGATGGCACTGCAGGAAGACAGACACTAACTGGGTGGTAACCCTACCGCACAACCACATCGCCAAGGTGTGTCTGACACGAGCTGGGGTGCCCTGGGGTGCAGCTCATTGGCTGCTGAGGAGATGCCACGGCCTCACGGCACCTCGTGTGTGAAGGAGAGCTTGATTCCTCTAGAAAGGGAGCAGTAAATAAATTCTACAAACTTCCACGAGACTGATTCCAGAGTGAATTAAGCCTCATGGACTCGTAAAAGCCACAGATGGGCTCAGAGTGCGGAAAGGGGGATGGAGAAATAAAAAGCTGGGAACTGACAGCAGTGAGGGAGGGAATGGAAAGTGGCACAATGAACCTGAGAGGTCAGACAGAGCCTCCAAATGAAACCAGCCACATGCTGTTCTTCTAACCCTGAGCAGCAAACACTGCCTGTGCCGCTCTGGGGCACATTACTCCTGGGATCTTGAAGTGGGGTGGTGTTGGAAACCATACTGTAGTCCAGACATGAACTGTCACATTAGCGGAAGAATTAAGGCATGTGGAACCCTAAGTGATTCAAAAAATAACTGAAAGGTCAACTGCAAAGCAGGTACCTGAGTATTTGCAAGCTTTGAAGCTGGAAAAAGAAAAACAGTGTTGGAATGTAGGTGGTTGAGGTATTGATTCTGTTAAAACTAGTAAAGAGTTTGAGTTTCATAATCAAATCCTTTATGGTTTTTACAGGACCAAAGGGAACAGAATGAAACTGGAAGACTTGAAAGAGGAAATGTCACAAAATTAAACCTCTCCTTTCAAATAACAAAAATGTCACATCTCTTCCAACAAGCACAGCTAACAAAGCTGTGCCAGAAGCCTTTCTTGCTCAGCTGGACATTTATTGAAGATGACTGCAGAGCAGTGCTCATTACAACTCTGATTACTTTTTCTACTTTTCATTTTGAGCAGTAAAACAAAGGAGTGCAAATCCATCCAACTACTTCAGCAGAATTACTGCCAGAGCTGGAAATAACTTGCTTTTCTCAACAGGCTTCCCTGGTTTAATTAGAAAATGCTGTTTGTATTGTTTGTCACATAATGATTTAAAGAAAGCCATGAAAGGAAATAAACACCTTCCCAAACAAAGGGCATATTCCTTATTCCAACAGTATCATGTAACAACTCTACCCTTACCTGGCTTGAGCTTCAGATAAAAATAGATCATTTTCCAAACTAGCATCTATTTCAAAGAATCTATGAACATTCTTTATGCTTTAAGTAACTACAACATAAATGAAAAACCCCAAGGTCGGTAATTTGTGTAGTTGATACAGTACAGACTATCAAACTGTTTTCACCTCGTTTTCTGCTATTGGGTAAGGTTGGTAGGCACAGTAATCCTAAAAATGTAGCTCTTGGTATCTGAGAGTCAGCCCTGAATGGCTGAAAGATTCTGAAACAGCAGCATGTGCTTCTCCAAGAAATCACTGGGGTAAGTACCAGCATGTCAGACCACGCTGAAGCGCTTACAGGCACGGACCACTTCATGCTGTGATGCCTTCCAGTGGGGTGGTTGCACTAGATCACATCCTGCAAACACAATCCCCAGATGAACACATTCCTTTTTAGAAGGTGCTTCAATATATGACAAAATTGGGGCCCCTAAAAAGCCATAAAATTTAGTATCTTATAAATTTATGCAACAATATTGTGGCTGCAGAGTTGTACTGTATGTGGAACCCTCATAAAAGGGACCTCTGCTTTCACTGCAGATCAACTGCTTCTTATAAGCAGATCCTTGTGAAAAGACAAGTGTTACTGGAGAGATTCTTAACAGCCTTCCACAAATTCTTCCACTTGAAGGATGGATAAAATTAAACCAACAACAGAGTGGACTCTGCATTTCAGTCAAGTGCTATCAGAAAACCAGCCATAACCAAAGCAAATGCTGCAAGTGAAAGCGTTCGCTGTCCCAGTCTCCCTGGCCCTGCCTCTCTTCTGGGGCAATAAAATACAAAGCCTTTCAGTCAAACTGTTGAAATCAGGTGCAGAGTGCAGGCACTGGGCTGTGGCTTAATTCATTGGAAATGTCAAGTACTTGAACCCCTGTTTCTCGTTAGGGCTGAGGCGTTTCAAAGCCGTGTCAGCAAAGAGGCAGGATGTTCATTTGCAGAAGCATGAAAATAAGCCTTTCTGCAAACCCAGCTACTTCCTGGCCATCGCTGCCGTCCCAGGTGTCTGGCAGCAGGGCAACCAGTCACTTCCCACTGCTAGAAGGGGGAAATCGACCAAGGGGAAACCTGCTCGGCCCTGAGGTCACCCTGGAGAAATGGCAGCAGGCTGCACTGGAGCAGACAGTAGGGCAGACCTTAATGAAGCCCTGCCTCCATCTAAAACATGCCTGTAGAGAATAAAGTGAGGGCTGGGGGGAAGTGGAGTGAATTAATTTTGTTGCTCTATCGATATAATTCTTTGCTTTCTTTTAAATCACTGGTAAAATAATAAAAATAATGAAACTTACATATATCAAAGTTCTAGCCTGCTCCGAATTCTGTCCATTTCAAACAAGGCTCATGTGATCTCATTCATTAACTCATTTGATCTCATTTATTAAGCATGAATCACAGCCTTAAAGCTCTATCTGCTTGTTTCACAATGCATGTCACTCTAATGAGGCTGAATTTGGCAGTTTAAGGGAAAAAAATGAAAGCAGGATCCAAACTCTAGTATCCTCAAAGATCTACCAGCCTTAATGGCCTCCTCCAGAGCGTTCAAGAACAAAGTAAAAAGCTCCATGTCACGTTTTTATGAGGTAAGAAGGAGCAGTGGTGGGTTTTTTTAAACTACCACTTGCAGGTAACTGTTTATTAACTACCTGTTCATTCGTTCCATGAAACCCAGCGCTGCTGGTTCTAAGACTCCCGTTTTCCACGTTCCTACACAAGAGGAACGAGCTGTCCATTTCCCCACTTTCCAACCTAAATGTTGCTCCTGCTTCCACCCAGTATGATCTGTGGGATCTACATCAAAGCCACCATCAGCAGCTGGGCCAAGTAGATAATGTGGAACTAACGCTCTGAAGGTGTTTTGGAACCCAACAGGTTTCACAGCACCTTTAAAAGCCGCCGTTAACTTTGCTGTCCCGGGAAAAACAGGCCGGAAAAAGGTATTTTTCGGGTAGAAAATGTATTTTCATGCACCAAGGCGCCTCAGCGGCACCCAGACAACCAGGAAATGGAAACGCAAAGCGCTGTGTTAATAGATAATCGTTGCTCCCGGCCGGCCTCTCACCCGCGAGGAGGCCCGGCCGATCTCGGGGCCCGCCCGCCGGGACGCGGCGGGAGGTCGGTCTGCGGGCACCGGGTAAGCGTCCCCGCCGCCCCTCGCAGTCTGCCCTCATGCGGGGGTGGTGGTGGCGGCCCAGCACAGCGGGACGGCCCTCTACCTACCTTTTCCTCATCCGACACC
>VZTM01007552.1:260745-308269 GCA_013400555.1 Jacana jacana
GGCTGTCGCCGCCAGGCCCTGTGGAGGGCTGCGGGGCAGCCGTTACGGCCGGGAAGGGCCGGTCCTGTGTCCTGGGCCTCCCCGGGCGACGCACCAGGCGCGTCCACCCAGCCCCGGGGGTCTCCCTGTGTCGCCGCCTCCGCGTCTGGGGACACGCCGGTGTCCGGGGCCGCCGGAAGGGTCGGAGGCGACTCTCTTCTCGCTGCCCCGGGAGGGTGCCGGCCCTGCCCCGTGTCCCCTCAGTCCCCAGTACCCACCTCGGCGGTGTCTTGGCCGGCGGGAGGCCTGGACTGGGGCTGAGGCGCCTTCGCCTCCCCCCGGCCTGGCCGTCTTTGGCCGCCAGAGACCCTCTGGGTCCCTTTGGGCCGGGCTGGTGGCGAGTGACAAAGTGGGGTTTGGGTCAAAACCATAGTCAGGATAGCGTTAAAACTCTCCATTCCCCTGCCCTGTGCTGTAAATACCGGGAAAGAAGGGTCTGTACTGAAATTCTGTTCTTAACACTCAGCATAAACCAGCATCCAACAGGATGTTTCTGGTTTAGATGGGGTCAACTCAGTCAAACTGGGTCGTTGCTGGCCACCGGCCACGGTCTGGTAGGAACTGGGGGCTGCTTTGGCTGAGAACTTGCCACTGGATTTTTTAGATTGGGCACGTAGCCCAATTCACACACCCAGTCTGTTACAAACAGAATATAAGGGAAGGATTCTCTGACAAAGTAACATTACAGTTACTGGGGTTATATTGTATCATATTATATTTACATAGGTATTATATTGTATTTGCTTAATATTTCATTTGGCATTGTTTAATTAAAAGCTATTTTTGTTTCCCAGTTATGTTTGTTAAGTCTTTGTTTGTGTTTCTCCCAACAGTGACCGTGTTCTTAAGCACTTTGACTCCAAAGTTCTACTTTGCCCTTACAGTGACGTCCTCTTTTATATCTGGGCTGATATTTGTAAGTAGTCCACTTCTATAATTTTTAAACAGCTGTAGCACCTCTAGGATGTGTTATCAGGGGTGAATGCGATCGTCTGGGTTTTTTGTCAGACTCTAGAGGGTGCCTTTGTACCAGGAACTTGTAGCTGAGAGGCTTTTCCGATGGGTTACACGTTCTCTTTTGCTACATCGGGGCGAGTCTGTGGAAATAACTTGAGTTTGTTTGAGAAACTCAGCTGAGTTTGAAGGTGGTGAGTGTCCACGTGCGTGGAGACGGTGACCCTACAGGCAAACCTATGGTTTCAGTATAAAAAGTTAAAGAATATGTCTCTTCTCATCAATTAAACGTATTTAGCAGATGGTACGAAATCTTTCTTAGGTGAAAAAGTTTTTTTATGAGTCAAAAGCACCTTGTTTTCTGTAAGGAATGTTGCTTGGAAGGATTTGGGGAAAGTCACGTGGGGATATGGATTCTGCTTGCGTCTTGTACGCAGGTTTGCTCTCAAGAGAAAAGAGTAGGTTTTGGTGGGCTGGTATTTATAGTAATGCTTCTTAACAAAGGGTACAGTTTGTCTAAATCAGCTCTTTCTGTGCCAATGGAAGTGCCCAGAGGAGTTGGCTGGGGGCAGGCAGCACAGGGTGGTGCTGGGGGCCTGCGATCTGCAGGTGCTCTTAGTAGCTTCGAAGGGAGAGGGTGATGCTCCTGACACAGGATTTCTGCTAAGTGAACCTGATTGCTGTTAATTCACCTTTCTCTCTTTGGGCTTTTCTGACTGGCAGACCTGTCCATTTTGTGCTTTATTCTTTTAGATTATTGTTGTGAAATGGAACAAAAACCTGCACCCATCTTGTGGTTCTTGCCTCCACGCAGAGCTTCCCTGCACAGGCGCTTCTGAAAGGGCTTAGAAGTTATCCCAGTGAGCTGGGGAGGGAGGAACATGTCTGACTTAAATTATACTGGTTCTTTTTTTCCCCAATCTCTTTCATGTTATGTGGGTGATCCTGCAGGACGAGACAGGCCAAAACATAATTAGTGTAGATTTGTATGTGGATAAGTGACAAGCTGCATCTGAAGTCATTAGGAAGGGGATGTCCTGGCTGAAAACAGCTGGCTCTTCGTGGCTGATGTTTATAGAATCATAGAATCATATAGGTTGGAAGAGACCCTTGGGATCATCAAGTCCAACCATCAGCTCTACTCCACAAGTTCTCCCCTACACCAGATCCCTCAACACCACATCCAATCTACTCTTAAACACAGTCAGGGATGGGGACTCCACCCCCTCCCTGGGCAGCTGATTCCACTGACTGACCACTCTCTCTGGGAAAAACTTTTTCCTAATGTCCAGCCTAACCCTACCCTGCTGCAGCTTGCAGCNCCCCACAGACTGCCCCCAGCCTGTAGCCATCCATGGGGTTGGTGTGGCCCAAGGGCAGGACCTGGCACTTGGCCTCGTTGAAGGCCATGCCGTTAACATTGGCCCATCTATCCAGTCTATCCAAGTGCCTCTGCAGAGCTTCCCTGCCCTCAAGCAGATCAACACTCCCTCCCAACTTGGTGTCATCTGCAAACTCACTGATAGTGTTTTCTATGTCCCTATCGACATAGAAATTTATGTTGGAAGGCTGTTGCCTAAGGAAATTTCTGGTGCTTTTCTCTCCTGTGACAGGTATTTGAGTGGTGGCATTTCCGAAAATATGGCACCTCTTTCATCGAGCAGGTCTCTGTGAGTCACCTGAGGCCCCTCATCGGCGGTGTGGAGAACAGCCCCCCAGCACCAGCAGCATTCTCTGCTGGAGAGAATGAGACCAGCAGGCAGAATATGCCAGGTGATCCCTAACATTTCCCAGCAGCTTTCCCTCGGCTTCCAGGTGGCTGGTTCACATGAACTGGCTTTTAAATGGCTTTGACTCTACATGAGTGCTTGGGGTAACTGGAGGAAGGCCTACATCCTACAATGTGGGTTTGTTGGGTTTTTTTTAATAATGGTAAAGAGAAAGTAAGTAATAATGTATCTTTGCTCTAAAAGAGTCATTATTTAAAACATTTTCTGGAAAATACACGGAATCACAGAATGGTTTGGGTGGGATGGCAGAAGCTCTGGCAGAAGCTCGTATGATTGTGGTCAGGTTGAATAAAAATAGCAGAAGAGCAGCTTTTGAAAGCCAAATTGCATTGGCATTACTGCGTGGTGAAGCCAAGGTGGGATTTCTTGTGCTCTTAATTCAAAAGGTCCTTGTTGTTTGGTCTTTTTCAGAGTGCAAAGTGTGGCGAAATCCTCTCAACCTTTTCAGAGGGGCAGAGTACAGCAGGTAGGCAGGATTTCATGTTCCACTGGGTGTTTTTCAAAGCAAAACAGGAGCGTCCACGTGACTGCCTCACTGAGTTGGCTGCAGTGATACGGGGAAGACAGCTGAGGCTTGCAAGATTATTAGGGGTGATTGATGCCAATCCTGTGTTTAGAAAACACCTGTTCAAACTTTGGCAGTTTCGATGTTAAGAATGCAAATATTACTGTAATATCATCTGGGTTTTGAGAGTAAAGTAGGAGAAAAATATTCCCAGAATGACTTTCCTCCTCTTTTCAAACAGTCTGTGAAAGTAACGGTCTTACAGCTGTTAGTGCTTTATTCAGGGGTTGAGACACTGATTCTGAATCTAAATTCTCTTTTGTTAAACTGACGTGGCTGTGCTGCAAGTCTCCTTCTGCTATTGTGTAGGAAGAGCTGCTTTCTAGGAAGCCACTTTCCAAGGTGTTGAGAACTTTAGGATCAAATGAGACTTTCCCCATCCCCTCTTCTGCAGGAAGGCTTCTGGCAACCTGTGGAGCTTGTGGGGCAGTAGTACTTGAGAACTTCTTGGTAGTAGCTCCAGTCTGAGGGATATGGTGTAGGGGAGAACTTGTAGAGTAGGGCAGATGGTTGGACTCGATGATCCCAAGGGTCTCTGCCAACCTGAATGATTCTATGGTTCTGCAGGAGTTTCGGTTGCGAAGCACGTCCAACCTCTGCCCCTTGGTATTGGGTACCAGGGCTGCCTCTAACTGAAATGTCTCCCGTGTACAGGTACCTGTGGGTGACAGGGAAGGAGCCTCTTACATACTATGACATGAATTTGTCTGCTCAGGATCATCAGAACTTTTTCACATGTGACACAGATGCCCTTCGGCCTTCAGATACAGGTACCGGTGTCCTACCCGTGAGGTGTGCGACTGCTGGGGAGCGTATTGCGAGGTAGTGCAAGTCATGTCAAGTGTTTTCTGAAACGAGAGCCTTTCCTTACTGCTCAGGAGGTTTATAGATGTGTGTAGGGAAAAGATGGGGTTTTTTTACATTGAGCTTTCTCTGTGCTGACTGTAGGGCTCTCAGGATCACGCTTCTCAAATAATTAACGCCGCGAGATATTGTATTCTCAGCAGCCAAAGACGTGGTCTCATTTCAACCTTAGTGATGAATGGTGCAGTCTCCAGGGTTTTTTGGTTTCTGTTCCACATGTTTAGTGCAGAAAATGTTCCCTACCTGGTTATTGTCAGGCGAGGTGTGAACTCGTGTCAGTTTGTCAGGCTCCGGAAGTGTTACTTGTCAGCCGGCTGTGACACCCTTGATATGTTTTCATTTCACAAATGGAGTGTATTGTCTCACTCCCTAAGCCAAGACTAGTATTTTGTTTCCAAAAGAAAACTCAAACATTTTTCCACGTTATTCTTGCTGGACAGCAGAAGGTTTAGTTCCAAAAGAAACATGGATGGATTCTTCAGCTTTCTTATTGTGTGTGAGATAGGCCAGATCTGTAACTCCCTGACCGAAAGGGTTTGGAGTTCTTTCAGAACCGGTGTTCAGTGTGAAAGCTCTCCTTTGCTCCTTATCTGACCATAACTCGGAATTCTATTTGGAATTCAATATTTCAATAGATGGATTTCACCCTTTTTAATCGTTTCCTAGAACCCTTTCTAATAAGGTGCTAAATTGCTCCAGTAACACCCCAGGGCAGAGAGCTGGAACGAGATGATCTTTAAGTTCCCTTCCAACCCAGCCCATTCGATGATGTTGAGTTGACTCTGCCCTGTTACACCACTCAAAAGTGCTTTGTAAATTTAAAAAGGAACTGTTTAACCCTTTATGATCTGGAAGTTGTCGAAATAAACTTAGGTACGAAACTACACCTCTTCAAGGCACGGCTTATTCTGTCACTGTTTTCTTTGAAGTTCTGTTTGAAAGCTTAAAATTAAAATTCTGTGCAGGTCCATGCAAGGACCCACGTTTAACAGTTGCTCCTGCCAAGCTTTCAACAGGTCTTGGGAAATGCTTCCAAAAACCTGTAGCAGTTTAGAAATTGTCCGTCTGCCCGTTTGTCTGAGCTGTCTCTGCTTCTCAGCACAGGAGTTCTTGGATGGTCAGTGAATCATCTTCCTCCTGCTGTTGCTTTCTTCAATTCAGTTAAATTTGGGGTGTAGTGAGAAGTTGTGAGATTCTGCTGCTTGTGGTTGAAATTAAAATGCTGGTTTATGCTTCCCTGTGCCAATTGTAGCACAGTCTGTGGAGTGGAAATGAGTGTTAACGTGGAGCTGAGGCACAAGCAGGCCCTGTTGTCCCCATTTTCCCACCACCACCACCACCCAGCTGCTTGGCTGGGGTCCCTCACCCTCCTCTCCCTGTCCCACAGTGATGCAGAAAGCCTGGCGCGAGAGGAACCCGCAAGCCCGGATTAAAGCAGCGTATCAGGCCTTGGAGCTCAACAACGAGTGAGTCTGGAGTTGAAGTCTGGTGGCTGCGTTTGTGCTGGGGGTGGGGGGAAGGTTCAGTGGAGCGACACGGAGCTCCTGTCAGAGTCCTCTCCCAGTCATTTACTTGTAGTGAAGTTCTGACTGGCTTAAAAGGGGGACTTTGGGGACTGAGAGAATTGCACGTGGGGGACTCGGTTGCGCTGAAGTGTTGAAATGGTCTGTGAAGAAGAGCTTTTATTTTGCCTTTTGCTTGGGAAAGATCTTCTGTTAAATCCTTGTATCAGTAGCAATAACATGAGAAACCTTACTCAGACTCAATGTGAGAACATTTGTGTTGGAGATGGTGTTGTGGTAATAGCTCTGTTTGCAATTCACAGCCACCACTCCTGTGAGGGATTTAAAAATACAAAAAAATATAACATAAACCAAAGAATTTCGCTCACTTTTGTGTTCCACTTTGTTACGTGGGTTTTTTGGGTCAAATGACTACCTCCTGCTTTTGAAAAAGCAAAGCAAACCAAACACAAAGAAACCCTCTCCAGACAATTACCAGAACGTTTCTAATATTTCAAGGAAAATAATTTGACCTGTTAAAATTCTTTCTTTTGTTCTTTCTCCAAATGTGCACTTTTTGTGTAAAATGGAAAAGGTTTCTGTTTGCTTGACGCTCCCAGTTTGAAACCGAGTCTGTCTTTTGGTACTTCAATATTGTCAATGCTTAGATATTAGACAGAAAACTGCCTGTTTCTAATGCTTTTAACACTTACTACAAAAATATTAAACTTTGTCCCTCAGAATAATTAGTGGGTTTTTTAACCTCATTGCAGTTGTGCCACTGCCTATGTGCTCCTGGCTGAGGAAGAAGCGACCACCATTGTGGATGCTGAGAGGTATTTCAAGCAGGCTCTGAAGGCAGGAGAAATGATTTACCGCAGGTCTCAGAACTGCCATTCCCAAAGTCCCCAGCACGAAGCACAGCTGAGTAAGCACTTGTCCATTGCAGAAACTCTTGGGTTCTTGACCCTTAGAATCATAGAATCATCCAGGTTGGCAGAGAGCCTTGGGATCATGGAGTCCAACCATCAGCCCCACTCTACAAAGCTCTCCCCTACACCAGATCCTCCAACACCACATCTCATCTACTCTGAAACACAGTCAGGGATGGGGACTCCACCCCCTCCCTGGGCAGCCCAGTCCAGGCTCTGACCACTCTTGCTGGCAAGAATTCTTTCCTCATGGCCAGCCTGACCCTACCCTGCTGCAGCTTGCAGACATTCCCTCTCCTTCTGTGGCTAATTGCCTGTGAGAAGAGACCAGCACCAACCTCTCTACAATGTCCTTTCAAGCAGTTGTAGAGAGGGATGAGGTCTCCCCTCAGCCTCCTCTTCCTCAAACTCAACACTCCCAGCTCCCTCAATTGTTTCTCCTAAGATTTATTCTCCAGGTCTTTCCCCAGCTCCATGTCCCTCCTCTGCACTCGCTCCAGCCCCTCCAGATCTCACTTGTGTTGAGGTGCCCAGAACTGGACACAAGACTCAAGGTGTGGCCTCCCCAGTGCTGAGCACAGGGGGGCAATCCCCTCCCTACTTCTGCTGGTCACAGTATTTTTTATGCAAGCCAGGATGCCCTTGGCCTTCTTGGCCACCTGGGCTTGCTCACTGTGTGTCCATTGTGGGTTGTCTCCCTGACATTGCCTTGTAAGGCTGGATCGACGGAGCAGGCTGATGAAGCAATAATCAGCGGGTGTCATTAGCACCCTCTTTTAGTCCACCCAATGTTTCAGAAAGAAGCAGAATTTTTTGTGGTTTAACCTAGTGAGAAGTTGCTGGTGATGGTACCACTGGGCCTTGGCCTGGCCAGCAGCAGAGACTGTTCTGGGTTTTTTACCTGGGGTTAGGCAAAAGCTGGTGGGGTTTTGGGGAGGTGAGAGAGGGAGAGCAAGGTAAGGATGGAAACCTACAGCCTGGCTTTTTTGTCTTTGCATTCAGGAAGAGACACCAACGTATTGGTGTATGTGAAAAGGAGACTAGCTATGTGTGCAAGAAAGCTTGGAAGAATACGGGAAGCAGTGAAAATGATGAGAGATGTGAGTAGAACAAACAAGTGAGAGACTCCTGTTGGTTGCAGTCACGTTGTTAGGAGCGATGGTTTAAACTTCCTTTGTTGGCATCATGGTGAATTTAATTGAAGTCTTTTCCAATAAGATTTGTGCATCATGAGTTTTTAAGGACAGATTTTCTTTAGTTCCTACATCTAGGCTTGAAATGTTTCTAATGGCAGGTGTTCACCCCTCTTTTGTCCAGTTTGCTCAGGCTGGACTTGGTGACTAACTTGTCAAAATAGCCAACTTGATACTTCTTCCCCATTTTTCTTTCACTTGACTAAAAGAGCTCACTGTGGGAGGTGTGCACGGATTTGGGTTGGGAGCGTTGTCTCCCAGCCTCAGTGTGCTTATTTTTTCCAGTGGGTGAATACAGAAAAAAAAAAAGTGGTGCCTTAAAGGTAGAATGGGTGCAATTCTCCTCGTGCTACTCCAGTGCCAGTTTCTGGCACCGTGAAAGAACAGACCATGGGTAAAGCTTGCCTTGTTGTACTGGTTTGTTAAGCGTTTCTGGGATTTGGGTGCCCAACGTACTTCTCCTTGCCCATTTGCAGCTGATGAAAGAGTTCCCCCTTCTCAGCATGCTGAATATTCACGAGAACCTGCTGGAGGCCCTGCTGGAGTTACAGGCATACGCGGATGTGCAGGCGGTGTTGGCCAAGTACGATGGTGAGTGAGGGGTGTTGGGAGGTGTTGGGGGTCCAGCGGGGTGGGCAGGCTGTGCCTGGGCAGAAGCAGTGTCTGCCCCTGGGTTCAGCTACTCAACAAAGTCCCTTCGTTGGCAGCGAATAGGCACTTCCAGAGTGCAAGTCAAGGTATTTTTTGGTTTTTTATTTTGTATTTTGAGTGGTGAGGTCAAATTTAGGCAAGGTAAAATGGCCTACAGCTGACTTCTTGTGTTTGGAAGTTACTGCTAATCCCTAAAGAAATCTTGGCCCTCACTTTGCTTCAACTCAAGGATCATTTTAATGTTTTAATCTCTTCTACATCCTTGGTTATGCCTAAATGCATCAGCCTGTTTTGGTCAGCACGTAGCCCCCTGAGTAATTGATGTAAATAAGCTGGAAAAGGTGTTTTTTCCCCTTCTGTCCTCTTCTGTGGCTCTGCAGGACTGAGCTGGCCAGAGCTTAGCGAGGGGTGAGTGTGCTGTGGTGGGCAAGCTCGGGGCTGTTAAGTGGCCGTGGTTTGCTTTCACTTTCGATTTCAACTAATTCAGGTGTTGCACGAGCCTTGATAAAGGTTAATAAAATAGACACTTTCTTAATTGTCCTCAGGGTTTTGCCACCTGGATAATGCCCCCAGTGTTAGTGCACAAAGGGCCACGGCCAAAGCAGTCCCTTCAATCACTCTCAGAATGGAGGGATGTAGGAGCAGTATTTCGGGACAATCCTTCCCTGCCTTTGAGAGCTCAGGATGTTCTCTCCTGTGTCTGTCTTTGCTGCTCCAGGGTGTGGAAAGTAGGATATTCTTACCCAAACCCTCTGCCCCCTGTTGCTGGCAGCTCTGGCAGCCCGCTGCTGGGGCTTCACAAACCCATTTGCTCTTTTCCTGGTGCTCCTTTCTGTTAACATCAGGAATTGTGACACTTTTTTTTTAAGAAAGGGTTGCTGATTTCATACTTTTTTTTTCTGAGCATCTGGAAAAATGAGTCCAAGCTTCAGTCTCTCTGTAGCTCCCCTGTGTTTGGCTTGACACGACAGCCAGGCCTCTGGTAAGTGATGGACAAGCCCAGTGGGGGATTTACAAAAAAAGCAAGAGCTATCTGACTATACACAACGTGGTACTTGGGAATTAGACCCCAGACTTTGTCTGCTTTTAAAGTAAACTTGTACTGTGGAGTGCTAACCTTCTAATCTGTAATTGTCAGCTCGAACTTGGCCTCAGATTTTCTACAAAAAACTACGACTAATAGAATTCCACACACACACCCCCCGGAACTGGAACAGAATGGAAACTGCCTTTTCATTTGAATTTGTCTATCTGTCTGTACTGTAACTTTTTGGGTCAGTTTCTTGTCAAGTCTCTCTCTCAGTATTGTGTAAAACTCTGCTAATGTGCAGTTGCAAAATTAGGTAAAGATTAGAAGCTTATTTTAAACCTTTAGGAGTTAATAAAGGAGAAGTCCATTGTTCTGAAGTGTGTATTTATGCACACAATTCTCTTTACATTCAGTTTCCATGTCTTGGTAGGTTTAGAAGAAAATAATGACTCTTTACCATGTAACTACAGCTCTGTGCTTCTATTCTGAGACTGAGCAGGGACCAAAAGAGGACTGTACAAAGAAATTGGTTTCTGCTCTTCCAGGTGTTAAATTCAATGCCTGTCCCAGTAAGAATCCTCAACCTCGAAGGGCGTGAGCTTAACATGGTTGTCTTACCTTAGAATCTGACACCTTAATGATTTTATTTTATCACAGATATCAGTCTCCCCAAATCAGCAGCAATATGTTACACAGCGGCCCTGTTAAAAGCCAGAGCTGTTTCTGAGAGGTAAGCACGGACTTGTGTGAATCCAGGGCTTTGGTGCTTCTCTTGGGTTGTGCTGTAAAATACAACCGTTTTTTAGAAAGGTCTAAATCCAATATGTAGCACTTACACTTAGCTTGCTCTTAAAAGTGTATTTATATATACATATACATGTGGGTTGTAGTTAAACATCAATGAAAGCTTCTTTTAAGCATTGGTAGAATCAATGCAGGTGAAGATGGTTTTCAGGAGGCCGTGTCTGCACGAGTGCTTCTGCATAAAATTGGATTTCAGTGCCGTGCTTGGGATCTTTGAGATTTTCCTGGGTGGGTGGGGGATGTGTGTGGTAGTTGTTGGTGGTGTTTCCCCTGGGCTCTGGGCTGTGCCCAGCACTGGCTCCGTGGCTGTGACAGTCCTGCCAAAGCTGGGGCACAGGCTCACCCTGTGGGGTTGACGGGAGGTCTCACAGTGACACACAGCATTGTCACACGGGTGTGGATGACAGTCAGGATGGCTAAATTAACATGCAGGCTTGTCTCCTAGAACTGTTTGTCTTTCTTGAGATGAAATCAGTCAATTTCTGATGAACTCTGAGCTTACACTGCGAGCAAACACCTGGTTAGTGTTTGTTACTTCCTTTTGCTCACATGGGTTTTCCCTCCAGGTTCTCCCCAGAAACCGCCTCCAAAAGAGGGCTCAGCACAGCAGAGATTAACGCTGTGGAAGCGATTCATAGAGCTGTGGAGTTCAACCCTCATGTTCCAAAGGTAAGAGTATTTGGGCCACTTCTTATTGCATTCTGAAAGTTGTGTTATATTATGATTTGTTATTTGAGCCTTTCTTGCCCCCTATTCTCTTGAACCCCCTCGTTCTTCTCTTTGAGCACCCTTGTTTCTCAGGGCTCAGTGTTGGGGCCATTTCTGTTTAATGTCTTTATTGAGGATCTCGACAAGGATCTAGAGAGCACCATCAGTGAGTTTGCAGATGGCACTGAGTGAGGTGGGAGTGTTGATCTGCATGAGGGCAGGGAAGCTCTGCAGAGGGACTTGGATGGATGGGATCAATAGGCCAATGTTAATGGCATGGGCTTCAGCAAGGCCAAGTGCCAGGTCCTGCCCTTGGGCCACACCAACCCCATGGATGGCTACAGGCTGGGGAAGTGTGGCTAGAGCTGCCTGGCAGAAAAGGACCTGGGAGTGCTGGCTGACCAGCAGCTGAACATGAGCCAGCAGTGTGCCCAGGTGGCCAAGAAGGCCAAGGGCATCCCGGCTTTCTGATGAAATAGTGTGACCAGCAGAAGTAGGGAGGGGATTGTCCCCCCTGTGCTCAGCACTGGGGAGGCCAGCCCTCGAGTCTGGTGTCCAGGTCTGGGCACCTCAACACCAGAGAGATCTGGAGGGGCTGGAGCGAGTGCAGAGGAGGGACATGGAGCTGGGGAAGGGCCTGGGGCATCAATCTCCTGAAGGAGCTGGGAGTGTTTAGTTGGAGGAAGAGGAGGCTGAGGGGAGACATCATCACTCTCTACAACTGAATGATGAAGATGGTTATAATGCCAGCTCTTGAGTTGTTAAGCACACTAGTATTTGTGTGATAAGTGCCTGGTGGCCAGAATTAGTTTTTTGCCATAGGTGATGTTTAAACCTTTACAAAAAATTTAAAGTCAAATTTTTCTAACTCCTTAGAACAATCCAGTAATGGATGGCCTGTAATCCTGTATTGCAGGCCTTTTGTTGGGGAAGGGTATGCATTGATAGATATAAATGTAGGTATTTAAAATCCCCAAAGCCAAATTAACTTCTCCAAGCAATAACCACTCACAGCATTTCAAAATACTCCTTCTGCAGTGCTTCCAAGCTTGGCTCCAGATCTCGAGCTATTGAAAGATCTACAGTCACTTATTCTCTTCAGCCAGGTGTAAACAGGAGTAAGAGTTGGTATTGATCTGCCACGGGCTGTAGTTCTGGGTCTGGCGTTACCTGAAGTGGCCAAGATGCACACAAGGACAAGTGCAGAGTCTGGCATCTGGGCAAGAACAACCCCAGGTACCAGTATAGGCTGGGAAATGACCTGTTGGAGAGCAGCGTAGGGGAAAGGGACCTGGGGGTCCCGGTGGGCAGCAGGATGCCCATGAGCCAGCACTGTGCCCTCATGGCCAAGAAGGCCCCCATCCTAGGGTGTATTAGAAGGGGGGTGGTCAGAAGGTGGAGAGAGGTTCTCCTCCCCCTCTACTCTGCCCTGGTAAGACCCCATCTGGAATATGGTGTCCAGTTCTGGGCCCCTCAGTTCCAGAAGGACAGGGAACTGCTGGAGAGAGTCCAGGGCAGGGCTACCAAGATGATGAAGGGAGTGGAGCATCTTCCATAGGAGGAAAGGCTGAGGGAGCTGGGTCTCTTGAGCTTGGAGAAGAGGAGGCTGAGGGGGGACCTTATTAATGTTTATAAATATGGAAAGGGTGAGTGTCAGGAGGATGGAGCCAGGCTCTTCTCAGTGACATCTAATGATAGGACAAGGGGCAATGGATGCAAGCTGGAACAGAGGACGTTCCACTGAAATATGAGGAAAAACTTCTTCACAGTGAGGGTGACTGAACACTGGCAGGGGCTGCCCAGGGAGGTTGTGGAGTCTCCTTCTCTGGAGACATTCCAAACCCGCCTGGAGGTGTTCCTGTGTGACCTGCTCTGGGTGTTCCTGCTCTGGCAGGGGGATTGGACTGGATGAGCTTTCAAGGTCCCTTCCAATCCCTGAGATTCTGTGATTCCTCTGGGCATTGGTGAAAAGAAACCCTTGGCTTGTGTTTTACTGTACACAAATTGTGCAGCTTTCGGTTTGAAACCTTGAACGCGGAAGGGTCGGCTCAGGCCCGGACCTAATCCCCTGGAAATGTGGCTGGAGTCGGGGTGACTGTGACTGGGAGGGCTCGGATTCTGCGGCCGCCGCGCTCTTGTCTGCCTGTCCGGTCCGATAGAATGTGCACCCAGAGAGCTAATTGCTGGCAGAAATTGCTGCTTGTTTGCATGACTGATCAAGAGCCCAGCAAGTTCATTTCAGACAGTCTCAGACAGATTTTTCTTTAGCCTCTGCCTTTAGGGGAAGAAGATTATAACGCATTATCATTATCTAAAAGGTCTTTTATTTTGTATATCCTTCAGTTGTTTCAGGAGCCTCATGTACCTTTTTAAAGAAGTTTGGTATCATTTCCAACTGGCTGTTTGCAAAATATGCCCCATAGTTCTCCAGACAATCACAGAAACTGATTCTGGGTTTCAGTAATCTGATCTTCTCGTCTAATTGTGTCTAATTGTGTACCTGTCCTGTCGTCTTCATGGGGTTTTATCGCAATATTGCCTGGAAACACCAACCTATTAGATGGCAGGGCAGGATTTTAGTGGTGCTGGCTCTCCAGGGCTCTCAGCAAACAACTGAATGAGAGCACAGCCGAGTGAGAGAACTTCCCAATGGGAAACAACCAACTCGTGGGGAAGAAAATATGGTTTCTGAAATCCCAGTCTGTTCTTCCCCAGGGACTGGAAGTAAATGGGTATGTAAGGTAGAAATGGCATTGCTCTTGTGTCTGTTGAGAGTGGTTGTCTTTGCACATACCATCATTTTGCATAAGGAAAATAGGGTTTGTTTCTCTTTGTGCCGAGTTAGGCTTTTTCCAAGGGTGGATTTGGTTTGGGAAGTTAGGAAGGCTCTTAAGTCATTTCACATTGGAGATCTGTAACTCTGTTTAACGCAGGGAACGATCTTTTCCCGATCGGCTTCCAAACGAGTTTGTGTTGTGTGGCAAGGCTTTCTTAAACCTGCAGACCCCAGGATACTGTCAGTGCAGATCCCTTCCCTCTCTTACGGTTAAACACGGATGGGAAGACCTATCAGGCTGTGGTGGTCTCCGTTTCGGTGGCTGAGGGGCTCAGGGCTGGCGCTCTCGGGCCTATAGTCGCCGCAGAGCATAGGCCTGCGGCGTCACCGTTCCCGCTCTCTGCCCTCAGTGTGGCAGGAGAGAGGGCGCTGCCGGAGGTCAGGGGGCAGCTATTTGAGACCATTTTCCCACAGCAGCCCTGTGTGAGTGATCTTTTACTGTGTTAAAAAAAAAAAAAAAGTTAAAAAAAAAAATAAATTGCAGAGGATTAGAGGGGATTAGCAAGAATATTACCCTCCGGAGCGCAGGCCCAAGGCAGTGAGAGAAGAACCTAGCCAGGCAGTAAATGTGCTTTATTTGGTCAGGGCATAACCCCTCCTACATTCCTTCAAGAAACTGAATGGGAAAAGTTAAGTCCTCAAACTGGATTAGTAAATAATCTCATAGTTTGTGGCATCTGCTGAAATAAATCGGCGAGTTAGCTGCATTCTTACACTTGGGGAGACAGTCAAAGGAATTGCCAGCTACATTGATCAAAGGTGGGGATTAACTTTGGCTGTTATTGAATGAGACACTGCGTGCCAGGAGAGAGCAACTCCCAGGTAAACACTGGAGCTGAAAGTGTCCTTTTCCTTCTTGTAAAAACTACTCAGCTGTTTTTAAAAGCAGAGTTAAAATGAATACCTGTCTCTTTCTAATGTAACCCCAGAAAACAAAATTGCATGTCCTGTGTTTCAGGGGAAATGGAAAATGATTAATCCTTGTGTTCTTTGACCCTTCTGTGCATCAGGGATTCTGCTAATGCACGGAGGAGGCTGAAATTGAAAAAATCTGAAATAGAAAAAAAAATCTGAAATCAGAGAATCTTTGCGGTACTCCAGCAAAACCACATTAAACCAAGATTTTCCTGGGCTTAGGTTTATTATTCTTCCTGTGGTCAGCGTCCTGATACTTTCTGGTTTGCCACTCACTTGAGAGCTCACAAGTGCTGAGCCTCCTACACCGAAACCTTCAGCGAGGACCAAAAATACCACAGTGGCTTTCTTTTTGATTAGCCTAAACTTTTGTAGCTCCTTGGTACCGGAGCTGCAGCGTGTAGAGATATTCACGTATCTTCCACAAGAATGTGTTTTCATTTTGCTGGGCTGGGGGTGTGCTTTTTTTGACCTGATACCTGGGGTGAGGGCTGTGCTCTGGCCTGATCCCTCAGCAGGTGGGACAGCAGCGTCCTCCCCTGCGTGACGGAGGAGCTCTGCCTCAGATGAGCATGGAGTAGTCCAAGTAAATGTGTGTGTGCTTTCCCTCTGTACTTGCAGTATTTACTAGAAATGAAAAGCTTAGTGCTGCCTCCAGAGCACATCCTGAAGCGAGGGGACAGCGAGGCGGTAGCCTATGCCTTTTTCCACCTCCAGCACTGGAAGAGGATAGAAGGGGCTCTCAATCTGCTGCACTGCACGTGGGAAGGCAGTGAGTATCTCTCCTTGCTTTAGTTTTTTCTCTGCTGTAGACTACTCTCTGCCTTTATTCTCCCCAAACTCTGCTAGTTCTCTTTGTGAGAAGCTGGTTGCTGGGTTTAGATACAGATCTAATGTTGCTCTCTTTTTTGTTTGTTTTTTTTCCAGCATTTAGGATGATCCCCTACCCCTTAGAGAAAGGTCATCTTTTCTATCCCTACCCGAGCTGCACAGAAACAGCAGACAGAGAGCTGTTGCCAAGTAAGTGGTTTCTAAGCAGTGATGATAATCAAACATAGGCTGAGGGTGTGCAGTTTGTGGTCTTCTCTGTTTACCTTCCTGTGATATTTTAGTTTGAGCTTCCTGCAGAGGGGGCTCAGCTGGTCCTTGACATCCCTCCCAGACGAAGCACCGGCCCCGGGTGGTAAAACCTTAGCTGGATTCCGCCGTAGCAGGAGTCCTTCAGGGATGAAGTCTGTGTGTGGTACAGGCAGACCACCTTCAGCCACTTGGAGAACCACAAACTGGACCGTTTCTTTGCTGCCATTAGAAGCAGCCGTGGATTTGACTGTTGCAGAGAAGCTGTTCCCTTTTGGTGAGGAATTAATACAGGGCTCCAGTCCTGCGGACGGGTGTCCCTCAGAACCTGTGATCCTGCAGGGAATCCTTGGTTAATCTATAGCTTCAGGGATCGCATATTGCTTTCAGTCATTAATTTGTCTGCTGGACCCTGTGCTTCCTGGAACTTTGTAGCCATGTAGGTGTTTTCAGGAATTTATACTAACACTTGATGCTGAGAACTAAATCATCTCCCAACTGCTCTGATTACTTCATGCAATTATGAGCCTACATATCTTTTTTTTTTCTTTAGATAAGGCAAACAAACTAAACCACCTGGGCTTGTGCTCATCATATTTAGGAAAACAGCATTAATTTAGGTTAGAATTGGACTGTTAATTGTGCATGCTATAGAATTCCTTTGGGGGTGAACTTCTGCATCATGAAGAAACGCGTGTCCCGTGGGACTGGAAAGGGCTACTGCAGAAACCCCGTCAGCCCCGCTGAGACCACAGCTGAGCAAAGGAAAACTGCACATAGGGCTTTCTATTTAAAAGCCTGAAGTTATATTTAAGGTGTGTAATTTAAATTTGCCCCTAGACTGCTTTAAATTACTCATTTCTCACTTATGCAGGATATTGCACAAGGAATGCCTCGGTGAGCAGCTAACCCTAAATTGTAGCCTTCCCAGCATAATTAAACACCAACACATGCAGATATTTCAACAGGATCACTCACGCATTCCTGTTAGGTTTTAAATATAAAAGTACCCATAAATAAATTCATCTTAGCACTTTTATTGCAGTACTTCCTCAGGAGATCATGACCATTTAAAAACATTTATCTAGTTAAAAAAACCTTGGCCAAATGAATGCATCAGAAATGCTGCAACGTTTTCACAAACATTGAATGTTTTCACAAACATTGCTGGAGCGAGTGCAGAGGAAGGCAACGAAACTGGTGAGAGGCCTGGAGAATAAGGCTTATGAGGATCGATTGAGGGAGTTGGGATTGTTTAGTTTGAGGAAGAGGAGGCTGAGGGGAGACCTCATCCCTCTCTACAACTGCTTGAAAGGGCATTGTAGGGAGGTTGGTGCTGGTCTCTTCTCACGGGCAATGAGCGACAGAACAAGAGGGAATGGCTGCAAGCTGCAGCAGGGTAGGGTTAGGCTGGACATGAGGAAAAGTTTTTCCCAGAGAGAGTGGTCAGTCAGTGGAATCAGCTGCCCAGGGAGGGGGGGGAGTCCCCATCCCTGACTGTGTTTAAGAGTAGATTGGATGTGGTGTTGAGGGTTCTGGTGTAGGGGAGAACTTGTAGAGTAGGGCTGATGGTTGGACTTGATGATCCCAAGGGTCTCTGCCAACCTAAATGATTCTATGATTCTATGAAATAACGGGTCCCCAATGGCTCTGAACCTACAGAATTATCTTTATCTTTACTTGCCCTTAGCTATTTTGGGTTTGATCTTAATTTCCCAGTGTGGCAATCAATTAGTGCAAAAAAGGATCTCCCACTCCCCTGCCTTTTTTTTATTGTTGTTGTTATTTTTATTTTTTTAAACACTTGACTATTTTAAGGTAGGTTGGGACCTTTCCTAAGTTACATTGCTCAGAGTTTTAAAAATCAGGTGGGTTTCTGCAGGGCTAACGGTGTTCCCCAGCGTAAGCCACGGGCAGGGCTGGGGGCACAGTGAGGGAGATGGGTGACATCGCTCCTGGGCGCTGCATGTGGAGCTCCCAAAGGTCTGCCTCCTCGTGCTCCCGAGTCAGAGAGACCTAAAAGGCAAATCAAACCCGAGCACTTTGCTGTAACGAGTCACAACAGCAGAAGCTGCCTTTGCTGGGCCTGCTCTTGGAGCCATAACTTCCTTTGTGCCAAGGTCGGAAAGAGTAACTGAGAGGGGGACGCGTCCCTTTCAGTTTGTTGCTCCTCAAAAGCCACAAGTACAAGATGAACAATTCAGGGAAAACAAACACAATCATATTTCTTGTTTTCCAAACCACTTCCATTTTGGTGCTTTTGATAGATTTTAAAAGCAGCTTGTCAAGAAGCCTGCAGCCCTTTCATGATGACTTATGTCCATAGAAACTCTTTTGTTTTCTTCATTTAAAAAGCATTCATTTAATTTCATTCATTTAAAATCATTGGGTAAGAGGCAGAGCTGCCAGGTACTCAACACCAGTAAGTCATTGTGAATTCACCAGCTGGGCCCTGGGTGAGTAACTGGCCAAAGTGTCCTGAGCACTGGAAGCTCCACTCCAGCCCTCAGCCCATCCGACCTTCCCGCCTTCGGGTTTTGTTACCAGGGATTGGAAATTGCAAGGAACTGCTGCAGACAGGATTTATAACCCAGTGCTAGAGCTGTTTTTTTTTGAGGTCTGCTCTGTCAGCTGCTCTGAATGATGTCCTGGTGATGGCTCAGTGACCAGAGCTCCAGGGAAAGCGTGAGGGAGGTGTCCTGCCCGGTGGTGGCAGCTTCGTACCTGTTGAGCTGCTGCTGCCACGGGAAGACGTGTGTTAACAAGAGTAGGAACCAAAACCAGCCTGGTGATGTGCTTCAAAAATAAGGCCCATGCAAGTGAAAATGAAGACTGGGAAGAGAAAGATGTAAAGACTGTTAATAATGAAGAAAAGCATTTGATGGAGGAGAGAATTTTTCGAGGAGTACTGGGAGCTACGGTGCTGCACAGGAGTCTGAGTCTGCGCTTGCTCCTCCTGAAAGTCTAGAACCAAGTTACAGACTGTGTAAATAATTCAGAAAACTGTCTTCAGTTATCAATGCCAACATTCTTTTTGTTTTGTTTTGGTTTCTTTCCCTTTCAGCGTTTCACGAAGTCTCCGTTTACCCCCAGAAGGAGCTGCCCTTTTTCATCCATTTCACAGCAGGACTGTGCTCCTTCTCGGCGATGCTCGCCCTCCTCACGCACCAGTTCCCCGAGCTGATGGTCGTCTTTGCTAAAGCTGTGAGTGTTGTCTCTGTCCTGGGGGATCTCTGGGAGTGGTGAGGTCCATGGTGAAGAAGGCTCCAGTTGGTCTCAGGCTGGTGGGGCGTGAATTATTTTGTCTCCCTTTGTTTGGGCTCAGCTGTGGGTCTCCTGCAGCAGAGCAGAGCGGTGAGAAAAGAGCTCGGTGCTCTCAGTGAAGCATTTCTTCCAGCTTTGCTGCTCAGATGTGGGGAGGAGGATGTTCTGCTCTCCTGCTGTTGTGCCACAGCAGGTAACAGAGACCCAGGAGCTGAGCATTTCTGTTTTTTCTTCTTTTTTTTTTTCCTGAAGAATCCTTTGTTCCTAAAAGCGTTGGTGGCCAGCGGTTCTGGTCTGCAGTGCCCAAGTCAGGGCTGAGTGTGGGGCCTCATTTCCACAGAGTTGTGTTGATCTTGATGTTGGAAAATGTAGCTGGACATGCCAGTGACAAATTTCAGCGCTGCTCATAATTGGCTAGGTTGAGAGTGACTAGGGGCTAACTATCTGCTTGATTAATTCTGCAAGGATTGCATTAGCAAAGTTGTATGATTTCCAAAGAGATACAAGGTCAAATGTTATGCTAACAAAGAATTGCTTGGTGAAGTTCTCTCTGCTGGGTTTCTGGAACCAAAAAAAGCCTTGGGAGGAGTGAGTTGGCTCTGCACAATGGCATTTTGCATGTCAAGTGACATGTCCAAATGTGGGGAAAAAAACTCAGGGGGTTTGGTCATTGGGCAGCGTGTTCAGTTTCTGTAGGGAGGGATGGACAGTGGCTGTTGAGCTGCAGGGATGAGGCAGCAGCTCGAGTATCCCTGTGTCACCCCACATCATCCCACTAAGCCAGACCCAGGCAGAGGGGTCCTGGGCGCTCCCTGTGCTGGTTTAATACTGGCATAAACAGAAATTGGGTGTTGAGGTGAGCTCTGTATTCATCTCCTGAGATTGAGAGCTGGGAAGGAAACACCATGTTCTGCTATTTTGCTGTTTCAATAGAATTAATGTCAACTCCTGATCACACTAATGACTAATAGTCTTCCTTATTTCAGTTGTTAGATTATTGGGCTCTTGATCTGTTCCTGATGTGGAACGTTCTGAGGGGCTGGAGTGAATGCAGAGGAAGGCAACGAAACTGGTGAAAGGCCTGGAGGATAAATCGTATAAGGAACAATTGAGGGAGCTGGGAGTGTTGAGTTGGAGGAAGAGGAGGCTGAGGGGAGACCTCATCCCTCTCTTCAACTGCTTGAAAGGACATTGTAGAGAGATTGGTGCTGGTCTCTTCTCACAGGGAATTAGCAATAGAAGGAGAGGGAATGGCTGCAAGCTGCAGCAGGGTAGGGTTAGGCTGGCCATGAGGCAAGAATTCTTGCCAGCAGGAGTGGTCAGAGCCTGGACTGGGCTGCCCAGGGAGGGGGTGGAGTCCCCATCCCTGACTGTGTTTCAGAGTGGATGAGATGTGGTGTTGGGGGATCTGGTGTAGGGGAGAGCTTTGTAGAGTGGGGCTGATGGTTGGACTCCATGATCCCAAGGCTCTCTGCCAACCTGGATGATTCTCTGATGTTTTCAGGGAATCAGGAAACGCGTAAGAGAGGATGTGAAATACCAAACTAGCACTTCTGATTTTATTCATAGATTCCTCCAGCATTTTCACTGTAGCTGATGCTGAGGTGGCAGCCAACACTTGCTAGAGCATTCTCTCGGCTCTGGAGGTGTGTGGCAGCACTAATTGAATTTTCATGTGGACAGTGGAAGGTTACCTTTTATTTAATGACAGCTGCCTCTGCACCTGAGAACACTGTAATAAACCAAGTACTATCTGCTGTACCTAGTGATGCAGGTAATTGCAGTGATGTAGGCTTTTAGAAAGGAATGTATTTTCCTATGTATTTATTTCAAGTATTTTGTCATTGTACTGTGGTTTAAGTCATTAAATGCAGCAATCAGAGATCATAGTAGTAGATATCTAGAGGGTAGATACTTTTTCAGTAAGGCCAAAGCCCTCCAGCTGGTACAAAACAGATTTCCAACAAATTGTTGAATTTCCAACAAATCTAGAACACAGATTTAGAAACAAGAACTGGTGAGTGTCCTGTCTATGGACTTTTTCTCTGTAAATCTCTAAGTGACTTCAGTATCAGGCTCTTTAGATTGCATTTCAGTTGCTTCTTCCCCAAACTCTAGCTCCCAGCGATTGATTCTGAAGCGAGCTGCCTGGCTCCCAAGGGCTGGAAGAAGTTGAATACCTTTCTATTGACTTGAAAAGTCTGTGTTTACATATTCTCGTTTGTTAGTGCTTGAGTTTGTTTCCTCCATAATAAATCACAGGGTAAACCTTGGCAAATTGCTAATGATGTTCCAAGTGGCCAAAAATCACAGCGAAGCGTTTGCTGGTTCCAATGTACACAACGTGATACTCCTCGGACAGAGGCTGAGGGCTGGCGGCGGCTGCACCGGGGTGGTGGCAGTCCCCAGGGTGGTGACAGTCCTGCACCACACTCCCTGGCCCCTGGCCCAGGCTCCAGAAGGATTTTCCTTCTCCTGCCCTGGCAGAGGGTTTGCAAGCAGTGGGGACTGGTGCTGGCAGACGTGCATCATGCTCATGGGGGCGGTTACAGCCAACTGTGGCTTGTTCTTTCTCTTCCAGCTTGGACTTTTGACATCCCTTGCCCCGAGGGATGAGGTGCGTTGGGTGAGGACAGGGACCAGGCGATGGCAGAGCGCTCCCTGTGCCCTGCAGTGGGTGAGAGCTCAGCCTTGCTGCTTGTCTCATCTTGTGGAGGATCACTCTGCTCTGGATAGAATCATAGAATCATTTAGGTTGGAAGAGACCCTTGGGATCACGGAGTCCAACCATCAGCCCTACTCTACAAGTTATCCCCTACACCAGATCCCTCAACACCACATCCAATCTACTCTGAAACACAGTCAGGGATGGGGACTCCACCATCTCCCTGGGCAGCTGATTCCACTGACTGACCACTCTCTCTGTGAAAAACTTTTTCTAATGTCCAGCCTAACCCTACCCTGCTGCAGCTTGCAGCCATTCCCTCTTGTTCTATCCCTAATTGCCTGTGAGAAGAGACCAGCACCAACCTCTCTCCAATGCCCTTTCAAGCAGTTGTGGAGAGCTGGTCTCCCCTCAGCCTCCTCTTCCTCAAACTAAACAATCCCAACTCCCTCAGTCGATCCTCATAAGCCTTATTCTCCAGGCCTTTCACCAGCTCCGTGTCCCTCCTCTGCACTCGCTCCAGCACCTCGATATCTCTCTTGTGTTGAGGTGCCCAGAACTGGACACAATACTCAAGGTGTGGCCTCCCCAGTGCTGAGCACAGGGGGACAATCCCCTCCCTGCTTCTGCTGGATCATCAGACAGAGCTCTGTTTCTTCAGTAGCTGCCGTTCAGGATGCTCTCGGTGTGAGAGGAGGAGGAGGCAGGTGAAGGGATGGCAGTACAGCTCACTGAGGGACGCTCTGTTAATAACACAGCTTCTGTTGACCCTGCAGACAAAAAGGGTCTGGTTCTTTCTCCATTCAGAGTGAATTTTGGTGATTTTTTTTAACAGCTACAGAGGTGGAGAACGGGGGAGAGCAGTGTGTCACCCCGCAAAAGGGATGGTGCACGATGCCTCCTGTAGCATCTCGGGAGAAGGAGAGCTGCAGGGCGAGAGCAGGCACCCTAACTGATCTGCTCACAACAACCCATGTGTTTACCTTCCCACAAATCAAGCCCTTTCTTAAAGCCCTACTGGAATAGCCCAGTATTAGTTAAATTATTGAGGGGTTCCTGCTGAATCCCACAGAAACCAACTGCCTCTCTGAGGGAACTGGACAGAATGCGAAGGCTCCGTGTGTTCCAAAGCATTCTGATACGGATCACTTGGTATTTTCACAACGAAGGAAGAAGTCATGGGACTTAAAAATTGGCTATTTCTTATGATTGGGAGAAAACCTTTCTCATTCTGGTTGTTGTGCAGCTCCCTGCTGGAGGATTCTCTGCCGCTTTGCTGATAGCAGCTCTGGGGAGACAGAAAATAGGACTGAGCAGAGCCCCTCTGGCGAGTCCTGCTTTCTGTGACACTCTGCTTTGCTTTCTGAGCAAATCCCCCTACCACTTTCCCCAAAGCTCATTAAGTGAGACTGGAGAATTAACTTTTTAGCCAGCTGCTGAACTTTTCATATTTATAAACACTTGAGTCTTTTGCTTATCTAAGAGAAAATGTGTATAGTTTGGAGATGTGCACTTCCCTGCCAATGTGTAACCAGTGGTTCTACACTTCAGAGAAGGAAAAAAAAAGCCTGAAGTTTCCTGTCACAGCTGAGTGTTGATGCCAAGGGCAAAGGTTTCTTGCCTTGTTAATCTACATCTTAACTCATGCACTTAATGGGAAGGTGCCACACGCAAACAGGCGGGGAAGGAGCTGGCTGCGAGGGAAAGCTCCTGCACCACTGCGAATGTTATGTTTTAAAAGCCTTTTTAATGTAATATTTGAGGTTATGATAGAAGCCAGGAGGGCCAAAGTAAAACCCTCAAAGTAAATGAGTCCTGGTGTTGCTGCCTGGTGAGCAGAGGGTTTGGACGAGGATAACCCGGGTCCTGGGGTGGGGGGGTACCTGGGGGATGGGCTGAGAAGGTGCAGGGGAGTCTGCACTGTTTGTTTCAGCCTAATCTTTATTTCTGGAGCTGTTTAGATGGCACCTAGAGTGTGGGTCCTGCCTGGAAGAGCAGGTCGCTCGCAGTGGATGGTCTGTTCAGTTCTCACAGGTTTTGAGTTGATGACCTGTAAATACTCCATGTCTGAATGCACGGGAGAATGTGCTCCCCTCCTCCCCAGTTGGTTCCAGCAGTGCTGAGGGGAGCTAGAGGAGCTGTGGCACAGGGAAGTGCCCTCCCTAACCCTCCCTGCTCCTGCCTGGCTGCTGTGGCACAGGGAAATGCCATCCTTACCCTCCTTTCCACCTGCCCAGGGGCTATGGCACTGAAAAATGCCATCCTTAGCCTCCCCCTGGGGTGCTGTGGCACATGGAGATGCCATCTTTACCCCCCGTTCTGCCCCTTCCCAGGTGCTACGGGTGCTGTGGCCAGTGAGTGCTCCCAGCGTTCTGGCCCCCTCCTGAGGGGACACACCGTGGGACGTGGGGGTGAGTGGAAAAGGCTGAAGCTGCAGCTTCCAGAGAAGTTCTTCCTTTTTTTTCTGTGTGTCTTGGCTAATATTTACCATTTCCTACAAGCCCATTTTGTGGCATCAGCATTGAGGGGAGGGATCGTAGCTCCGTTGCCTTGAGGGGAGGCTACAGGGTGGGTTTGTGTTCATACCTCCAGCCTGTAAAAGGGTGTTGGTTCTGAAACTGGTCTCACTTGTTGTGTTCTGTTCCTTCCAGTGCTTTTGGGACTCTTCTTTCACCCTTCAGCTTTGTTCTGGAAAACACTGAGGTCCTCCTGCTGTCCTGTCTGTGGCATCAGCAGACCCCACTGTGACTGAGCTGGGATTGCCACCCTGCTTGGATCTTGCCATCCTCACCTCACCCCTAGATGTGGGGACAGGGACGAAAGCTGTGCTAAGTCAAGCAGGTGGCTGTGACAGGCTTCCATGGTGGTAAAGGTGCTTAACATAGGAGTTTTTTCTTTGGCCTTAGTCTGTAATTATCTAAGAAAACACTTTTTGGTTGAGCAATACCTTACTGCTCTCGTAATCACTTGTACGACTGGAAGCGAATACTTCCTCTGAAGACAGGAGAGGACACACAACGAGCAGATGTTTGGGATATTGATGCTTCCTTCTCAGCTGCAGATGCACCAGATAATTGGCTTAGATTTAATTTTATAAGCCTTTTTCAAAATATTTGTTAGGAGTTAAAGTATGGTTCTTGGTTCTGCTTTCTTTTATTAAAAGGTTGCTTCCTAACACGTTGAATTTGTTGACTCCTTAAGCGTCTGTTTAATGTAGATTATAGAGTGCAAACAAAGATTTGCTGCTTCTGTACCCTACAGGCTTGCCTTGCACAAGGGAACTGTGGTATAAACCCCTCCATTGCAGGTTGTGACTTCTTTGGATTTAACTGTGCATCCTTTGTCTTTCAAACCACTTGGCCTTGGAGAACCGAGAGCGTTTCTGAAACGGCCCTGAGAGGCTGCGGTGTCAGCGTCTGCTGGGAGTCGCTGGGAGATGGGGCTCTCACGTCTTCTCAGCTGTCAGCACTGAAGAGGCTTTTTGAGGACCGAGGTGTGGAGCCACCTGCTCAGAGGAACCGCTTCACACACGGACCGGCCACCAGGGTTTGTTTACTGGGCAGGTGAGAAGATGGCTGTGGGGCCAAGTGGCTGGAGGTAATTGGTGTCACCTCCATTTCCACTCTCCCCATTACAGAAAACATCTTAATTCATAGAATCATACAGGTTGGCAGAGACCCTTGGGATCATGGAGTCCAACCATCAGCCCTACTCTACAAGTTCTCCCCTACACCAGATCCCCCAACACCACATCCCTCAACACCACATCCAATCTACTCTTAAACACAGTCAGGGAATTCTTCACATTCGGGGCTGAGGAAGCCAAGCCAGGTTGGCCAAGGCTCCTTCAAAGGGGAAATGATAAAGCCCAGGCTTGTGGAGAAACACTAATTCTGAGAGCATGAGAAGTTGTCCATCATCTTCCCTTTTACAGATGAACCCGTTACTTACCCATAATAACCAGGGAGATTTGATGTGTTTGATCTTCCCATCTCTTTGGGAAGGCCACTCCCTGATATTCTGGGATTCTGTGACTGATGTGAGCCCCGATGCTGATGGCATCTTTAGTGTAAAGGTGGTGTAAATTATTCTCCTTACTCAGTCCTGGGTGGACGACACTTGCTGCAGCCTGTGCTGTTCCTTGAAACAATAATCCATTACAGCTCACCTGAAACCTACCTCTAACTGTCCTGATGCAGAAGACTGAGAATTTCTTTTTGGTTTAGGTTTTGGGTTTTTTTGCCAAATCACAGAATCTCANGGACTCTCTCCAGCAGTTCCCTGTCCTTCTGGAACTGAGGGGCCCAGAACTGGACACCATATTCCAGATGGGGTCTTACCAGGGCAGAGTAGAGGGGGAGGAGAACCTCTCTCCACCTTCTGACCACCCCCCTTCTAATACACCCTAGGATGGGGGCCTTCTTGGCCATGAGGGCACAGTGCTGGCTCATGGGCATCCTGCTGCCCACCAGGACCCCCAGGTCCCTTTCCCCTACGCTGCTCTCCAACAGGTCATTTCCCAGCCTATACTGGTACCTGGGGTTGTTCTTGCCCAGATGCCAGACTCTAGTCTTGTTCTATTTCATTTTCTCCCCACCCAACTCTCCAGCCTGTCCAGGTCTGGCTGGATGGCAGCACGGCCTGCTCGCGTGTCAGCCACTCCTCCCAGTTTGGTGTCATCAGATCAGCAAACTTGCTGATAGCACACTCTATTCCCTCATCCAAGTCATTGATGAATATATTGAACAGTACTGGTCCCAGTACTGATCTGTAGAGGGGTCTCTTGGTGTGGTAACTGGTGGCGAGGCAGCAGAGCTGTTGCTGCTCCTCGCTGTGTGTTTCTATGGACTGGGTTTAACCCAAGCTGAATACTGGAATTCACTGCCCGAGTCGGGGTTAGCCCTACGGAAAGGTGCCCCCAAGCTTTGGAGTTGCCCAACTTAACTTCTCCTGGGTAATTTCCTCAACTTCCTTTCCTGCTGAGTGAGCGTTGGCCACGGGGGCCGTGTCTCGTTGCGGTGATTAATAGATGTGTTGTCTTCGTGTAATTTCCCTCCGCGGGGGCCCGTGAGGCAACCAACCTAATGCCTTTCCAAGTTGAACATTTTCCAGCGGGTGCGTGGGGTTATAAATGAAGCGCTGCCGCCCATGGATCATCCCCAGAGCTGCTTTCTCTCACTGTCCTCCCTGACACAGCCCTAACGGAGAGGGGACGGGTCCTGCGGGCACTGGAGCTGGCAACGGGGCTGGGGAATGGAGATGTGCCCCCATCCTAGAGGGGACGGGAACTCAGGGAAGGAGGAGCTTGTGGTAGTTTCCCAGCAGGGCTCTCCGTGACCAGTGGGAACTTGCTTTGGCCACTGGGCTGCAGGGACTTGCCACCTCTCCGTGCTGTATAGAATCATAGAATCAGGTTGGAAAAGACCCTTGGGATCATCAAGTCCAACCATCAGCCCTACTCTACAAGTTCTCCCCTACACCAGAGCCCTCAACACCACATCCAATCTACTCTTAAACACAGTCAGGGATGGGGACTCCACCACCTCCCTGGGCAGCTGATTCCACTGACTGACCACTCTCTCTGTGAAAACCTTTTTCCTAATGTCCAGCCTAACCCTACCCCGCTGCAGCTGTAGTAATACCCTGTCAGCCCACACGCCGTGAAGCTGCACGTGTGTGTGTGTATGTAAATACAGTGATGGCTTGGGATGGGTAAGCACCCATTGCTCTTTCCCTGGGACGTGCACGAGGGTGACCCCACAGCCACTGGGAGGGGAAATGCCCTTCCACAGGGCTGTGTTGATGGTAGTGGACTTCTCCAATCTTCTTTTTGCTCAGAGTAGCCTCTGAAAGTCGAGGAACTTGAAAACCAGCATTTATATATTGTGGAAAATCAGCATTTACTTCTATACCTGGTGCTGATACGTGTATTTGTAGAACAGGGCAGTTGTCCCTGGTTCATTTAGGTGGGATTTGGGGGTGGGTGGTGACTTTTCTTTGATGGGTTTTCTTGCTGGTGGCACCTCACTGTGCTGTGACAGACCAGCATCTGGTCAGAATGTCCAGGCAGAGGAACACTGCATTTCATCTGCCAACCTCTTGCTTCTCCAGACACGATGAGCACAGACCTGGGCCACGTCTCTGCCCTTTATGTGGGCATTTATGTGACGATAGGAGTTTCTCACGGTCAGCAGTCCCGCTCACCGCGTTGTGTTGATGAGTCCAGTGGGGACGGTCACCCTCGGCCCTGCCTGTCCCTCAGCAGCGGTTCTGGGGCCGGGTTTGTCGTGGCTGGTTCCCTCAGCAGCTCCCCCAGCACGGACGGGGATGTTTATTCCCTGCTCCTCGTCCTGAAATTGTTGTGAGGGTGCCAAGGCTCGTAGATCCCTGACTCTGAGCAAGGAGGGTTTAAAGGTCATAGTTGAGACCATTAATAACAAGGTGCAAACGGCTGGTTTATATGTAATGTGAAGCTTTTTACTTATTTCATTTTTGCACTTTGGGGGCTCTGTTTGCTTATGGAGCACTTGGTGTCTGGTACCTATTTAGGCTGAGAGCAGGCAATTGGGTTCCTTCAGGCCTTGGGAGGAATGCAGAAAATTGTTCTCTGGTGTTGTAATTCTGCTGGGATAACTGGAGCTTATTTGTCTCACTACTTATTAAATGCATACTTGTCTTGAGGTCCTCCTTTTTTTTTTTTTTTTTCCTAAGAAACATTGGGTGAATCCCAAGGACCACAAGGAGAGGAAGATTCCAGGGGGAGGGGGAGAGAAGTGCCTGCACCTCCACGAGCTGCATCACCCGCCTCCGGTGCCAGTGGGATGGAGAGGTTAAACACAAAAGCAAACTCCCTTAGAGGAGAGGAGACAGATGGACAGACAGGGCTCCTACAGACAGATGTTAAGGTTGTCCTGCCCCTGCCACAGGGGATGGGCTGGGCTGAGGGGGCTGCACCTCCCAGACGATGGATGGATGGATGGATGGATGGATGGATGGATGGATGGATGGATGGATGGATGGATGGATGGTGTGTGGCTGGAGCCATCAGAGGCTGCGGCAGGGACCAGATGAGCCCTGGTGCCGTGCTCTCAGTGAGGACAGTGCTGCTGGCATGGGCAGAGAGAGCAGGGAGTGTGTGTTGTGCTCTGGGCAGCACCCAGCTTGCCCCATTTTGCTGAGAAAAAGGGCAGACTGGCTCTTCCCCTTGATCTCCTGTGTGGGGGCAGATGGGGGGACGTACCCATCTGCTTGTGGGGAGGAACCCCCTACATCAGGTGACAGCGATGGCAGCAATCACAGTGGGCTTCTCTGTACCACCCTCCGTGGTCTGAATTCACCAGACCTGTCCTAAGTGTGGACAGAGAGAATGGCAGCGTCACCCCCAGCTCTGACTCTGCTCTTCTGGCTCCCCCTGTCCCTGCACCCCCCAAGTGGTGTGTGCTCTGGTGCCCCAGCCCTTGGCACTGCAGGAAGAAGGGGGTGAGCGGGGCTGTGCTGCTCATGTGCTTGGAATTCTCCTCCTTTCCAGCTTCAATGGTTGTATTGTGCTTTCTGGTAGGCTTTTGGGTGAGTCTGGCCGTCGGTAAGAGCTGGATGAGACCTCCTCATTGCATCAGTGGGGGTGCATCCACCACAATGAGTACGTGTCTCCAACGGGGGTCTTCTCACTGTGGTTATTTCTGGCCAGTGACATTTCCCTTTGACTCTGGATGCATGGAATTGTGCAGTCACACTGCAGCCTCAGCAGCTCAGACCCTTCTCTTAAGAACCCCTTGATTTATCTTCTCCTTTGGCTGAAGGCTGTCACCGACCATGGGGTGAGACACTGAGGGATGGTGCCTTCTCCTGCATGGAATCACAGCTGGGACTGCAGCACAGTGACAGTCCCCCTGGCCCGCCCTGGGGAGGCTCCTCAGATCTCGATAGGTTATGCAAACTCAGTGAAAATGCCCCAAAAACTGTCCCTGAGAGCTGGACCCATGGCAGCAGGTGACCCCAGAGCAGGAGTGAAGCCTTTGGTGTGTGTGAACGCGATGGTGAACAGAAAGGGCCTGGGGCAGCGCCGGGGGCTGCAGAGGAGCAGTGCTGGGACTCAAACCCTCATCCATCTCATCACTGCGTCCATCCTGAAACAGGGGTGTCACCTGGGCTGAGCCCTGCTCTCACTCACACGGGGGTTAGTAGAGAAATACCCTGAATTTCCCCAGATCTCGTGTTTCCAGTGCCTTCTGCCTCCTCCTGTGTGTCCTGTCCAGCTGCTTCAGAGAAGGTAACTTACTCAGAAGCTCATTAAGCAATTAATTCTGCTCCTTGTCCTCGAGTTCAGACATGCCTTTGACTTGGAGGGTAATTAGAAGATGATCTTGCAGAAAAAGGCTCCCTGCACGTTTTGGGCAGATTACTTCAGAGGGGCTTGTGAGAGGAGCTGAGTGTTTCCTGACGAGGCTGCAGCCTTCATAAACGCTTGGAGATGGAAACCATCTGCTGAGGATGAGTGTGTGAGGGCAGCCCCAGGCCGGTCTTGGCTGTGGGGGGGCACAGACCCTTCTGAACTTCCCTCAGCCCACGAGGGCACGAGCCCTGGGAGTGAGATCCAGAAAACCAGCCCATTTCTCCTTCCTGGGCATTCAGCTTGTGCTAATTGCTTCTTACCAACCAGGAAGGAAGCCTAGTTTCGCGTGGCCCTTTGCAGGAGAATCGCTCACCTCTTCCATGGGGTGGGCTCGAGCTTGTCTGGGCTCCTCCAGGGGCTTCGGTGCTGCTGGTCCCTGTGTCGGGGTCTGAGGTTGCTCTACCACCCCTGGAAGGCATCCTGCTTGAGTGTCTCAGTGATGATGAGGGAAGCGGGGAAGGCAACCCCCAGGACAAACCCCATCCTCGGGATTCTTCTCTTTTCTTCTAAAGCCTCTGTGTTCCAAGGGAAGAGAGACTTTTGGCAGCAGCCACTGATGAAGGTGTCACTCATCAAGTGGGCTTCGAGTTGTGCTGCAGAGTGGTGGTTGGGCTGGAGGACACCTCCCGGGATTGCTCCGGAGGGGAGGAAACCTTTATGGAGAGCTGCCCTCGGGTCCCCAGGGAGCATCCCACAGAGCCTATCCCTCTCTGGGAGCAGGAGGCAGTGTATTTTTTTAAGCCTGTTGTAAATTGCTGGTAGGTAGAGCAGTAATGAAGATAAATGAGGGAGCTCTTCCCAGCAGATTAGCCCACGAGGAGGGATGCTGCGCTACGGAACGTGACTCAGAGCCTGCTCACCTGCCTGCATTCCTTGGCACAGCTGAGATGGAGCAAATCTGCAGGGAAACGGCTTCCCCTTGAAATTCAGAGGGTTTTGGAAGGCTCGGGGTAAGACCTGGAACCTCCCAGGTCAACACTGGCTGGAGGCAGGTTCAGGGAGCAGAGGGTGAGGTGCTGCTCAGTCCCTCCAGGACTCCAATGGGAGATGCTTTAATTCTGTGAGAAAGGGGTGAAGCAGAGGGGAGGTGGGACTCCTGTAACTGTTTCAAAAGCTCTGTTAAATGTCACCTTTTTGCTTGTCCCTGGCTCCTCTGAAGGCCCTTTTTCTGCCTGAGCAATCTTGGTGGTCTGGCGGGGAGGGAGATGTTCTAACCTGGCCCATGGTGGGCTCTTTACATCCTTTGAGCAGTTCCCATCAAAGCGGTTTTCAGAGTGATTTTTCTCTCACCACTTCAGCTAATATTCCCTAGGGCCTTTGGGTGAAATCCCTGTTCAGAGATGCTTTCCATGCAGTAGCTGATGGGTGGCTTAGGACCAGAATAATCTTCTTGGCCTTAATCCCCTCCTGCTGCCTCGCCCACCCTTTGGCTCTGGTGCTGCAGCCCCCAGCCTGCTCTGCCCATGTGGCTCCCGCTGCCAGGGAGACCCTGATCCCTTGGAGAGGTCCCACTGCCCCCCCCCTCCCCCCCCCCCCCCCTCCCCGAACAGCAGAGCCCAAGTAAAAGCATTTCCAGGTGAACGTTGCTGTTGACTCGTCCTTCCCAGGGATGAGTCTTCCAACTTCCAACTTCCATGAAAACTTGCTTTGAGTGTGTGACCCTCCCTCGTCCCCCCCTTGGCACAATGATGGGCAACATTAGGAAAACTAAGGTTTTTCCTGGGTGGGGAGAACAGCAGCCCCTGCTCTGGGCACGGGCAGGAGAGCTCTGGGAGGGAAGTGTGGAAGCACCCGCTCAGCTTCAGTGCATGCTCAGGAATTGCAGTGATTTAAGGTAAGCTTTTGTTTTTTTTTGCCCCTGGGTGGGTTTAGTTTGTGGGTTCAACTGTGTGACTTGTGCACTAGGTCTCTTAATGTGCATCCCCACCTTTGGGCCAGGCTGGGTAAAATGTCTGCACGTTAAATAAAGCATCTCTGTCCTCATTGCTTGCCCGAGTTGGGGGGGAAAGAACTGAGGAAATGGCTAGGGATGCGAAGGCAGATCTCTGGTACCCGCTGGCAGCCCCACAGCCGCTGGCCCCTCCTCTCAGTGGCTTCCCTTTTAGTTGATAGTTTAAGGTTTGGATATTTGGTTTGTTTTTTTACAGGAAAAATTTGAATCCTAATCTAGCATCTCCTGCTCCACCCACCCCACACCCCCACCCCAGGCTTTGCTGGTTCCATGGCTCTGCTCTTGGGATGGGGAGAGCTGTGCTTTAGGATCACAGGAGGTGCAGGCAAGCGTGGAATCATGGAATGGTTTGGGTGGAAGGAGACCTTGAAGCCCACCCAGTGCCATCCCCGCCCTGGGCAGGGACACCTCCCACCACACCAGATTGCTCCAAGCCCCCACCAACCTGGCCTTGAACCCCTCCAGGGATGGGGCAGCCACAGCTTCTCTGGGCAGCCTGCACCAGGGTCTCATCACCCTCACACCAAAGAAGTTCTTCCCCACATCTCAGTTCAATGTCCCCTTTTTTGATGTCAACCCATTGTCCCTTGCCCTCTCGCTACAGGTCCTGCTAAACAGTGTGTCCCCATCTCTCTGTGAGCCCCATTAGGGACTGGGGGGCCACCAGCAGGCAGAGAAATGCTGCGAGTGATTCCCACTCTGGGGCAATTCTGCAGGAATTCAAGAAGCAAAGAACATAATTTTCCAATATAGGTTTATAATGAATTTGGACTTAAAATAGTAAGCAGTATACACAACATACAGGTGGGTTTTACAGGGACGCTGCTGTATCCGTTGACTTCAGAACCTACCAGTAAGTTCAGAGATTCTGTTCGCTTCCTCTCGCCCCCTGTGTCTCCCAGCACCGAGGGCTGGCCCCTGTCCCTGTGCAGTCACCCAGCTCTCCCTTCCCATTCCCAGCTCCATTTGTCACCTCGACGGGGAGACACCTCATGCAGAGGCTGCTCTTGCTCCATGGGGTCGGTGATGGGGCTGGGGCTGCTCCAGCCAAAGGCAGGGATCAGGAACCATCTCAGGGCTTTGCAGCACCAGTCCTCTGGCCTTGCAAAGAAGTAAAAGCAAGAGCACTTTCTGCAACAGTGGATTATTCTGAACTAGTGGGGTGGGGTTTTTTTTTTGCTGATGAAACTTGACTGCAATGTAAATTCTCTGGGGAGGTGCAGGTTTCCTCAGCCATCGCCCCCCGACTCCAGGTCAGCATTGGTGGCACCGTCCCTTGGCGAAGGGGACAAGGGGCGAGGGCAGTTTCACAGTTTAAGGGAGGATGAGGACTCCTCCTGGGGAGGGGCTTGGTTTTGCTGAGCAAATAGAAGGGTCCATGGTACCTCCTGGGAAATGCAGTCCTTTCTTTAGTGCTTTGCAGAATTAATTAAATAAAAGCCATGCAGTTGAACTACAGCTCCCAGAACGTCACGGCCCCGGAGGACACAGGGTTTTAAAAAATGGCACAGAGAGAAGGGATGGTGGTGGTGGTGGTGGTGGCGGTGGATTCCCCACCCCACGCTCCCGTCTTCTCAGGTCTGGTCCAGCCACTCGGCTCGTTTGGGCGCTTTACACGTGTGCACGTCCACAGTGTCCTCGCACTCCTTGCAGCGCACAGCGCAGCACCAGTGGAACTTGCACTCGCACTTGGTGACGCGGGTGACGCGGGTGGTGTCGTACCCCCGCCCGCAGCACATCACCTCGCAGCCGTCCGTCCCACGGGACATCTTGTTGCAGACGCGGCCGGCTGTGCCCAGGGAGCCTGGAGAGGGAAGCGAGAGTGGGTCAGTGGGCTCCTTCTCCATCTCATTTAAGCGTTGTCCCCACCCTCTGCCCTGCTAGGGTTGGGGATCTACAGTGGGGACCTCAGGCACCACTGTCTCAGAGGGGAAATCAGTGGGCTGCGGGAGGAGGTTGTGGAGCCTGTGGTCGCTTCTGTAGTGAGCCCAGCCAGGGACACAGCTCTGGGGACCCTCTGTGTGGGCCACCCCTGTCCCTGCTGCTTCCCCTGCGTGATGGGTTTGGGACTTTGTCCCAAATCCCCAGGGTTTCCACCAAACCTACTCCTGTCTGTGCTGGGTTTGGGACTTTGTCCCAAATCCCCAGGGTTTCCACCAAACCTACTCCTGTCTGTGCTGGGTTTGGGACTTTGTCCCAAATCCCCAGGGTTTCCACCAAACCTACTCCTGTCTGTGCTGGGTTTGGGACTTTGTCCCAAATCCCCAGGGTTTCCACCAAACCTACTCCTGTCTGTGCTGGGTTTGGGACTTTGTCCCAAATCCCCAGGGTTTTCCACCAAACCTAGTCCTGTCTGTGCTGGGTTTGGGACTTTGTCCCAAGTCCCCAGGGTTTCCACCAAACCTACTCCTGTTTGTGCTGGGTTTGGGTCTTTGTCCCAGATCCCCAGGGTTTCCACCAAACCTACTCCTGTTTGTGCTGGGTTTGGGTCTTTGTCCCAGATCCCCAGGGTTTCCACCAAACCTACTCCTGTCTGTGCTGGGTTTGGGTCTTTGTCCCAAATCCCCAGGGTTTCCCACCAAACCTAGTCCTGTCTGTGCTGGGTTTGGTTTCTTTGTCCCAAATCCCCAGGGTTTCCACCAAACCTGCTCCTGTCTGTGCTGGGTTTGGGTCTTTTTCCCAAATCCCCATGATTTCAGGGTTTTCCACCAAACCTAGTCCTGTCTGTGGTGCCTTGAGGGGCTGTGGGGACCCAGCGAGCACTGACACCTGCTGAGGGTCTGGGTGACCCCCCCCAGGGTGTCCCCCCAACTGGGGACTGGGGTTTGGAGGGAGCTGACCTCCTGGCATAGCACTGCCAGGCTGTACTGGCTGGGAGGTGCTGGACTGGTTGGGAGAGGAGGAAGAGCTGCAATTGGGCAGTGATCGGAGCTGTGGTTTGTACCTGCTGACTTGTCCATCACACAGTAGTCAGGTGAGTTCTCAAAATACACCAGGTCTGTCTTCGTGGGCTTCCTGAAGTTCTTGTTGGCCACCGTGAAGCCAGTGCCGTCCTGGTTCATTGTCACCTGGATGGCCCCGTTGTATTTCTTCCTTAGGTAATCCCCCGTTTTTCGGAAATCTGACATTGCCAGCCAACAAGTCCTTAGTGTGCAGGAGCCACTCACCCCATGGCATTTGCATTCCAGCTTCAGGAACCGCTTCACAGCCTGCAGGGAGAAGGGTGCCGTGAGGACCAGTGCCCACCCTGGGCATCAGACATCATGCCTGGCTCTGCTCCTCCCCGGTGCAGCTTTACTAGCCCTCGCCTGCATGATGGGACTGCTGATGGGAGGGATGGGGCCATCTATGGAGGACACATCCCCACTGTGACTGATGGTTTACAGGGTTTACACCAAACCTGTCCGTGCTGGCATGAGGAGCTGTGGGCACCCAGCGTGCCACCACCAGTGAGGGTACATGCTGGGGACAAAGTTAAGTGGGGTCCTGCCATCCCCATGGGGCCACCTGTGGGAATAACATGCAGGGGGACACTGGGAAGGCAGCGCAGAGTCCTGCCCTTGTGACCACCCAGGTCACCCTCCATGCCCCAAGCTGCTCTTGCCACCCTGTCCCCCACTGAGGGTCACAGAATCACATGGGGTTGGAAGGGACCTCTGGAGATCATCCAGTCCAATGCCCCTGCCAAAGCAGGTCCACCCAAACCAGGCTGCACAGGAACGTGTCCAGGTGGGCTTAGAATGTCTCCAGAGATGGAGACTCCACCACCTCTCTGGGCAGCCTATAAGGGTCCCGCTGGGATGCCCAGGCACGGGCTCGGGGTCTGCACTCACCATCCTCCCACAGCGGTTGTTGTGCAGGTTCATCAGTGCCCGGGCGTCCTTCACTTTCTTCTCCTTGGCATCCACGAAGGCTTTGGCGAACCGGATCCCGTAGTTGATGTTGTCGCTGCAGCCGCCCCAGTCAAACTCCCCACGCTCGTCCTTAGAGCGGCCCCTCTTGAGTGGGTCACAGCTGCAGGCCTTCAGGTCACCCTGGCTGCAGGCTCGTGTGATGGCGTAGACCACACCGGCCGAGGAGATGGCATAAACGAAGGCGGCCTCCCTGCTGCCTGCCACAGGGAGAGAAACAGGGATGGGGAGTCAGCAGGCCGGGCTATTCCAGGTGCCCACAGCCTGCCTAGGAAGTGGGAGGGCTGGGAGGGAGACTGTCCTGCACATGGGTGACTCAAGCCCACTCATCTCTAAGTGGTCACCGAGTCTGCCCTTGGTGTCCCTGGCACCTTTCAGACTAAGGGCAATTTTGTGCTGAGCCTCAGGGCTCAGCCGCTTGGGGTGTCAGGCGGCTCTAGGGCTGTCCAACCGGTCCCCTCGCTGACCCACAGCTTGGGGACCCTGTGGGTGCCCGATGGTGCTGAGAGGGATGGACCAGCCATTGCCACCTCCCTGCTGGGCCAATGCTGAGTGCGGGAGGTGGCCACTGCTCCAGCCAGACCTGGCTTTCCCCGCGCGGCGCAGCGTGCCGCCTGCTATTTTACATCTCTGCTCTGAGTTCACAGCTGTTTTTATAACGCTGTAAAAGAAGCTGCAAATCAAAACCACGTTCGTCTTCATTGCTAAGAGCCTTTGAAAGCAACTTCAAAGGGAGCAGAGCTCTCTTTGGGCCTCGCAGGATGGGGCTGCGACGAGGAGCTTTCAGCATTCCCCGTCCTTGGCCAGGCGAGGATACGGGTGGATGGCGGTGCCGTGGCAGGGACACAGAGCCTGGGATGGGGTGGCTCCAGCATGCCGGGGTGTGCCCTGTTTCCCAGCACACACAGCCCCCTTCCCTCCAGCTGGCTCCTCTCTCCGGGGGTCTGCCATCCAGGCTCTGCTGCTCGCCCACCCCGCTGGGCACTGGCCCCATCCCCCCGCCAGCTGGGAGTAAGCCCCCCCCGGCCACCCCTGTAGCACCCACATGTCCTCCATATGAGCTGCTCCTGGCCGGTGGAACGGCTCTTCCCAGCCGCCTTTGATTTGGAGGCCGTGGGGCTGGATGTGCTCCCCGGGGTCCACTCCTTGCCGGAGCCCACCATGCTGCTCCTGCTCGGGGACCACCCCTGTCCCTGTCCCCATCGTGCCCTTCCTCTCTGCTCCTTGGGCATGTCCCCGCTTTCACTGTACCTGTCCCTCACCTGGTGTGGGAAGGTCCCTCCCGGTCCTGGGGCTGATAGAAATGTCCCTCCCGGTGGTGCGGGGCTGGTGGCTGCCCTGCAGCCGTGGTTCTCCTCTACCTTGGAGCCCGAAGCGAGGACTGGAGCCGTGGCGCTGCCTTGCCTCCCTCACCATGCAAGGGAACAGCCAGCTCCCACGTGAACTGCTGAGTCCTGGCCAACCCTGCTCTCCAAATATTTATATATCCCATTACTGTTTACATACGAGCCTGTTCTCCGGAGGTGTCTCCTCCTTCCCCCTTCTCCCCCATTGCTCCCCCTGCTCCATCTCAGCTGGTGCAGCTATTTCAAACGCGGTGCTCTGCTCCCATTACTGCTTGATTAATTTACAGGGAAAGGCAAAGCTCTCCTCAGGGAGTAATCCAAGCCACTGGGCACGAAGGAGAGATTCTCCTGGGGAGACAAGGCACGTGGCGGTGGGAAGGGGGACAGGGCAGAACCTACTTCGCAGCATGACCCGGCCGAAGACGGTGTGGTCCCGGTCCAGGGTGCTGCAGTTCCAGCGGTGGTGCCGGAACTGGTGCTGGCATTCCCGGATCCACTCCTTGGCTCCCTCCCCGACAGACTGCATGATGTCGGGGTACCGCTGGCAGAGCTGCCGCTGCTTGTTCACCAGCCCGGGGATGTTATCGCAGATCACCCTCGCGCCCAGCGCCCCGATGTACCTGCGAGAGAGAATGGTGACGCGTTACTGGGGACCTTGTGGGGGACCCCAGCTGCTGCCCACAGAGGAAGAAGGTGCAGGGCTCTGCCTCCCCCAGCCCTCTCCCTTCTGAGGGGTCTCACATGGAAGCCCACCTTTCCCTCTTTTCCCTCCAGCTGTGTCACAGCTGCCCAGGGTGTCCCCACAGCAGGTGCTCTCCTCGCAGCATCCCCTTGGCCCCCGGGGGAGCCACGGAATGTGCCACTTGCTGTGGGTCAGACAGGCAGGACGTGGGGACAGGGCACTGCTGAGCCATCACAGCCGCTGGGCTTTGCTCTTTGTGTTTAACAAAATAACCCCCAGCCAGGGGTGTGTGTGGGGGGAAGCTCTGCTCTATGAGTGGCTCTGAGAGGGGGAACAGCGGGTCTGTGAAGCCCATCTCTCCCGGGGGACAGGCAGCTCTGGGGGCTGCAGGTCATGGGGTCCGTGCCCCCAGGAGACTGGGCTCGCTGTGAGCTCCAGGGGTGGCAGCGGAGGAACCTGCTGATGTGCAAGCTCTCCCTCCCACCCTCTTCCCTGCGTCCCAGCCCGCCCTGCTGAGCACAGCAGGATGGAGCCCAGCTGAGACTGGTGCTGGCTCCACGCTGCCTCCTGCCCACACCCAGGCTGGGGCAGACAGCAGGGATCCACGGTCCACAGCACAGGCACTGTGCCATGCTCAGGCTGGGGAGAGAGCAGAGCAGCCTTCACCTCTGGTTGCTGCAGTCCTCATTCTTGACATTGTCCCCCAGCTATCTTGTCCTCTCTGTACATCTCTTGCACCAGTGAACGTTCACAACTGTGCCCTGAAGCTGGATAACCAGGAGGACTACCCTGTGTCTCCTGTCCTGCCTGTATCCTGCCTGCATCCAGTATCCGGCCTGCATCCAGCATCCCGCCTGCATCCAGTATCCCGCCTGCATCCCAGTCCCCTCCCTGCAGCAGAGGGCGGGAGCTTGAAGCAGCAAGACAATGCGCAAACAACAATGGTAGAGCCTGGCTGAGTCCCATGGGCAGCCTTCCACGGCCACAGGGGAGGGACCCCGAGCTCTATTCCACGTACCACAGCCTCACACCAGCCCGGGCAATGGCGGCAACGTGGAATTTTCCATCCTGGTCAGCCCCAGCCAGGCAGCGGCTGCTCGTGCTGGAGGATGATGTTTGCCACAGAGCCGTGATTCTGGCTGGAAGGGCTGAGGTTTGGGTGGGATTCAAAATGTTCAACACACACACTCCCCCCGCCCCCCTTCCCCAACTGGAAGTAAGAACCTCCCTTTAATAATAACAAAAAGCAATAAGCTTGGGCAATATTTCATTGTCTCTCTCTCGCCATGTTCTATCATTTCTATCAGCTCCCTTGGGGGCTCAGGAAAGCCCTGCGAGCACAGAAAGCAATGGGATCTATTCCCTCTCTTAAAATATTTTGTTTAAACACTGGCAGAAGCACAAGGTCATCTCAGGCTGGAGCTGAGGATAATAAACCCAGCTCCCCATGGCTTTGCAAGCCCCGGCACCAAGAGCCCGTGAGCATTATGTTCACAGGCTGGCTCGTCAGCCTTTCATCCTGCAGCAGTGGGAGAAGGGCGATGGCAGAAGCTGTTTTGGAAAGAAAAGCCAACAGGAGCCCATTGAGCGATGCCGACCATGGGCATTTAATTGCCTCATTCGTGCTGGGCTGTGAGAGCAGCCGGTTCCTCCCCATGGTGAGTGGGGCAGAGGAGCATCCCCCCAGCTGGAGGATGGCAGAGGCCAGTGGGATCCAGTGGGGACTCAGAGATTCCATGGGGCGGCATGGCCACATACCCTGGCCCTGGATTTGCTCTGCCCAGCCTGCACTGGTCCCAGTGAGGATGGAGATGGCTGCCATGTCCCTGCCTGCACGGCCAAGAGGCGGGAGGAGGCTGCAGGGAGGCAGCAGCCAAAGCTCCTCTGTGCTGGAGGAAAGAGGTGCTGGGAAAGCTGGAAAAGGTAAAACCTTCTTTGACGGGGACCTCGCTGGGGACCCCATCCCCTGTCCCCTTCCAGTGCTGCTGAGCTGTGGCACTGGTCTGTGGCACTGGTCTGTGGCACTGGTGGCAGGCTGCGGGCAGAGCTGGCAGCGAGGGGACCCCAGGAGGGAGAGGCGGCGGATAAAGCCCTGACTAACACCATCCCCCGGGAGACTGAGATCAAGGGAAACCCTCCAGACAAGATAAACACCAGGCACTCCCTTTTTCACACCGCGAGCTAATTACTTCGTTAATGCTCCTGCCAAACACCCGGATCAGAGCAAACACTCTCAAGCAGGAGAAAGTGGAAGGAGAGCTGGGCTGGGGCGGGGGGCAAGGGCTGGGAGCACCGTGGGGGACAGAGTCCCAGAGCCCCACTGGGGCCACTGGCTGTGTCACCCCTGCTGCTGGCCACAGACAAGTGGCACATTTGCTGTGGTACCTACAGGCTTCCACCTGAGTGCAGGTACTGAAACCCACCCCACCACTGGTGCTGGAAAGCGGCATGGCATAAGGGGGACAATTCCTGATGGGTCCTGGGAAGGCTGGGGTTATCTCAGCAGGACCCAGACCTTCCCTTTGGTGAGAAATGCTCCTGTTGGGTTCAGTTACTCTGAAACGGAGCGAGACGAGGAACATCAGAAAATTCCGCCAAGCAGAATTTTGGGAGGGAGAAAACCCAAACATTTGTTTTGGACTGATCAAAGCATCCCTTCCGAATTAATTTCTAAAAATCTATGACATTTTAAAAACACTGAAATAGGAAAGACAATGGATGTTCTGAGAAGTCCCCAGCTGCTTTAGCCAAACTTCATTTTTAAAAAATGAAGGCATTTTTTTTATTTAAAATGAAGTTGTGCTGGAAGTGGCAACGTTCTGTGAAATGCTGTACTCTTGGGGAATCTGCATTTTTACAGCAGGAAAAAAACCCAACCCCAAGCCCTAAGTTCACAAAAGCCTGTGAGAGGGAACTGCTTGGGATGCTGGAGGCTGCTTGGGCCTGGACTTCTGCACGGTCTGGAGGAGCAGGGCAGGAGCCGCCCGCAGCGAGGAGGAGCTGGGCGGGAGGGATAATTGAGTGCATGTGGGGATAACGATCCCCAGCCCTTTCCAACGGGGTTCCACAAGGATGCTGTCTCCTGTGAGGTCCTCGTGTGGTGTTTGCAGAGCCCTGGCATCGTCCTCCTGCTCGGGGCAGAGCTGTTTGCTCAACTCAGATGGAGGGGCTGGCGCCGGTCCCTCTCACGGCCTCTGGCTCCGTGATGCCATGTCACTTACTTGCACACCAAGGTCCCATCACGAGCAGGCTCTATTTCCCATTTGCTCCTGGAGCTCAGCTGCCAGGAGGTGGGCATGAGGGGAATGCTGTGGCACCACGTGTGCCACCAGGCTTCCTCCACCACACGTGCCACCAGACCTCCACCATCCCCTGCAAGCAGCAGCAGCAGCAGCAGAGCCTGGGGACCTCGTGTTACAAAGGCAAGCGCTCTCAGAGGTGAAGGAGGTGGAACACTCCTCACTCCTGCTCGCCTTCCTCCTCTCTGCCAGTAAATCCCTCTCACCCAGACACATCCATGGGTGCAGCTGAAGCTCTTTCCCGACAGCACCGGCCGCCCCGACGCGCCGGGGAACAGGAGACAACTGTCACATGTTGGCTCCCGGTGGTTGTTCTTGTCCTAAGAGTCTGCTGACTTCGACTCTTGTAAACAAGGAGAAACCTAAATTGCTTCTAAGATAAACAGGCAAATCGGAGGCAGACGCATCTATTTACTTGGCAGCAGGCATTTTGTGCTAACCCCTTTCCAAGACTTGCCTCCCTGCTGCATGTGTCCCGCTCCCCAACTCCCCACCGGAGCCTGCCCGCCGTCCCCGAGCGCTCGCAGGCTCCTCGGGGTGCTCTCGCAGCACCGTGGGCCCGTGCCACTTCCCTGCCCTCAGCTCACACTGGTGAAAGTCAGGGGTTTCCCATCCGTGGCTGCTCTCCCTGTTGTGGTTTAGGAAGGGATCCCCATGGTCCCCATGTGGGCAGTGAGTTGCTGGGATTTGCTGTGTCTCATCCCAAGGATCAGATCCCAGTACGCCTCGTTCCTCTGCAGCCTTCACTGTGCCAGAATCTCTTTCCGGATCAGGAAACCATGCTTTTGGCTCCAAGACAGTGTATGGAGCTTCCCAGTTGCTCAGCTCTTGAATAGGAAAGACCAAAAGACCCAGGAGAAGCCCCTAGGAGAAGCACCTCACCAGGGTGGAGGTGAGGAGCATGGCCAAAGCTGGGGACACCTCAGTGAGTGGCCAATGGGAACTGCTGCCACCAGGGGATGGAGCCCTCTCCAGCAGCCTGTCCCAACAGTGCCAGCGGGAGCCTGGCTGGGCAAGCAAACCTGCTGTGTGGCTACTGAAGGACCTCCAGACCCCAGGAGCTCCAGGCTGCTTTCATGGGGGCTTAGGGGCTTCTCTGCCAAGCCAGGGCTCGATTTCCCTTTCATCAGAAATAACCAGCTTGCTGCAATATACACCTGGGGCACCTACAGATATTAATAAGAAGGGTTTTTTTTTTGTAACTTAGAGCTGCTGGTGCTAATTTTGCTTAATTGCTCAGCCCCTACTCACCCAGTGGTTTGTGGGTGCAGGTCTCCAGTCCTGGTGAGGTGTTGGCAGCCAAACTCCTGTGTGCACCCAGCTCTGGCCACCACCAGCCACCAGCAAAAGGGGATTTCTGTGGGGAGTGGGTAAATCAGCGCCACGGAGGCAAAGCCCCGCTCCTCATGTCTCTGTGGGGAGCCCGCTGGCCACTTGCTTTATGTGGGGCTGGGATGAATGTTGGATGGAAATACCAGTAATACCAGTGGGGCTGTGGGTGTTGTGGTGGCAGGGAAGGCTCCCTGTTTTCTCCCGGTGCTGGCCCAGGGCTTGTCTCGGTGGGTGATGCCAGCCTTTCCTGGCATGTGGGCATGCTCCCCCAGGCTGCAGGGATGCTCTGGCTCTGCCACCAGGGCTGCCCCCCACCCTGCGCCGTGGTGACCCCCAGAGATCCCAGAGCAGGAGAGGTTTCAATAGGGTCATGTCACTGTTCTGGGCCAGGTGGAAAACATCTCTTGGAAAATGAGGTTTTTGCTTGAAAGATTCAAAGGGAATGTGTAAAATTAAGCGGCTTCACATCTCGCTCTCTGTGTGCTAATGAAGCTTCTAATGAAATTTATACCAGACACACTGCTGTGTCCAGTGTTTCATTTCACCCCATTTTATATGGCACTTGAAAACCTATTTGAGCATTACTTGATTGCAAAAGGGAAGTTTTTTGGAATTGCCATTCTCAGGCAAATCTCAAGATTTGAAGTATTTGGGCTCTGCTTTAGAATCAAAGCAGCTGCTGAAATGCTGGAGGTTCCCACCGTGGGGAAATTGTTGCTGCGCCAATGCCACTAAAAGCACAATTTTAAACTGGGTTAATGCCAGCTGAGCTTTTCTTCGATGACTGTCAGGTTTATTCTATGCTGGGAGAAAATCCTGGGTGCCCAGAGCCTGAGGATTCCCCACCACCAGTGGTTATCCTTTTCTGAGGCTGAAAACCGATGGCAGGTGAAGAGGTCTCCTTCCTGGGGCTTCTCTCCTCCCTAGAATCCCCAAACCATTTTGCCAACTGTTTGGAACTCCTGGTTGGGCGGCAGAGCAGGGAAGAGAATCGTGGGGGGGGGATGCAGGAGGGACAGGGGGTGCTCTGGCCACACACAGCACAATGAACCCCGACAGCTTGATGGCTTTGAAATCGTCAAGGTGTTCCTCTGACCCGACACAGGTCCCAGCAGAGGTGGCTCCGTTCTGACGCCTCATCTACCAGGTTCTCAGTTTGAGAACTTGATTTTTTCAGTGCTGCCTCTCCCCACCGAGTGCAGGGGGCTCTCAGTGCAGTTACAACAGCTTGGGCAGCTTAAATTCATAGAATCATAGAATCATAGAATCATATAGGTTGGAAGAGACCCTTGGGATCATCAAGTCCAACCATCAGCCCTACTCTACAAGTTCTCCCCTACACCAGAGCCCTCAACACCACATCCAATCTACTCTTAAACACAGTCAGGGATGGGGACTCCACCACCTCCCTGGGCAGCTGATTCCACTGNCAGGGGGACAATCCCCTCCCTACTTCTGCTGGTCACACTATTTTTTATGCAAGCCAGGATGCCCTTGGCCTTCTCGGCCACCTAGGCACACTGCTGGGTCATTCCTGCTCCCCCAGCCACGTCAGCTGCTCCAGGGGGCTGCTAACAGGGTCTCTCTTTTGGTACTGGCAGTAAAGCAAGGCAGGCAGTCTCAGGAGTGCTGAACTTGACCAAACAGCATTTAAAACAACAAAAAAAAGAAGCATGAAAAGCACAGAGGTGTTGTTCCTGACCATGTTACACAGCTGCTGGAGTCACAATTCCCATCTCCTCGGGTGGGAGATGCTCAGCCTCTGGTGCAACCCATCCCATGCAACCATGGTCTGGCTTTTCATAGAATCATATAGGCTGGAAGAGACCCTTGGGATCATCAAGTCCAACCAGGGCTACTGGAGGCTGCTGGGGTCCTTCCCCTGGGAAAAGGGGATGCATCCTCCTCCCTGTGGCTCTCATAATCACTTCAATAGTCCTGAGTGTCAACCCGGGCACCAAACCATCTTGGCTCCCATTCTCTTCCCTTCCCATTGAGTTGACAGGGAATCTGTATTTTGGTGGGAGGTGGAAAGCCCTAGGCAGCTCTTGGAGACACCTCGTTCAGATAGGATCAAATCCAACATCCCTGCCTCTGCGCCTGATAAAGAGCAAATTCCAAGGCGCCTGGCAGCGTTTCACCTCCTCGAGTTCTTTGCATACCTCCCAGGGATGCTGTGCTCTCCTTCCTCCACTCTCCCTGGCTGTGGGCAGACAATTTATAGCCAAAGCAAAGCTTCAGGTTGCAAGGTGCTATAGACATTCGAGATATTATTTTCTTATTACAAACCCTGAGTATTTTATTAAGCCCCCCTAGGAACAGGGCCATCCTGGCCTGCTGGAATTGTTAACACCTTGGAATGATTAATAGTCCTAATTTCCTCACTTAGAGCCACTTCTCTGTATGCTGAGAGTGTTAGTCTCACTTGAATAATTTTTAATATCATAATGCTGAGCCACTACCAGTGCCATCCAAGGGACCTATTTTCCATCTTCTGCACCATGGTCCTTCTGTTTCTTGTGTGCCACCCTCGCTCCAGCTGCGTGGCTCGGGTTCCTTGTCGGGGTCCCCTCTCTGTGGTCTCCAGCCCCCCATTGGGCAGTCGGTGGGATGTGGATTCCATGGGAAGGACTGAACTGTCCGGGAGATGCCGGAGTCCCCAGGGAGCTGGACCCAAATGAGCTCCTGGCCCCGCCATCCCCTCGGCTGAGGTGGGAGGGTTTGCTGTTGGCACCTTGGAGGTCTGGTGCGCTTGTTGTGGCGTAAAGGTGAGACGTGGTGCACGCAGAGCATCTCTCAGGGGAGCAGCAGAGCCCCTTTGTGCCCAGGGCTGCCTCAGAGCCAGGGGAGGAGCGAGGGTGGGAGTTTATAGAAGCCCAGGGAGAAAAGGATTCTGGTACCTTCTGCAATAATGGCCCAAATCCTGCTCAGCGCTGAGTGAAAGCTATTGCTCACTGGTGTTTTCAGTGATATATGCACACAGGACAAATTGCTCATCAAAAACATGCCTCCCTCCCTCCTCCCTCCCCCCTCCTAAAATCTCAGAGTTGCTTTGCTGAGAGGGGGGGAGCTCAGACAGTCTCTGGGGCAGAGCAGGACGGATGATTCCTCTCTCTGGTCTGTGGCATCTCTCGTGTGCTGGGTGCGAGCTGCGCAGAGCACGGGCTACATGTTCCTGCAGGACGTGGCCCAGGTCTCCTCACCGTGGGCCACAGGTGCTGCTGAAGTTGGTATCACTAATAGCAAAACCTAATGAGTTTGGAAGAGCAGAAGGAATTTGGGGTTGGGTTTTTTTTGTCTTCTGCATTTCTTTGTGAGAAAGATTTCCTATAGGTGAAAGTGACCCCGATGAAAAATGAACTACGAAACACAATATTATTGAATGATATGAACTACGAAACACATTATTATTATACGAAATTATTATACGAAATTATTATATGAAAATGAACTACGAAACACATTATTATTATAATGGCGTGGAGTGACTGAGAGAACCCATCTGTTCGATAGACCCCAGCCACCAACACCAGGGCTGCTGCAAAGGCCACGGGGTTCATTCTCCATCACTCTGACGTTACTTTAAAACTGATTTTTCAAAGCGTGGCTGCCCGGACAGCCGGGGCTGTGGAGCGCCTCAGGATAAAGACTTCCCGGTCGCTGACCTCCTGCTTTTATTGCTGTGCCAAGTGCTTTGCAACAACAAACCTCCAGCCCCTGGACAGCCCTGCAGATGCCCCCAGCGCTGCATGTCATCTACCCTTGGAGGTGGTGAGTCCCCCCCCCTGGCCCCAGTACCTCGCCTGCTGTGGCCCCGGGCTGGGATGGGATGGCTGGGGGACTGCTCTGCAGAAGGGACAAGCACCGAGGAGGGAACAGCTTGTCTGTGGCACAGGATGGCATCGAGAGCAAGGGACACACAGCCCTTTGGAGCCGCTGTGTAAGCTGCCAGACCCTCTGCTAGCAACGGCCCTCCGGGGTGCTGGGGGTCTGGCACGGAGGGGAGGCAGCGACACCCCCGCGCGCCCCAAAGGGTTACAGGGCGGTGGAGCTCCTCCACGCAGCTGTCTTTCCCTTGGCTTAATTTCAAACATTCCTATTGATGCTATTTCCCCTCCCACACACCTCAGTGGGAAGCCTGTTTAAACCAGCCCCTCTCTCCTGCATCCACGCAGACGTGCAGATGGAGTTTTCCGTCACTCCTTGTGACCATCCAACTGCACCTGCACCGGGACCCAGCTCCGGTGCCACCACGGGGACACGTGGCCAGCCCCACGGGGAGGCTCGGCTGCAGGAACGCTGTTCCTTCTCCCCGCCGTGGTGGGGATGTCCCTTCTCCACCTGTAATGGAGGTGGCCTTGATGGAGTCCTCAGGGAGGGCTTGACGCCAGCTCCTGGGGTTCCTTGAGCAGGAGAGTGCAAGTGCAATGCAGTCTCCTCCTTCACACCCTGCCCTCGGGGTGTCTTCACTGCCCAAGAACTGCCCCCTCCATGGCTGAGGATGGAGCTGGAGCCTGGTACTGCCCGACTCTGGATAGAGCATCTCTAAGAGTCCCCATTGGGCACTGTGAGCCAGGAGCCCCCAAAACCCACCAAGAGCTTGAGGAGCCCCACGTGGCCACCAAGCTCCTGCACGCTCCCCACCCCGCACCCAAGCTCACACCGGTCTTCCTTCCCCAGATTTGTTTTATCTCTTTGGGAGCCTGATGCCTCCCATCTGCTCCAATGCCAGATGAAATTAAATATTTGTAGTTTCCAAGGGCTGTGGTTAGCAATAAACAAGTTAGCTAAGGAGGATTTGGTGCGCCTGGGGGCTTGGAGG
>VZTM01007552.1:317061-335758 GCA_013400555.1 Jacana jacana
AAAAGGCCTATCAGGCTATCAGGTATATCTCTAGCATTGTTTCTAAATGCAGAATTTTTCCTGTGATTAATAAAAATGGGGAAATAGGGCCAAATCCTGCACATGCTTTGATCGCAAAGCTTGTACAAACAGGCTGGCTGGAAAGACGGGGCTTAATTAGTTCTCTCATATCTAGGGATGTGGGTTGTCGCTGTCAGAGCAAGGAAGGATTTATGTTTCCTTTTCCTGGGGAATGTGATCGGTGTCTAAGTGTTAAGAATAATCATTTTGCTAATGTGAGGCAAATTTCTCATCCTACACAGCCGACAGCGAGCGGGGTGCTGGGGAGCGCAGCTGCCCTTGGGACGAGTGCCCGACGGTGCTGAGGATTTACTGCTGCTGCCGTGAACCCGCGCTCGGGGTGTCAGAGGGTGAGGGGGGTCACCTTCATCCAGGTGGACCCTGTGTGCGGACTCAGGGCTGTGCCATACCCACACATCGAGCCTGGGACCACATCCCTGTCCGTGATGGTTCTCCCAGCATGGCCAGTGCCTTCTTGGCAGATGTGAGTTGCCCTTTCCTTTACGTTGTGAGCACCTTCTGATGCCAGCTCCGGGACTGAACCATCCTGGAGCCTCCTGCCAGGTCCTGGGGTGAGCAGAGGATCTGCTCATGGGCTGGTGGCAGCATCACAGCAGCTTTTGTGATCCAAGTTCCCATGTTTTCTGTTCTGCCCATGGAAGCAGGTGATGCAGAGCCTCCCCAGGCCTGCTGTGAGTGGCACAGAACTCCTCTTTCCCAGCTGCCTGCTCCCTGCAGCAGCCCCGCTCTGGTCACCCAGTCTGGATGAATCTCGGCTGGACTGCTCGCAGAGCTGCAGCTCAGGACGGTGGGGAATTTGGAAGGAAGGAAGAAAGAGAAGGTGGGATAAGTGCAGAAGCCTGGAGAGCCCAAGGCTAAGTCCAAACTAGGGCAGGAAAGGCACCGCACACAGCGCTAACCTTATCATCCAGGATGGATTTTAAGTGCTTCTTCAGTGACTCATAGTCCCTGAATGGGCTGGAAGGACTGTCCGCTGGTGAGGAAAGGCCAGAGGACTCCAGATCAGATAACAGAGGTTGGGACAAAGCCCCATGCAGGGCATCTGCCAGGGCAGTGGCCAGGGCTGCTCTGCCCTGTGGGGAGGGAAGGGATGAAATGCGGTTCCTCAAGGTGGTTTGAATGGGTAGGGGGTGGTGGAGCCCCTCGCACCCGCACCCTGCTCCCAGGAGGGGTCTGGTTGCTGCTGTCTTGCACAGTGTGGTCCCCTTCAGTTTTGTCACACCAACCCTCTGCTGGGCAGTGCTGAGGGGGAGGGGGTCTGGCACACCCCACTGTAGGGCCAGGAGATGCTTCCTCAAGCCTCCTCCTTTTCCAAGTGTCCAGCCTGGCTGTTCCATGCTGTCTCCTGTCCCAGACTCATCTGGAGTGGACACGACCTGCCCCACAAAGGCAGGCAGTGAGCAGGGGAGCAGCCTGTTCCAGGGATGCTCTGAGCTGCGAAACCTCAGCTCCCTGCGGCGCCTGCGTCCGGAGCTCTGGGGTCTGCACCTTCCTCCTGGAGTACCCCATGGGAGGCAGCATTGCCCTTATTCCCCCTCTGAGCTGTTGAGATTCTTTCCATGGGCAGTGGCGATGCTGCTAGTTGTAAGGAGAGCTCTAACCATCATTCGGGTGCTGGTGTGCACATGCACCCTAGGGTTTTTAAAAACCCTGAAGCCTCTCCAGCATGAGAGTGGTGAGACTTAATGAATATCTCATTGTTGCTGTGCAGTGTTTTTTGGGGTGGGGGGAAGAGGGACATCTTTCTTCTCTCCTTTACACCCAGTCTCACCCTGTGGGTTCCACTGGGTCGGTGTGGGGTGACTGCCCTCGCCCCGGTGCCACGGGCTGGCAGGGAGCTCAAAGGGGCAGAGCTGCCATTCCAAGTTCTGGGGTTGTGAGGGTTGGGGGGGGTCCCCTTGTCCCCCAGTCCCCCGCAGCCAGGTGAGGGTGGGGGGGAAAGCGAGACAGGCTGAAAGACACGTTACTGATCTAAAGTGGTGGTAAGAGGCCCTCTCTTGTATTGTGCCTTACATGAAAGATGCTGGCATGGTTCAGAGGTTAACTTTTATCTTAAGCTCAGCTAGAAGCTGAAGAGTTTTAGCATTTTCTAAAATACCAGAAAAGTGTTTAAAAAAAAAAAAAAAGAGGACAAATTCTGCTCTCTGTTACATTGGTATTGATGGAGAGAAATTTAATGGAATTCTGCAGAAGCTTCTGATTTACTCTTGTGTGAGATGGGATAGAAATAGCCCAAAGAATCTCATTGCTGCTGCCCAGATTCATCCGCACAGCAGAGAGCTATTAATGCTCCGTTTTCTTGCCTTTGGTCAATACATCTCGCAAGGCAGGAGGAAGCTGGATTATGTCTGCAAGTGTCCCAGTGTCATGCTATGTGGGATAATGAACTGTGGCTAAATTGGATCCGCTTTTCAGTCGCCAGCCTCTCTGAAATCCAACAAGGATTGGGGGCAGCAAGCTGTGCTTTCAGCCCCGGTGTGCGAGAACAGAGGGTTTGCTCTGCTAACCCGCCTGCTGCTGTGCCGGGAGCCGGGGTCGGGCAGCCTGGGCTCTTGTGGAGATTTCAGGCTGGGGCAGGAGAAAAGCATTGTTAAACTGCCAATTGTACAGCTTGGTTTTGCTCAGTGCTTCGTTTGTGCCTTAACGATGGCTGGTGCGGTGCAAACCCGCGGGTCGAGGGAGGAGTGATGCCATGGGAGCAGCGTTGCGCCCAGCTGTGTTCCTGCTTTGCTTTTGACCTGGTTGTTCAGTGAATTCTGGTGGGTGAGGAGAAGCACCCAGGCTCTGGCAGGTGGGAACAGCCTTGTGTTGGACACCTGAAGGTTTGTGTTTCCATGGAAATGGAGGGCTTGATTCAGGGCTACCAGGGAATATCGAAAGACACCCCTCCCCTTGATAGCAGGGGGCTCCAACCTGGAAGTGAAGACCCACAAGCTCCGCTCGGCACATCTGGTTGTGGTCTCTGGTGTGATGGAACACCCCCTGTCCCCAGTGCTCTGCAGTGTAGGTGCCCTGAGGAATGGTCCTTCTGCTCCCAGTGGGCTCCAACCCACTCCTGGTGACACTGGGATGGGATCCCAGCTCCAAGGGTGCTGCCGTGTGCCGTCTCTCCGTAACCTGCTCACCGAAGTTTCACTAGGAGTCTGGTGCCGTGGCTCAAGTGACAGCAGCGTGTGGAGCTGGGGTGGCATGGGGTCATGGGTCAGACACCCTCATGGCAGCCTCCGGGTCCTACCCAGTGAGATGCTCTGGGGGCAACTGGAAAAGTCAGGCTGGACCCCTGAGGAGCTGGGGGAAAGCCAAGCCCCTTCCTCGTGCGAGTATGAGGAGCTCAGCCCAACGTGTTATTATGACATTTCAAAGAAAACAGGAGTGTATCTCCCAGCCCAGGGACCCACGGGGATGCTGTGGGAGCGGGGGGCTGCGGGGGACGGGGGGCAGCTCTGCAGGCAGGGTGTCTGTATTTTCACTGCCGTCCCTGGGAGCGTAATCCTGTTAAGGGCTGAGCGTCTGATTCAGCTGTCCCGCTGCACGGCTAATCCTGCCAGCGGGATCGAGCATTATCCCATTGCCAGGGGATGTTCCCCGGCCCCTCCAGCCTCTGGGGTCACCGTGGGTGTCTCTGGCCCCTTCACCCTCCCCGCAGGCAGCCCAGGAGTCCCCCCAGCCTGCCCTGCTCCCCTTCCTTTGGGAAGTGAACCCCAGAAAGGCTGGGAATTGTGTTGTGCCCCAGGAGCCAGGAAAGGCTGGGGGTGTGTGTGCTCCTTTGAACTGTCCTGAACAGCTTATGGCCCCCAGGCGTTACAACGGGTGCTCCAGCCCCGGCTGGAGCCCAGGAAAATCCCAACTTTGATCCCATTGTCCACTTTTGGGGCTGCTGCCTTCAATAGTTTCAGAGCCAGGGAGTTAATTTTACTCATTACCTATACATTTGCCAGGCTTTAACCGCTGATTTTGCTCACTTCTCTGATTTCCTTGTCTTTGGGGAGTCTCACCCTCCTGGCTTCTCACAGCAGGACACAGCCTGGTGGGGCTTCTCCCACTGGAGGCTGCCTTGGCTTCCTGGAGGATTGGAAATGCCCTTTAAAAATAAGAATTCTACAAAATAGGCCAGTTTAGTTGGAAACCAAGATGTGGTTTTGCCTATCTCTGTCCTGAGACCAGAAAAAGAACAAACCCAGTGCTGATGACAGGAATCCCTTGATAGAACCAGTAATAAAACACATCAGTGGTTCTAGCCATTGAAGCCCCACATAGAGGGGAGGTGAGGAGATGTGTGGGAAGCCCATGGTGCTGGGGACAGAGAAGATCTCAGTGAGAAGCACCCCTCTGTTTGGGCTCATTTTGACCCTCTGATTATTTAAATTTTGGCCACAACCTGTCCCAAGAGCAGATGCCAGCGTTCAGCCCCAGGAATACCCATTTCATCACTCTCTGCTCTAACCTGAGACAGTGAATCTGGGGTTAAAAGCCTGAAGCAAAGCTGATAAATGTGTATAATATAAACTATTGAAGAGTAAAAAATTCTGAAAACACTGGAGAAAGTAAATACAATAAATTTGGGGTGACATTTCTCTCCCTAACTCAGGTTTTCCAGCAGCAGCTGCCCAGCCCTCCAACAGCTCAGAACTCCGTGTCACCTCCGAAGTGTAATGAGGAGAGACTCTTGGGAAACGGGGTCTGTGGGTTTTTTCTTTCCCTTGAACTAACCAAGCCTGAGTAACCTCGGCTCCTTTTTCACCTGGGGTCTCCTGTTGGGGCTGGTGGTGCCGCTGATGAGGGACAGATGCGCCAAGCTCCGGGGGTCCCTCCCCGGGAGCTCCCGTTACCTCCCGGATCTGGGCCGTGGGCTGGGTGGGTGCCCCCGGGACCCCTGCCCGCCGCCTCCCTGCCGCCTGTTTATTTCTTCTTGTCTCTTCCAGTTTGGCTCTGCGGGAACCTCTCACTCCACATCCCCCAGATGGGTTGGGTTTCTGCGTGGAGAACTGGGAACAGTGGGAACCGCTCCAGCAGCTTCCCCGGCTGGGCTGGGGGTGGCTGCGCTGCTGCAGCAGGGACCTGTGAGTCCCTGGTCATGCCTGGTGGTTCCCTGGTTTTATATTTTTGTTTCTTTTTTGCTCTAACACAAGAGGTGAGGGGACCTGCCATCGGCACACAGCTGGGCTGTGGCCTAAACTGGAAGAGTCAATGGAAACCAAGAGCACAATGTGTGAGAGAAGGTGACAAAGTGTGTGTGCAGCGTCACTGACATCACTGCCTGTCCTGAGCCCCCGTCCTTGGGAAGGTGCTGGTGGCAACGTGGTATCCTGAGAGACCATTCCAAACCCCTTTCTCATTTTGGGGTGGAACCCCCAGCATTTTTGCTTTCATCTGTTATTAACCTGGGACAAGGTCTGTCACTGGTTCAGAGAGCAGCCCCACAGCTCTGCTGGGGAATCCCTTACGTGGAGGTGTTCATGCCAAGGTGGTGACACCTGGATCAGCCCCGCTACACCTGGAACCATTTTCCTTTCCCAAAAGTCTCCTGGTGGGTTCCAGCAGGAGGGACCCTCTCTGTGCTGAGGGGCGAGTGTCCCCATGGCAGGGGGAGTGTGAGCATCAGGCCTTGCTCTGCCTTTCTCCTGTGACACCGTTGCTCTTTGTTATGAAGAAGATGTGAAGATGCTGAGATTCCCAGAGGGCCTCTGCCAAGTCTCTGTATGTGTTCAGCACGGTCCTGTTTACCCAACAGCGCCAGGCACTTAAGCCCTTCATGAGGGTGAGAGTTATGCCATGTTTACTGGCTGGCTGTGATGCTGGCTGGCACCCACTGGGGGATGGTTGCCTCCGGGCTTTGCTCCCTGGAGCCATGGGGTGAGCATGTGCCACCCGAGCGACCCACAGAGCGCATTTCCCTGTGGGGATCCAGACCTTGGCTCCCCACCAAGGCACCTCCTCATAATTTTTTGCCTAACTGCTTTGCAGATCATCCAGCAACCCATTTATCCCTGAAGCATTTGGGAGACGTTCACTCCGAGAATATTAATGGGGCGGTGGTGTGGTGGGGGTGATTCCCGAGGTCCCATGTGCTGAACAGCGGGGACAGCGCGCGGTGGGGCCAGGGGTTGATTAACAATGGGTCATCTCACCTTCTAGACCTCGCTTCCCTCTGGTGTGGCACAGCAAACCGGGGGAGAGACCGAGCCACGAAGCTGGCGAGGATGTCGTGCTTCAAACTTGCTATTTTTTCGGATCGAGTTTCCAAAACAGCCCCCTCTCCCCCCGCAGCATTAAACACAGTTGTTTATTGGAGCTGACAGGAGAAACACAAGCAGTTGCCGGTTGCTTCTGCAAGAAGCGGTGTCTACCCGCAGTGGAATGAACATGACGGAGCCGGTGACTAATACAGCCTTGAATTTTATATGCTTCCAGCTAACGGGTCCCATATGTTCCGCTGCTGCAGCCTGAGGAGAGAGCGGCTCATTCAGGGCTGGAAGCCTGGCTGGCCCCAGGGCTGACCAGGAGGAGCTGAGGTCTCATCCTTGGGGGTGAGCAGGAGCACGTTTTGCATCCCAACCACTGGGCAATAAAATGCAGCCGTGCTGGTGGCTGGCATCTGGCCCCTGCTGATTGACACAGCAGAGCCTTGTGGCCATGCCCAGCCCGGGTCCTCTGCTCCCAGGGGAATTTTGACCTTGTGAGTTTTTAAACTCCAAGTGCAACCTGAGTCCAGAGCTGGCAAAACCAGAGGGTGGTGATGGTGAGAGCACACAGTCTCGCTGCTGCCTGTGCCCTGCTTGAGGCCACAGCAGCAGCAGGACTGTGAGACCCATTCTTCGTTGATGCCCATCATTGCTGGAATGCTGCAAGCTTGGGCTGGTGTGTCCCAGGAGGGGACAGGAGCTGCTGCCCCAGCTCCTCACTTCTGGCTCTCAGAGGAGAGTTGGCCTCTGGGGGCTGCTTTATCCAGCTCTGGTCCCTTAGAGAACTTTGTAGAGTGGGGCTGATGGTTGGACTCAATGATCCCAAGGGTCTCTTCCAACCCAAATGATTGTGTGATTCGAAATTCCTTGCTGTTTGAGGGCAGAGGTGGCCCCGGCAGCGGCGTTTGCAGCGGGGTGAGCTGCCAAGCAGGCCCTGCACCAAAATTCCCATTGCAGTGTCTCCTGCTACTTCCCATCTGTTACTTCACTCACGTGATTAATCTGCCAAAAAAAATTCCTGGTATAAACACAGCATTATCACAATTTTACTCTGCACTTGGCCCCCGGGTTCCCTGCCAGCTTTTGCTGGTGTTGCACTTTTGCTACAGCAACTCTTCAGTACAAATGAAGAGCCTTGGAGAAGGTTCTGGAAGGCCTTGCATCACGCTGAGGCTGAGGAGGCTCCAGGTCAAGCCCCAGCAAAGGCTGCGGGTGCAATCCTACAGGGATCAGCTGGCGGCATCCCAGCTGGAGGCAGCGGGGAACGCTGGGGCCACTGGGAAGTTTGGGCGCTCTGGAGGGTGCCAGGAAAAGGACCTGTTGCAAACGTGACCGAGTTCCTTGTCCCTGTCTGCACAGATCTGCCGGCAGCACTCCTGGACCAAACCACTGCCACCGACCCAGGCAAGAGGGACAAGCTGGTGGAGGGGACACACACACGGGAGGAGGTGACTTCTGCAGGAAGGTGAGTCCATACCCACGGGTGCTCACGGGTGCTGCTGTCCCGCCTCACTGCCCAGACATCCCACTGACCCTGGCCATGGCCAGAGATTGCTGTGTGTCCCGACACGAGTCAGCGGGCAGATCTGAAACTGCTTGTGGGCCACAGTCACATTCCCATTAACAGCTGGTCCAGGAGGCGCTCACCAGTGAGGAAGCTGCATTTAATCACGCTCCCCGGGAGCACGAGGGCAGAGGCTCATCCTTCTAAGGCTGAAGGTCATTGCGTTGATCTCAGTTGTGATGGCTGTGGGACAGCCCAGGCCATACTGGAGTCACAAACGGGATTGAAACACCCAGTTCCCAGTTCAGCACCAGGAAGCAATACCTGTTTTCCCAGGGCAGTGCTGGAAAATTTAGCCTTAAAGTTTTTCCTTAACGGGGTGAGACAAGAGGCTGGAAGGTCTCAGGCCCTCTCTTTCCCCCGCAGCCCCTCTGTGGCGTGTGTCCTCCTTTGTCACCTCCCTTTGGGCCTTGAACCTTTTGTGAGCCAGGGCAGGAACGCAGTGGTGAGGATGGTGCTGCACCAGTACCGGTGTCTCTAACACACACACAGGAGCTGGAACTGCTCTGTTGCTGAGCATTGCCCGTGAGGGGTGAGCTGGGAGTGCTGGGGGTGCTGGGGGTGCTGGGGGTGCCGGTGCTGGTGCTGCAGCCCACCTGAACCTGAGGTTGATTTTTACCTTTGTAACTCGGGACAAATCAAGCCCATTCATTAAGAGGAGGAACCTCATCCTGCAATTGAGGAAAGCTCAATGGATTTGGAGCTGTTGGCAGCTCACTGAGGAGCTGTGTGCGAGGCAGATCTTATCCTGGCAGCCCAGCCTGGCAGCCCAGCCCGGCAGCCCAGCCCGCTCTTCTCAGGGGCTTCGGGTGCAGGAGTCCCCAGGGAGCCACCTCCTGGCATCCCTGGTGTCGTTTCTGTTGTCAGAGGGGAAGAGCTGAGCGGTGCAGAAAGGGTGGGTTTGCCTTGTGCCCCTGGGAGCGCTATAATTAGTTCCTGGTCTGCTGTGGAGAGAAGGCTGGGCGATGCCCACAGGGAGACTGACCCTTTTCTTGCAGTTCTGCAGTAAATGCAAGCAGCACAGGGGATGGCAGTCGGGGTCACAAGAGCTATTTAAGAGAAGGGGCATTTGTGGAGTCAATGTGAGCCCAGGGTCACACCTGGCAGTTGGTGGCACTGGCAAAAAGGAAAAGTTTAACTCTGCTCTCGGCCTTCTTGGGCTGTGGGAGCATCCCTGCACCGTCCCCACCGGCTTCCCACCGACTCCCACTGGGAATCCCGAGGGATGGCGGGTGCCGGAGGTGTGAAGCAGGAGATGCTCAGTCGTGCCCCGACTCCGGTGTGCGGCTGGTGACAAGAGGTTCTGCTGGAAAAGTCCCGAAGGTCGTTGTCACTCGTCGCGGTGGGCCATGCAGGGGTGGCTGGGGGCGCAAGGGGGGTCCCTGGGAGCAGGGAAAGACGACCCCCCCCGGCAGTGCCGGAGCTCGGGGCGTTCCCGGCCGGCGGGTCCAGGGGATGCGGTGCGGGGACACGGCGGAGCCAGCCGGGCCGGGGACGGACCCGCAGCGCTACCTGCTGGCTACTGGGGGGGGCCACCGGGGACCCCAGCACAGTGGTGGGATGCGGGGTCACAGGAGATGCAAGGAACTTGGTGAGGGATACTGGGAGCTGGCGGAGACCTGCCAAGGTGCTGTTTCACTGACAAAATTATTGTGCTCTGAATTGTATTTTGGGGCAACTGGCTTTGGCTCAAAAAAGATGCTGACATGGCCAGTGACACCCCGGCTGATAAAGGCAGTTCCCAGCAAGGTGGCAGAACGAGTGGGACCTGGGATTATTCCTCAGCCACGGGCAAAGTGGACTGTGGTTTGAGCCACGTTGTCAGCTGCAGTGGGAATTGTCCTCTGTTCAACACAAGGTCTGCCGAGGCTTAGTGATGCTCATGGATGTACACAGTCCTGTGTGAGAAAGCAGCTGCTGTAACCACCCAAATACCTGCTAATGCCGATGACCGAAGGGTCCCCGGGTCTTATTTCCATGCATATCTCCCGTCCCCTTCAAAGACAGAGGCAAATCATTGCAGCTTGTCCCACTGCAGGCTGTGTTGACTGTGCTGGGTTTGCTCCCCAGCTGGGATGAGGATGTTCAAGGGACAGATCAAGCCTCTCATGGAAGGTATTTTTCAAAACAGACTATTTTGGGGGGATTGTTTGTTGTTTTGTTTTTTTTTTTCCCCTTTTTGCCAGAGCAGCTGCGTGACACTTCAGTGCATAAAGTATGTTCTTCCAGCTATTTTGGCAAGGAGAAGTTTTTAATATAGATCCCCTGCAAAACTTAAAGAGCTTTTATCTTTCTCTTTCTTTCTGTGGAAGCAGAAGTCCCTTTCCCACTCAGGTTGTGGGTGCTCTGAGTGGTGTTCCAGCTGGGACAGCTCTCCCACACCCAGCTCCATCCCGCTGTCAGTGCACTGTCCTCTGCTTGATCTTCTTGGAGCCTTTCAGAGCCATAATCTGTGTTTATTCAGTGGTGCACCATTAGCTGTCCCTCACTGGTAGTCTAATGTCTGTAGGAGATAAAAACCTGCCCATGCACAGCGAGGGCATGTGTGGATACACCCACCTCCACCCAGGTCTCTGTCTTCTCCAGGGTTCAGTTTGGGTCTTTCTCTTCCCCCCCTGCCCCTCTGGGAGGACGGGATGGGTTCCCATGTGGGTGCCCAGGGCTGGGTGCTGTGCTTGAGACAGGCACCCTCCTTCAGCCCTGCTCCTCCTGCACCTCCTGCCCGCTCTGACAGGTCACCACCAGCGAGGAGGTGGCCCCGGGGGTCCTGCTCTCACCCGGCAGAGGCACGGGGCAGGATCCCACCACCGCTGCCGGGGGAGGTGGCCGGCGGCAGCACAACAGTCCGCAGCCATCACTTGGGGGCGTGAGCTCTGTGTTTGTTTTTGTAATCCCCCTTTTTTTTTTAATTGTGATTTTAGCGGTGGTGAAAGGTGCTGGATTGACAAGCCGTGGAGACGGAAGGGCCTCTGGACTCCACTGAAGTTTACATTTACAAAGGACACAGAGAATAAATAGAAGACAGTGTTTAGAGTCCTCTGTAGACACTTCAGACTTGCTTATAATTCTGCAGCAATTCCATCACCTCTGAAGTGATTGATGCTCTCTATAAAGTCTTGCCTTAAAACATTTTCCTACGTGTCAGGGGAAGAAGTTTATTACACTTTACGAAGAGGGCAGGATTTGTACTGCACTGGAGGCTGAGTCCTTCCCAGCCCCATCCTCAGGAGATAAAAATAATTGGAGTGCTGGAAAAAGCAAAGGGACTGACCCAAGGCAGACCCAGGGCTTGTGGTTGCCAGGTCTAGTGCTGTGTGTTGGGATTGAGTTCTCTGTGGGTGCTTCAAAACAGAGAGGGTTTCACAGGTTTTCTTCATATTTTTTTTTTTTTCTAAAAGCTTCAATCACTAAATGTATTGAAGATGTAGAGTTCCCAGACCCCTCATGGGACCAAGGCTCAACCGCCCCAGTGCTGCTGCAGGGCGGCTGTGCTGCCCGGCCGGGCTGGTGGTGGTGGTTCCTGCTTTAAAAGACATGGAGAAGCTACATAAGGAGTCACCAGGTGATGAAATCATCCAAAATGGACTTGGCAGAGCCACCGATTTCACCTTTGCAAACAGCAGGATCCCCTGGGGATGTTAATTTTCTAAAGTCATCTGAAAACAGCCCACATCTTACCCCCACTCCCCCCGCCCTCACCCTGACACTGGTTCTTGGTTGACCCCAAAGTTTGCCCAGCGTGGCACGAGATGTGTCAAGAGCAATGAAGAAAACTAGCAGTGTGTGTGGAACCTGGGCTTTGCTGGGGGACAAAGGGTGCTGAGAAATGCTGACCGAAGCCACTGGGGCTGCTGCCCATCCTGGTGGGATGTGGCAAGAGGGATGCGGCCCTGGGAAGAGCAAGGGAAGGTCCTCATCCCCAGCTGCAGACAGGGTGGGCTGGAAGGGCAGGGCAGAGGGCTCCCAACCTCTTGCCCAGCCTCTCCTTGCCTTCTGGAGGGGGAACTGGGGACTAATCCAAGTTTGTTTATTTCTACAGGCTCATAAAGGACGGGCAAATACTGGTTTGGGGGCAGCTCAGACTGCGGTTAGCACTAGACACCCTTTTTGTTTCCCCTCCGCCAAGTGGTTTCTCCACAAGGGACGTGCCCTTCTCCAAAGCCAGAACCTAAACCCGCCCTGGCTTGTCCGACCAGTGCACTCTGCGTATCTGCCCAGTAAACATTTCCAGTCAAGCACACTCCTTGTGCGCCTCCGCCCAGCGGGGTCGCCGTCTTTCTTTGCAGGGCTGGAAGAAGTAGGATTTTTTTATTTTGTTTAAAGTGGGGTGAAGCGGTGGGAAGGTTCCCTGAGCTCCAGAGAAGCTGGAGGGTGTGTGTGTGTGTGTAGAAGGGCTGAGGATCACAGACTGTGGAGGGAGGGGGTGTCTGTCGTGGGCACTGACACTGCAGTGAGTGGCCCTTGGTGCACGCACGGCCCCGTGACGGAGCTCAGTGCGGGGGGAGACAGGGTGATGGGGGTGTCAGAGGGGGATGAGTGTGACCTGCCCGTGCCAGCAGTCCTGTGGGGGTCCCGCCATGCCCCACAGTGCTGGCATTCCCTAACCTGGGGCTTCCAGCAGCTCGTTTGCCTTTCATAAAGCAGTTGATAAAACACAGGGGGGTTTGTTTTAAATGCTGGTTGAACCAAGTCAACCCACATTTGGGGCTGAAGCTGGTGCAAACCCCTTTATCACTGACTCTGGAAACAGGGGGCAGATGCTTTAATGTGGTGTTTGTTTTTGAACCACACTGTGCCTGAAACGACCAGCGCTCGGTGGCTTTTGGTGGTGGCTTTTGGTGGTGGCACTGGTGCCACACGCAGCCTCTCTGCTTGCTTTGCCCACCGTTTGCTTCCACCTCACTCCTTGGCCTTAGGAAGCAGCCAGGGTGTGTGTATGTGGGGGGGGTTGACATGGGGCTGGTGGCAACTGGGGGGTCTCTCCCACCTCACTCCCATCCTGTAACCCCAGGCAGGATCAACCCTGCCATCTCCTCTCCTGCCCCGATTTATCACCGGACCCACTGGCAAGGAATTAGCTGGGTCTGCTGACATTTAATCTCCATTTTTGATGTTTTAGGGAGAACCTGCTGTTGGTTCAGCTAATTGTCTGCTAAAGACTCTGCTCCTTCCCTCCTTTCGTGCTACAGTCACCTTTTTTTTTCCCCCCTTTCCTTTCCACAGTGCCCTCGGGTAAAAGACAAATTGCAACATGTAAGAAAATGACCCCAGTCACTTAATTTGAACCAGAGAAGATAATAACAATCTGGATGGGGAACTGGATTTATGCTTTTCTCTCCGAAGGAGCCCCCCCCTCTCCCTCCTCCAACGATGGCTGTCGAACGGCGCGAGCAGCATCTGAAGCAAATTGAGGGTAACCTTTCGTACTGCATGGATCTTCCAGCAGGGTTTGCTTGTCCCAGGGACATCTGCAAGCCGCATGTTGGATTTTGGCAGCCTCTGAGCCCATTGTCAGCCAGTTCCATTGCATTAGCTGGTAATGGAGAGGAAGACGCCTGCCAAGTCGGCCCATGCACGCGGAGCCACGCATGGCCGGGAGCATCCCCACCCTGCTCAGCCCCTGGGGACCAGGGACGGCAGCATTGCTGGGGCTGTTTGGGTGCTCAGGCAGCATCCCTGGGCTGTTGGGTGCTCAGGCAGCATCCCTGTGGTTTCTGGGTGCTCAGGCAGCATCCCTAGGCTGTCAGGTGCTCAGCATCCTGGAATGAATTGTTGGGTGCTCAGGCAGCATCCCTGGGCTGTTGGGTGCTCAGGCATCATCTCTGTGGCTTTTGGGTGCTCAGGCAGCATCCCTGGGCTGTCAGTTGCTCAGACAGCATCCTGGAATGAATTGTTGGGTGCTCAGGCAGCATCCCTGGGCTGTCAGGTGCTTAGACAGCATCCTGGGATGAATTGTTGGGTGCCCAGGGAGCATCCCTGGGCTGTTGGGTGCTCAGGCAGCATCCCTTTGTTTTTTGGGTGCTCAGGCAGCATCTCTGCTGGTGCAAAGCTGTTCTTATTCGGGCCTTTTCTGCTGGGTTTCACTGTCTTTTTGCCCACCCCACACTGCAGTCCTTGTTCTGTCTCCCCCATGGAGCTCCTGGGTTGAGTGAATGTGTGCAGGTCCCTGGGCAGCATCCAGCCCTGACACGGGAGGAGCTGGGAAGGCAATTAGTGTCTCACCCTGCCTGCTAATTCAAAGGGATTTTTTTTTTTGATTGTGTCTAACAACATGGAAAAATGTGAATGATGCAGATCAAAAAGAGGAACTGGGAAGCTTAACCTCTGGCTCAAGAGCTGTTGGACCAGCAGCTCAGGGATGAGAAGCCAAATGTCAGACACATGATGCCTTCGCTGCACTTTGGGCTTTGTTAATTAGTTTCTCCAAGTTTTGAGGGGTTTGACTGCGTGTCAGCCACGGCTGGGTCACTGTGATGAGCTCTCTCTTGCAGCCAGTCCTGGGGGTCTGGATGGAGTCTCCCTGCTCCGGGTGCCAGGGACGGAGGCTGCGCTCCAGCAGAGCAGGGGTTCAGTCGTGCTTCCAGGGGACGGTGACAGGCAGTGTCCCAGTGCTGGCCCATGCAGAGTGGTCCCTGCAGCTGGGAGGATACGGTTCAGAACTGCAATTAGCTCTTGGCCAGCTAATTGTGCCAGTCCCCAATAAACACCGACCAGTGGCTGCTCCTTCCAGGGAGCCCTTGCGAGGCAGCATGTGCCACCGCCCTGAATCCACCCATAAATCACACCCTTCAGTTGGGGTTTCATTGACATCCCTTGGTGTTCGTTTCTCATCTCTGACTAACGTTCCCCATTGCTGCCCCGGGTGCCAGGAGCCAGCAGGTTTGTCTCTCCTGTGTGTCCAAGGGCCACCATCACCCCCTTCACCCTGGCTGCGTAATTTGTGTCTCATCAGAACGTACATTGAGTATTAAACAAGCAGAATCAGGCAAGGTTGGGGATGGCACTGGCAAGGACAGGGGGCTGCTGGGCACGGGCACATCAGGGGTGATTCCCTCCCACTCAGAACTGATCTGTGGGGCATCAATGCCCTGGTTGTAGGACCCCAGGCACAAACAACTGCTGAAGGGAACCCCCCAACACCCCTGTCACTCTGTTGCCCTCCCGGCCATCCTCCAGCTCCGGCTCATTTGCTGATTTATAATCAAAATCACGCAGTGACCAAGGAGAGCAATCAGGACACTTTATAAAATGTTTAATTGCATTTCATAACCTCTTTCCATAAACCATCTGTGGCATGTTTATAAACTTCCCATCTCTTGTTTCCTGGCTCTTGGCAAATGCCCGCAGAGCTGCGGGGCCGGGACTGCGGTACCCAAGGCAGCACCAGCCACGGCTGTGGCCCTGGGAAGGGCTGGGCTGAGCCCAGAGCTGAGATGAGGATTGAGGAACTTGGATGGGAACGTAACAAGGTCCTCTAAGTCTAAATTCCTGTTTTCCAAAGCTACAGACCAAGACGAAATACCTGCTGTGAGCTGCGGAGGCATCAGCATCATCTCTGCCAAAATGATGCTGCTGGAAGGGTTTTAAGAGGACAGTTGTGGGGCAGCACAATGGCCCTGAAGCCCAGCGGTGTGGGGACTGCAAGGGCGAGCTTGGCAGGACCAGGGCGAGCACTTCCTCAGCATCAGTAGTGGAAAATAACCCCGAGCAGGGAATTTCTGCCTTAGTGCTCCTGGACTCGTCCTCCAGGTTTTACAGACCTTTCCATGGAGCAATGCAGCCATCCTGCAGGCTGTGGTGCAGAGCTGTGCCTTGCCTCTGTGAGGAGGGCTTTGGTGGGCAGCCCTCGGGCAGAAGGGTGTCTCAGCCTGTGGCAGTCATTGTCCTATCTGTCTGCTTTCCTAACATTAACGTGTCACCTCCTCCAGGGCTTTTTCCTGGAGGACAAGGAGGTAGGGAATACTTTCACCTCCAGCCTCATTTCTTACACTGATGGATGACCCAGCAAACAACAAACTGGTGGGACGGGGGATCCTCCAAGAGCTCTCGGGAAGCTCCCATCACCTCGGCAAACCTCCTGCCTCCTGCCCACCTGCCTCCCCTGGAGGCTGCTGTGATGGGTTGTCATCCTTCAGGGACACGAGCCCTGATCTCCATCAGCCCCACCCAATGGTTTCCAGGAGTCCTGGGCTCTGCTTCGGGCTGTGTCTTCCTTGTGCCTTGGCTAATGGAGGGGATGGGTCAGTGACATGTCAGCCCCATCCCTGACCACAGGAAACAGTTGTGGCCGCTGTCACCTGAAGGCATGGCCACGCTGAAGGGGTGCCTGTCCCTCAGCCCAGCAGCCTTGCCAAAGCTGTGCCGTGTCCCGTATCAAGGGCCTGATAGTTCCTTTTTCAGGCAAGGGGATTGCTGCCCCTCTCCAGTGCTGGTCAGGCTTTGTTTGGTTGGTTTTAGCACAATATAAGCAGACTGCAGTGTCCTCAGCAAAGCACCTGACTCCTGCTGAGAAGTCTTTCCACACAAAAAGTAATGACAAAGTAAGGGTTTCATTCCCTAGGATGTGAAATGGGCACAGATAAGTTTTATCCAGAAAGTCAACAACTTTTAACTTTCAGCCATTCAGATGCAGGAAGTTCAGCTGTGGTGGTGGCTCAGGGGCTGCAGGCGCTTTGGCCAAGGAGCCGTGAGAGGCTGCTGCATGGTCCATGTCCCCTTCCTCCGTTCTCTAACAACCATTCTCCATGCCCCATGGCATAGAAACATAGAATCACAGGATGGTCTGGGTTGGAAGGGACCTTTCAGATCACCGAGTCCAACCATCAACCCAACACTGACAAAAGCCATCACCAAATCATGCCCCTCAGCACCATGTCTACCCATTTTTTAAATACTTCCACTGATGGTGACTCCACCACTGCCCTGGGCAGCCTGTTCCAGGGCTTGACAACACTTTTGGTGAAGAAGTTTTTCCTAATGTCCATCCTAAACCTCTCTTGGCACGTCTTGAGGCTGGTTCCTCTTGTCCTGTCGCCTGTTCCTTGGGAGAAGAGACCGATCCCACCCCTGTTTACATCCTGTGTCCCACGCTTCATGCCCCATTCTCTATGCTCCATGGTCCTTGCTTCATGCCCTGCAGCCCCATCACTCCTGGCTCCATCACTGCTTGTTCTGGCTGCAGGATCGGTGCTGCAGCAGGGCTGGGATCCCTTGGGCACTGCAGCCCAGTGCTGGTGCTGCTCTGCTCCCTGCTTGGCCAATGTCCCCTGTGTTGCAGGGATGGGTTGATGGGGTGGCCAAAGGGAGATCAGCAGAAGCCCCCCCTGGCCCCAGGTGCTGGCAGGGAGAGGTCTTGCCCTGGTTCAGCCTGAGCACAGAGCCGTAATAATGGCACAGGGAATGATGCTGTAACATTATCAGCAGCAAATGGCCCTCAGTGTGTCACTTATAGGAAGCAGCAAAACAAACAAACCCTGAAAAATAGCCAAAACATCTTTTGTGGGACTTGTGGCTTTCTAAATTTATTTAAAAAAAAAAAAGAAAGAAGGAAAAAAAAGTAAATTTTCCCTGTCAGAGAACTGCTATCATCAGGCAATGGCACTTAGGAATATTATAAACAACTGTGTCAGTTTATGGGGCTGCAGAGGTTTTCCCGCGGCTCGCCCAGCACCTCCCGGGGCAGGAGGGCCCAGGCTGAGGGCTGAGCCTTCCCCCGGGGCTGGGAAATTACCAGAGGGGGTTGTGCAGGCATCAGGGCTTCCCATCCCTGCCCTGATTCCTCCCAAAGCTCTTCTTGGTTTTCTTCTCTGCTGTTGCTCTCTGCTGCCCTCCTCAGCCAGGGGCATCCCTCGTCCCGGCCACTGGGAGGGCTCCTGGCTGGGGCTGTGCTCCCCCCACATGGCTCTGGAACCTCCCAATGAAACCCCTCCACTCCTCTCCCCACTCTGCTCCTCATTTTCTCCCAGATCAGCACTTTCCCTGCTCGTAGCTGTCAGAAACAGGCTGTAAATCAGAGCCCAGGCCTTTGTGGATGGGCTTTGCGCAGCAGGGGAGGGGCGAGGAAGGCGATGTTTCGGAGGGGTGAGGGGGAAATGGTATCTCAGCAGCGAAGGAAACCACCCGGGTGAGTGTTGCTCTTGTTGTTGTCCCTCCCTGCAGATGCTGGTGCCGTTTCCTACAGTGACACAGCCCTGCAGGGAGGGTTTTCCCTGCAGCAGAGCATCCCTACTGCGGGCTCCGAGGACGTGCAGGTCCCCATTGAGGCACCTGCGAGGGCATCCGCCCCTCTCTGCTCCCTTCTGCTACACACTGCAAAAAAAATAATTTAAAAAAAAAATATATAATTAATGATTATCCCTAATTTATCCTTCACACCCATGCAGGAAGGGTTTTTCCTGCAGCAGAGCATCCCCACTGCGGGCTCCAAACCCCACTGTGGGTGGACGCGTGGGTCCCCATGGAGGCACCTGCGAGGGCGTCTGCCCCTCTCTGCTCCCTTCTGCTACACACTGCAAAAATTAATAAAAATCATGGTAAAAAATATTAATAACTATCCCTACTTTCTTCTGCACACCCAGGAATGCACAACACATGCTGCAGATGGATGCTGGTGCTGGCATTCACCCCTGCGGTCCCTTCCCTGGCAGCGGGAGCGTGTACGGCACAGCCTGCCCCGCGCTCCCGTGGCACAGAGGGGGATTTATAACGTGGGTACGTGACTGACAGATCAGGGACTCCCACAGAGGAAAGAGGAGAGCTGGGGGGGTGGGGGGGGGGGGCCAGAAAGCTGTATGCTTGGACCTGAGTCAAGGAATTTGCAGCCCCTCTTGTTCGGGCAGGTTCTAGTAGAAAATTTGCCAAATCACCCCAA
>VZTM01007552.1:357087-370646 GCA_013400555.1 Jacana jacana
AAGGCCCAGGGTCTGTGATGTAGAAGCCAAGGGGGTGGGTTACTGGTGTCATATGAAGGTTTCTGCAATGGAAACGTTTTGGATTGTCCACAGACTGAAAGTGACTTCCAATTCCTCTACCTTATCCCCACCTGAAACAGATTACAGGAAAAGAAACTTCAACCCAGGTGCTGAGGAGCAATAAGACAGGGCTTCAACTTTGAACCTTCTGATTAGGAACAGGACATAACTGCTTGTACTTTCAGTTACCAAAACCTGGGGAACCCCTGAGGCATTTAAGTGTTATTGCTGAAGCTAAAGAATTATCAAAAAACAGCTGTTAACTTCTGCACATCTTCTGTGAAGCAAAACCTACCTTTCTGTGCCTGCTCTCCGCAGCAGCTAGTTGGGATAACATTCTTTCTTGCATATTCTTGCAATGTTTCATCACCACTTTCAAAATAGACAGAGGATTGGAGCATACTGGTTGCTTTTCACCGTGATTTCCCTCTTTCAGGGTCTCAAAATCTCTCTGCAAAGCCATTAACGGGTCACTGATGTTGTACTTCCCATAGCGCTCCTCAATGAATGTGTCCCTGTGCTGGGCCTGCAATACAAAAACCAATCTGCATTCCAGTATACTTAAAATAGAAAACCAGCTGAAGAAGAAAGCAATCTGTAGTCAATATTCCTCTTCCCTGGTTTTCCACTTAGAGATAAAGAGATTTTAACACAGTGTGATTCATATCCTGTTATCTGCTGTAAGAACAAGAGGGAAACATTCAAGCGTGTCGTGTTAAAGGTCCCTGGTTACCAGACAAGAAGAGACAGTAATTCACACAACAAACAGGCCAAGAGCTCTACCTGCTCAGCAGCACCTCTGGGACCTCCACAGGCCCCTGCCACTTTTGATCAGGCCAACAAGAAGGGGACAAACACCACGTTTTTCATGTATGGGGCAGCTGGATGTCCCCCTCCACAGCCTGCTCCTCAGGTCAGACACTCGAGTCTTGAGAAGGTTTGCAAACCCCACTTGTATTTCCACAGCTGCCACACAAACAGCAGCTGCTCAGGGGCAGCCTCAAAAGTGTGTGTGTGGGGGTTTCTCACCACCCCAGAGCTGAACAATGTCTTTTAATGAAGTGGCCCCAAGCAAGCTAGAAACAAAGCAAAGTCTTACTTAAACCCCAGCATTTCCCCAGTGCAGCCAGTCTGCCAATATCCTCATACCACAGCTACCTGCCAGCTGTGTCCGTGACCTACAGTCCTAAGTGAGTACCAGCTCGTGCTTAACTAAAGGTTTAATCACTGACTGTCACATCAGTGGAAGAGCAGTGGGGTGGTTCTCTCAGCTACGTCACCATCGAAGAATTTCATGTTGAGCAATTAGAGTTTTACTCTTGCAATAGCCTATAAATCCGCAAGCTGTTAATAAAATCCTTAATGTCCTCCTCCAGACTAAACAGAGTTTGGTTTCTCAAGAAGCAAAACAGGAATGATTAGGTTTCTTCTGGTGACATGAAAGAATGAAGGAAACTCACACATAGACGGGCAGCGATCCCGGGCTGTCCCCCATTCCCGGTGGGACAGCCTCAGGACACCTCTTACTTGGGAAAAGCAGAGTCTGAAATGAAAAGACAAGTTGGAAGCCAGAATGTACTGGGATGGTTGTGTCCTGATATGCTGGTAACCTGTATGGAAGCTGGAAACACTCCCCTGGAGCCCAGCAGAGCCCCAGGGCTGCTTCAGCAGGAGCCCCCACAGCTGGGACAGACCCGGGAACAGGAGAGCAAACTGCAGGAACTGCCCTTTAAGGGTCAGGGCACTCACAGTAAAGCTTTGCTCTACTCAAACACCCGATGGGATGTGCTGGCCCTGCCTATATACTAAGGTGCAACCATGTAATTAGCACAAAAGAAAAATTAATAAAAGTCAATCTCTGCTCTCAAAGGGAGAAGTTATGCATTTCCTTTGACAAGAGGTGTAAAAAAAACAACCCCAAATACTTTCTTTCCCTGTCTCCTCCATGACAAACCCACGTTTGTCCCATGATACTGCTTTGGGATGGCATTTTAACCCTCGCAGTAAGCAAATCCAGAGGAACACCCTCACCAATACGCCTCCCTCTTTATCGGTAACACCCATCAGGAACTTTGATGCCTTTGATTAGAGCTTAAGATATTGTTCTAACTTTACATAAACAAAAAAAACCCCAAAAACCAAGAAGAAGAGGAAGGAAAAGATCAGCCCTGGAAACAGGAGGGCGGCCCTGGATAACGACCAGCCCCTGCTGTAATGAATCACAGGAAAAACTACAGGCTTTGCTTATTATTTTTTTTAGAGGGACAGAGAATCTTTAGTTATCCCAAAGAATTTATAAAACTGACTCAAGCAAACCTCACAACAAGTGTGTGGGGAATTTCTAAGTGACTCAAGCATGAAAATGTCTGTAAACATGGATATTCACCCCGCTGCCCTGACGGCTCTTCCTCAGCCCAGCCCTCCCCGCAGCCCGGCAGAGGTGGGAGAAGCCCTTTGGAAGGGTCTGAGCCGTGCTTTAACCACGCCAGCACACGTGGGGGGATGTCCATGAAGTTTTTTTGGGGCAACTCCTTTCCAATAACAGCTCAAAGCTCTGGGGATTAAGGTGACACCCACTCCCTCTACCCCTGATTCCTTGCAATAGTGAGGGTGTACCAAAAGCCTCGTTTTTCTCCTCTCCCCGTGGCACCGGGCTCCAAACTCTGCTGAATTCAGTGGGGTGGTTTATTTCCTGCCTGGGAAAGAACAAGGAGTTCTTCCTTGCTACTTCTTTTGAGCAATTAAGGATTTTCCTGAGCTGGCATGACAAACAGATGAGGCTATCCTAACATTAATAAGCTTGCTGAAGTCCAGCTGTTCTTCTTTAATAGCCAGCAGAGCAGAAACATTTAATTAAAGCTGTCTAGACTAGGAAAAGTCTAAAACAGGTCACCCCACACCGACCACATCTCACTGAGCAGAACAGAACCAGCGCTTTGGCGTTCGGGCCACCATCTACCTGGAAACATGAGTATAGATTTTCAGGCTGCTGCCTGTGACAGCTCTGTGCCACGGGTCCCACTGTCACCAGAATAATGGGGACAGCTCTTCGAAAATGAAGTCAGGGTGCCATAGGCTAGACAGGTCATCTCATGCAGGTACAGAACTGTCTCATCCACAAGCGGCTTCTCCCGTGGCTTGTGCTCCTCAAGCTCAACAACTGCCACTAACTCTGGAGGTCGCGTATAAACATCCCCAAGAGTTTTGGTTTCGTCCTGTCTGAACTGGAATTCACTCTTAAATCTGTGTTTTGTTCAGCTTTCAAAACAAGCGAGTTGATGATGGATGAGAAACACTCTTATTAATGAGCCTAAATTAAAAAAAACAACTCAAATCTCAGATCCCAGCATCGACCTACTCAACCACATGAATCCACAGGAAATCAGGTTTCAGTAAGAAGGAAATAAGGTTACAACAAAGCATTGTTCACGTAGGAGTGGAAAATTTAATCTGTAAAACCAGAGGTGACATACATACTTCCATCAGCAGCAATTGCTCTTTGAAGTAAGATGCCACCTTCTGCAATTACAAGATGCTCTGAGTTAGCACCTCCACCCTTGGCATATCAACTCTGCAGACTTAGGAACTGCCCATCAAAGGCACTCAAGCTCCAAAAGCAGCTAAATGGACTGTTTGGTGATTTTGAAGACTATTCAACTGCCCTCCCCCAGGAGGGGGAAAGGGTAATTCCTCCCCAGAAGGAAAAAAAAACGGGTAACACTTTATTTAAGCCTGGGCTTAAAGGAAGCAGCTTTGCCCATTAACCACTCTTTCAGGGGGAGAACTGGGGCTGGCAGAAGGTACCCTGCCCGCTGCCAGGCTCTTTGAAAAGAGAGAATTTGGATTTTATGGAGCAGAGCAATCTCTGAGACAACTGGAGAGCCGTCTCCAGTGCAGGCAGGCAACACTTCACTCTGCTGGGGAAGAGCTACTGTTTCCTCTGGGGATTTCTAGACTGTTTTGGGATGAAGGTTTCCCATAATCCATTTGTGTAATTTTTTTATTTTATGAAATATTTTCTTTTACTGAAACCTTGTTTATGAGACAGCATTTTCTCTCTGTCTTCAGTAATCTTTACAACTTGTTTTACTGGAACATCAAACAGGGAATTTCCAAGACTTGTTTCAAGTATTTTTTTGAACACAAACCAGAATATTACTCTCGCCTGTAATTTCAGAGTTTGGGGTTTAACCCTCAGCAAAACACACTCTTAATTAACTGTAGCTGCTGCCTATGCTGTTCCCCAGCCATCATTTGCACAGCAGTTCCTCCTTTACGTTGCAGAGAGCGGTACCATCTTTAAATAGCTTCTTACTGCCCTCAACTTCCGTATGGGCTTCCCTCCCCAGACGCAGAGGTTGGGAATAAAGACAAGCTGATGTCACAACAATCGCTGAGGGAGAGAAGGGAAACCGGGGTGGGACCTCGCTTTGCACAAAAATAAATGCCCAAGGACACTGGAGTGGGATTCCCAGCCCCAGTTCAGCCCAGCTGCGAAGCAGAGATGCACCCAGCAGGAATTACATCGCTCAGATACAGTATGTGCCTTAATTGCCATCATTAGATCAAGCGAACGAACCAGATAAACGAGAGCTCCTCAGATTTTCCCACCTGAGAGCTATTACAGGCTTTGGAAAGTGCAAGAAAATGTCTTAGGGAATGTCAAATGGCACCAAGCAGCCACTTCTTTCCCTGGGAAGGTTTGGTCCATAGCAGTGAGAGCACAAAACCCCATGATGAGCAGGGTGAGCACAGCCTCACGCGTGGCGACGGCCGGGGACGGGGTCTGCGCTTTGTCACCCTTAGAACAGGGAGCCTGGTGACAGCCTGATGGCTGGATCTCGGAGCTGGGGCTGTGACCACCCCTCTGCTGGGTGTGGGGAAGGGGCAGAGAACCAGATGGTCACAAGGTACCGGCAAACAGCGCTGCTTCAGGCGAGAAATAAACACAACCCCCCCCCTAATTTGTGAGAGAAGCTGGAAGAACCACTCGGTTCCAGCAGCCCAGTGCCCACCAGAGCCCCCCACCGCCCCGCTGCTTCCCAAGTGATGCAAGAGCCCATTACCCAACCTGTGAGAGACTGACCAGCATCTGCAGCGAGGTTTTGTATTCCTGAGGTTTTTTTTTTCTTCATTTAAACAAGGGGTAGACTTTTTGTTTTGGAAACTGCCCCTTCCCAAATTCCATTTCCAAATGAACACTTAATTTTGCAGTGCATTAATAGTGCCTTCTGGAGTGCATCGGATTCAGAGGCAAAGCAATGAATCCAGCTCCCAGTCATTAACACAAAATAGATAGTTTCTATTCCAGTGTAAATTGCCTGAGGCCTTATTAACATCAAAAAAACCAAACCCCAAGCCAGGAAGCTGTTTCCTGTTTGCTAGAAGTAAACAGATCTTGGTTTCTAATGTATGGAAAATTCTCATTTAAAGACCAAGGGGCAGGGAACAGTGTGTTCTAACATAGTGATAGAGACCTATTTAAATATTGAATTGTTTCCAGGCACGGTGTGCTATTTCAGAAGCCAAACCTGTGGATCACACATCCAAACCCTGCCTGCCCAGGAACGAGGAGCGAGGATCCAGCCCTCTCTGACAGCATCTGCTTTTTTGGATGGTTTAAATGTCATTAGAACTACAGGAAAAGGAGCACAATAAGAAGTGAGACAAGGTCTGTTTGGAGGAGAACATTGAGATTTATGAAGTGGACAGGAAGCTACTTTCAGGCCAAAGTTGGGTTTTTTTTTTTAGGTTTTAAAGTAGAGGAAGCAAACTGAAGCACTGGAAAAGAATATTTTGAATACAGTGAATTTGTTCACTTAATTCTTTTATACTTGTATCAGTCACGTTGCAATTTGAAATGGCTCTCAAAAGCCACGATCAAGTCCCCTGCAAATGCCCAGGGAGAGGTGAGGGATGTCACAAACATCCCCTGCCCAATCAGGAGCAATACAGGAGAAAAAAGTAAACCACAGGGAAAAAAACCAAGAAGCAGATAATAATATGGTTATAATGGGCAGGTCATAATATGGTAGATGCATCAATCAGAGGTGTTCCCAACAACTGCTCCTTCTAAAGGGAACCTGAGCTCCCCAAGAAACAAAGGTGGGGAGAGAGAGCCCCTCTCCCAGCTGCAGAGGGGGGATGGAGCCCCCAGGCAGGGCAGAAACCCCCCAGCAGAACCCCCTGGCAGGGGGGGAAAGGGAATGATCTGGGGAGGGGAAGGGAAGGGAGGCAAGGGAAGGAGCAAATCAAGCAAAGCCAGGCTCAGAAGCTCAATTTGGACCCCTGTGAGAAACAGGGCCAGCACCAACCAGCAAGTGGCCTGATACCACGAGGGAGAAGAAAACTATTTTCGGCTTTGTCATCTGCACGCGTGGATTCTTCTCTGCTAAATGCCAGCTGCTAAACGCTCTTCTCCAAGCATGCAGGGAGATCAATTCACAAATCAAGGTACTTTTTTTTTTCCTCTGCAAGTGCTTGTTCTTTCCTATAACGTGGCCAAAGGACCTGCCTCAAACAGCCAGAGAGCTCAGAAGCGTTTCAATCCGAATTAGATGTCAAATTAGCCCATAAGGGGGAAACACACTTTATCTTACTGAATGGGAAGAAAATAGGCATATAAACCTCTGATTTTTAACCAGTGACATCCATGTGTCTAATGTGAGCACTGGAGAAAACCATGGCCACTGTGTAAGGTCATGGGGATCAAACTAAATGCCGGCAGAGTCTCCATCCTTCACTTGCTTTTAGAAGGGCAGCATTTTAATACGTCCCAAACCCATGAGTAAACAGATTAGGAAGGTGAGTTTCCCTTTCCTTAGTCATGCACAATAAAACTATTTCAGCTGGCAAAGCCCTGTGAAGCTGTTACCACGGTTACTATCAGTAAACAAAACGAAAAGCAGAGCGAAGCCAGCATTCCTCTAGCTGTACATTCCAAATGAAGAGGTAAAGCGAGGCCAGGAGTTTCCTGCTTCTGAAACTCTGTCCAGCCACCAGATGAAGCAGTTATTGGGTGGGTTTTGGCCCTTCATGTATCCAAGGGGCATTGCAGCCCCCATCAGCCGGATCCCGACCCCAAGCTCTTCCTGCCCTTTCCTGCTCCCTCCAGCTCTCCCCGCACTCTCCCCATGAACCACCACGGTGTGTCCCTTACAGAAGGGGGCAAAAAAAGCTCTAACCTTTGATTAGTTTGGTGCTGTTTACTACATAATTACCAAGTATAGGTTACAATTTCATTTATTTTCTTCTCAGTCACGAGTACTCCACAAATTATGTCAAAGGGTGTCCTAACTATATTAATATCCTCATGTGGGAAGGAACTGCAGGTTAAATTTCAACAGAAGAGATAATTGCTTTCTGCTCTTGACAGGTACACATTACAAAGCCATTGGAACAGAGCTGCTGCATTCCATCCCATGGGCTTCTCCCTGGTCCATGACGTGCATTTCACACTGCAATACTGAAGCAAGGCTTGTTTTGGTAACACATTCTGACCCCAACAAATTAGAAGACTGATCCTAGGACAGAGGAGAAAGTGGAACTCTGTTCCAAGAGAGGAATCAAGCTCCAGAAGCTGTTGCTGGAAAACCAAGTCCCTGCAGCTCAGGCCCAGAAGCTGCCACTCCTCTTCTGAAAGTTTAATCGTTATGAGCAGTGACAGGTCAGCTTGAGAAAGCCCTCAATATTCAGCCCCGTCACAACTCATTTCTTCAAAAATCCACTCCTTCCATCATTTCTACCACTGTGGTTTTTTCCCACCTTAGGGAGGCTGAGTGTCATCTAAGCATACTTCAAAAAGCAGCAGTTTCACCCACGACATATTGTCTCGGCTCCACATTCTCACACCAAACCACACTCCCCGAGCAGGGGGAGCACACACCTAGAATCACAGAATCATTTAGGTTGGAAGAGACCCTTGGGATCATCAAGTCCAACCATCAGCCCTACTCTACAAGTTCTCCCCTACACCAGAGCCCTCAACACCACATCTCATCTACTCTTAAACACAGTCAGGGATGGGGACTCCACCACCTCCCTGGGCAGCTGATTCCACTGACTGACCACTCTCTCTGTGAAGAACTTTTCCTAATGTCCAGCCTAACCCTACCCTGCTGCAGCTTGCAGCCATTCCCTCTCCTTCTGTCGCTCATTGCCCGTGAGAAGAGACCAGCACCAACCTCTCTCCAATGCCCTTTCAAGCAGTTGTAGAGAGTGATGAGGTCTCCCCTCAGCCTCCTCTTCCTCAAACTAAACAATCCCAACTCCCTCAATCGTTCCTCATAAGCCTTATTCTCCAGGCCTCTCACCAGCTCCGTTTCCCTCCTCTGCACTCGCTCCAGCCCCTCCAGATCTCTCTGGTGGGTGTTGAGGTGCCCAGAACTGGACACAAGACTCAAGGTGTGGCCTCCCCAGTGCTGAGCACAGGGGGACAATCCCCTCCCTACTTCTGCTGGTCACACTATTTTTTATGCAAGCCAGGATGCCCTTGGCCTTCTTGGCCACCTGGGCACACTGCTGGCTCATGTTCAGCCACCCATCGACCAGCACCCCCAGGTCCTTTTCTGCCAGGCAGCTCCAGCCACACTGCCCCAAGCCTAACATGCTACTGAACACTGAAATGCACCTCACAGCCAGCCTTCAATAAGAAATTTCAAGCCATAGAACAATATATAGCATTTACTACCTAATACAGCTGAAATGAAGACAGGACTCTGAACCAGTAGTAAATCCTGGCCTCTGAACTTCACCTTGGATACAAGAGCTTTGCAGACCCTACAGCAGTGTTGTTGTCAGTTTTGCCTCTTACCATGGTATTTACAACATACCTTTAAGGCTTCTATGACGAGATCTCTTGCTTCTAATTCTCCCTCCAGAATGCTAAACAGCGTCAGTAGTTCTGGTTTGCTGAGTTTTTCCAGATTCATCCTGAAAACCTGAAAGAAACAGAACACAGTTTACCAGGTATTTCATCAAACATTAAAATCAATATTCTAAGTTATGGCATATCATCTCCATTTAACTTCAGCTTCCAGGTTTTTTTGGACTACAAATTGCCCTGGGGGGAAAGGGGAGAATACACAAGATGAACATTTTCTCTTCAACTTCCAAGACAACTCACAGAAAATGCCTTTTTCACCTTTTCCCAAGGGTTTATGACCACATGCACACCCAGGTGGTGGAGGCAGAACGCAGGGGCTAACACGACAGCGGAGTATTCACCACCAAGTAGCCAGAGTTAATAGGAGAGGGAAACCCATGGCTACTAAAGCTCCACGCTATTGTAAATTACACATCTGGATCACACAGCTGCAACCATCCCTGAAAGGAGAGTGATGAGCTGGGATGAATGTGGCCCAAACTGGGCCACCTACACAAACTGGAGGGGCCAGTTGCCGTTGCAGCGCTCCGAGAGCTTCCCCATGACGCCGCTCTGCATCGCTAATGGAACGGGCCCAGAGCACTTCACAAAAATCAATGCCACGGAAACCCACTCATTTAATTACTATTCTTTCCAACTGTTTCAATATCACCATCATTTATTAACTGCAATTTTACTGCCCACATAAGAACACAGATCCATCAGCTGAGCAGCACACAAAAAAGCCTCCCCCCCCCCCCTGCATCTTTGCTGATGCTCTTAACCTTGCCCAGTAATAAGCCTTTTCATTAGGTTATTTTGTTAACAATGGAAATAATTTCATAGATGAAATCCTTCTCAACTAAATACCCACTGATGAGATACTCTTGTGTTTTGTGCAACAATCAAATGTAGTTTTCAGAGCCCAAGTCACATCCATCTCTCGCCACCCCCTGTGTCAATCAGAAAACCTGCCAGCATGGGGGAGCTCTGGGGAGATACCAAACCCTGCTCCGCTGGCAGTGAGAAAGGGTTAATTTAACCTTCTCTAGAGAAGCCTCTCCAGCCAGAGCAGTCAACTCAACTCTAATTTTTCTGAAGTCACTGCTATGTTACAGCTGATTTGCATAACTGTGCCTTGGAGAATTGTGCACAAATGCAAGTTCTGTCTTGTTGATGCCAAAGCAGTTTTCCAGTTGCTGGGAACAGAAAGTTCTGCTCGTGGAGAGGAGCAGGGCGCCTTCGGACAGTGTGAGAAACCAGAGACCTGCTTCGTGCCCCTCTGCCAAGTGGGCACGTTTCTCATCAGGCAGTCACGTTCCCCCTTCACACACAGAGTTTTATGTGGAATTCCATAAAGGAGAAACCTTTCTCCCCACACTTTTCTGGCCAGCCCTACTGTGGCACAGGCTGCTGAGAGAGTCCAGTGGAAGCGACCAGGACTGCCCAGGGCACTGTGGTCGTTCCAAACCCCATTTTAACTGGGCACCAGGGATCCGTCAGCACTGCTGGCGTGTTCCTACTGCAGGTGCACTAACATGCCTTCAAGAGGAAGATACATGAGTGGAGCGTTTGGCAAACCCCCTCATACCTGTCAGAGCTTCAGAGAAACCTGCTGAAGATTTGACACAACGGTGCAATGTAGAAAACTCGCTCTATTGACTCAAATCCTGGGATTCCATGACAGTGCTGGTCACTGTTCGGCCAGAGCTACGCTGCCAGATCAGCTGATGGACCCCTCAGAGCTGCCCAGGAGGTAAACCCGAGCATCTCCTGCAGCTTTGGGAATGGCACTGATGGTCCTGTGGCCACGAGCAGCCTGGCTGAGACCACATGCAAAGAATCATAGAGTCATAGAATCATTTTGGTTGGCAGAGACCCTTGGGATCATGGAGTCCTACCATCAGCCCCACTCTACAAAGCTCTCCCCTACACCAGATCCCCCAACACCACATCTCATCCACTCTGAAACACAGTCAGGGATGGGGACTCCACCACCTCCCTGGGCAGCCCAGTCCAGGCTCTGACCACTCTTGCTGGGAAGAATTCTTTCCTCATGGCCAGCCTGACCCTACCCTGCTGCAGCTTGCAGCCATTCCCTCTCCTTCTATCGGGATTCCCTGTGAGAAGAGACCAGCACCAAGCTCTCTACAATGTCCTTTCAAGCAGTTGTAGAGAGTGATGAAGTCTCCCCTCAGCCTCTTCTTCTGCAAACTAAACACTCCCAAAGAGTGCAATTTACAGCTCGTACATCTTACACAGAGAGGGAGGGAATGCAACAGCAGCAGCAAATTAATGCTGAAAGATGAAAAAAGTAGCCATACATCACAAGAAAAAAGGGAGCTGGTTTTAGCCTTTAACATTTTACATGCTTATGTTGGTCTCTAAGTCTGAGCTGCATCCCTTCCCTGGGCAGGGTTTAGACCTGGAACATCCCAGCTCAGGAGGTGCACGGCTTTAATTTCAAAACCATTTCAGCCCTTAGACTAAAGTCACAGGTGCTGAGACTGAACCAAGGCTGATAGGAAATAGGAACAACTTCTTTCGCCGGATACTCATCAAGTTATTTTAGTTTTGGGGCATTTTAAGCCAGAAGTAAAAAGGAGAAGTTTTGTTTGAGATGTTGGAACAAAGCGTATCATCTAACTCCTTACCCCAGGACAGCCCATTCTAAACGTGGGCGTTCAACGTGACCACGTCTGGGCTTTTCTCTGAAAAAGAGATGACACAGGGACGTGGAGCTGCTTCTCCCTGAACAGCACACTCAGAGAGCGAGGACAGCACCAACTGCAGCTTGGTACTTCACAGCTCTTAGTCCGGGCAGTAATCGTTTCTATTCTGTATTCTAAGTACTCCCATTGTGACTTGTACTTCCCAGTGTTATAGAAATAAGCCATGCTATTCTTAACATGCCTCTATGGCTATAGTCTTTAATCAGCTTAATAACATAAACAACCCCTGTCTTAAAATACACAGGTAAAAATACTTATAGAAATAAAGAGCGGGAGCCAGCTTGCACAGCAATCCTTCACACAACAACAGGTACCATTAAAGAGATGTAAGTGGTACAGCCTCAGCTTCCTCCTGTGCAACCCGCTGCTAGACAAGACCTTTAGCTGCTGTTTGCACAGGTTTTCCCACGCTGCTGCGGTGACAGACCGGGAGCAGATGCTACAAATAAAAGTCATCGCCCTAAAAACCCCTCTATGCTGCACTTGCCTTCTGCACTGCTTTACTGGGAAGTTTTTAATGCCTCTCGGAGCGCAGCTGGCAGACCCCCGTTTTGCTGAATGCCCAACAAACCCAAGTGCTCCCTTTCAGGGCCACTCAACACAAGGGAACTAAAAAATGGAAATAAATTAGCTCTGTGCCTTTTACATTAGTGTTTTACACTAACAAGAAGCATCTCTGATCAAAGAGCTAATAAGCATATACCTGAGCTCCTCCTGCCCTATCCAAATCCAAATCCAAATCCCCTCCTGGCCCTCCAGCCTCACAGGCTCCCAAACTGACCTTTCCAAGGTTGCTTTCTGGTGACAGGTCCCTGTTCTTCCCTTGTCCTGCTCTTCACTAAAAAATCCCACCCACCCTATTCCGTTACCTAGTTCTCTCCCTCACAACCAGTCCCATTCTGCCAAACAGCTCTGCCCTCCTCAGCTGGGGAACCCGACCCATTCTTTCAAAACCTTTAACCAAGAGATAGAGTTTCACACCACTAGAAACAAGATCTAGAAATACCTGGGGCATGTTACCCCTCCACACTCAGGGAAATAAGCTGGCCAGTCCAATCTGACAGATCACAAACCACAAGGACCTCATTATTTAGTCTGGTGGTATAAATATTTTCCCCGAGTCTAAGATATACCACCATTTTTGGACAATAAGCAAAAGTTTAGAGCATAAACAAAGATAACTATGCACTGCTCACTCAAAGGTAAATTCCCTCCTAGCTATGCTATGGAGTGCTAAAGAGTCCCCTCAGCAGACCCACACTGACCCCTGGAAGAGATAAAACTCTTCTCCTTTTGAAAGTTATTTCCTGGTATTTAACTGCAAAGAAATATGAAGACCAGTTTGAGCAAACGTACAGCCCTGCAAGCTAACGAACCCGGGCAAGTTATCTCTGGCATGTGCCACTTCAGGAACAAAAGAGATAAGCTTCTAGAGCATGGCAGCTCCTCCACGGTCTGAATCACGCTAGGGTGATTGTGGAACCATTAGAGGTGACATTTCACTCGGGCTCACCTAGGTGTGAGCAGGAACCAAGTTCACCAGCTCCGCCAGCCCAAGAGAACTTCACCTCCTTGACTCCAGTGAAGGTCTGAGTCACTGGTGGGGTGGGCAGGAGCTGCAGCACAGCCAGAGCGCAGAGCCCCGGGGGCGCAGACAGGGAGGTTGTCAACTGGAAGTGTCAGGATCCTCTGCAAGCACTTGGCTCAAAACTCTTCCGCTTCTTCAAAAAAAATATATAGATATATAAAAAAATGCAGAGAACACGGCTTGCTGTTCCTTTTCCCCTCTCCTCTGAAGGAGGGTATTTCCTTTCCTTTCACACGCCACGGTTACAGCCACACCAACCCAACAATGCTTCTATGTCTGTAATCCTGAATCACCTTCAGTTTTCCCTCCCCCCCCC
>VZTM01007552.1:371295-490240 GCA_013400555.1 Jacana jacana
GGGCGCGCCCACGGGCCAATCCGCCCAGGAGAAGGCGGGGCGAGGGCGTGGGCCGGGCGGTGGCGGCGGCGGCAGCCAATCAGAGGGCGGAACCGGGCGCGGAGGGCGGGGCCAAGGCTGAAAATCCCTTTTGTTCGCGGCAGCGGCGGCAGAGCGAGCGGGCGGCTGTGATTGGCGCGTCACTTCCGCCGCGGGCGGTGCCCGGTACTCGGTGCCACCGTCTCGGCTGGAGCCGTCACCTCCAACTCTGCCAACGTAGGGGAGGCTCCGCGGAGCCCGGAGCCAGGAGAGGGTCAGGCCTTCATCCCTTATAGCGCCCAGCCCACTCTGGCCCGGCTTTCCCTCACAGGGCCTAGCTGCCTGGGCTGGGCCTGCGCCCCTCACAGCACCCCCAGGCCTGTCCCCTCACGACGCCGCAGTCACTCTCCAGGCCCATATTTTGCCCCGGGGTGTTGTGTAACCCTTGTGTTGGTGAAGGAGCGCTGTCGCACCTACTGCTGGGCAGCGTGACTCACGGGACAGGCACGTTGCTGTCTGTCACAACTTCCATGGGCGCCGAGTGACGCAGGGACAGCAGAAGCAGGCCCTGCCACAGAGGTGCTGTGGGAAGCTTGGGGTGTCTAGATTTATTTACCTGCTGTCAGCCTGGGGAAGAGCCCGAACAGGCTGGAGGGTGTTGCTGGAGGGAATGTGGCCCATGGGCGAGAGCTATTGAAGGCAGCAGGGTTATTTTGTGCTGCGGGAGCTGCTTACCCAGCAGTCTGCTAAGCCAGCGCAGCAGCTGAAACGAGAACTAACCCTTCCTGGGGAGAACATGGCGAGTGGTTCTTCTCTCACCTTCCCATGTGATGTGCTTGGCATTGCTCTTCAGAATCCAGCTCGAGTCTGAAGAGCTGGAAACTCGTCTAATGGCCTTTCCTGCCGCGAGGAGCCTGTCTGCGGGCGAGCGTTGGGTCCACACGTGGTGGCAGCACGGGGCTGAGTGGTGACACGTGCTGGGACACTGAATTAGAAGCTTCTGAATCCACAGCAAAAAGGAGTATCATGTCACGACAGTCCTTTACACGGTGACAACGCTAGCAATAAACCTCCCCACTAACCGTGGCACTCGCCCCGCTTGAGTTTGGGAGGTAGCTTTGTCTAGACAGGGTTGTTTTAGTGCTATTTCCCAGCTTGGATAAATAGTAGAGCTTTCGTGGTGCCCCTGGTCTAAGGATCTCAGAGCCCCGGGGGGAAAACACCGTGCAGGGTACATCTCCCAAGCTGTGCCCCGTGGCAGTGCCAAGTGGCTGGTACGTTGAGATCTGTAATTGTGATTCCCTTTCTCCAACACTGTGCTGCTCCCAGTGCTCTGCTCTTCTCCTCTGGGCTCTTTTATCCTCGGAACGTGGGTTTAGGGCAGACACCCTTTCATCATGTACATCAATCATGGGAGCAGCCCAGGGTGGCCAAGGGGCAGCAGGCTGGCCAGGAGTCCTGCACAGGGATCACAGGGGGATTGGGGGGCACTGGCCTGGAGTCCTGCACAGGGATCACAGGGGGATTGGGGAGCACTGGCCTGGAGCACCCCACCAGGATCATGGGGGGATTGGGGAGTGTTGGCTGGGAGCCCCACACTGGGATCATAGGTGGATTTGGGAGCCCTACAACCAGTACGAGTGGACTGGGGAGCTCTGGACCTGCACTGGGATCATAGGTGGATTTGGGAGCCCCACAACCAGCAACACGAGTGGACTGGGGAGCACTGGACCTGCACTGGGATCATGGGTGGATTTGGGAGCCCCACAACCAGTAACACGAGTGGACTAGGGAGCAATGGACCTGCACTGGGATGACAGATGGGTTTGGAAGTGCTTCCAGGAGCCCCATGGGGAACACAAGTGTATTTGGGAGCCCTGGCCCCACATTGACATAACAGGGGGTTTAGGGAGCGCTGGCCCCGCACTGGGATCATGAGTGGGTTTAGGAGTGCTCCATAGGAGCTCCATGGAGATCGCAGGTGGGTTGGGGGGCGCTCCCCTGGGCTCACGGGTGGGTTGGGGAGCTCCATCAGGCTCGCAGATGGGTTGAGGGATGCTCCCCCGGGCTCACCGTTGGGTTATGGGGCGCTCCCCCGGAGCTCCATCGGGCCCACGGTTGGGTTGGGGGGCGCTCCGCCGTCCGCGGGGCTGCAGCTCCCCCCGGTGTCCCCGGCGCTCGTTGCAGCCTCTCCAACCGGCAGCGCTGATTTTTCCAGAACTGGAACCTTCTTTTTTTTCCCCCCAAATGCTGCAGCATAAAACTAACACGTTTATTTGTGGTCGCACCCCACAATCACCAGGAAGGATTTGTCTTTCCAGGCTGGCACAGCCCGGCTACGCCGTCCCCGCTGCCAACATTCCTGCTGCTGCCCAGTCCCGCTCCCTGGAAACAGCAGAGAAAAGAGACTTTGTGTGGCAAGAGCTTCGCGTGAGGCTGCTGGCTGGATGGCGATGAATCGAGCATGGAAAGGTCACAGATGCGTGAGTTACATCAGGGAACATCTGGCACCAAAAGCTTCTCTGTTCCAGGGCTGGGTGAGGACATTGGATGCGCCCGCTGCAGCTGAAGAGCAAACCGAGAGTCCCCAACCTCCCAGGTGGTCTCAGGGAAGGCAAAAGGAACAACCACAGCCTTGAAACCCAGAAAATCAGTACAGAGGAGAGAAAAGAATCTCTCTTAGCAGAGCCTATGTGCCCCTGCAGAAAAAACCATGTACCCTGTTGCCTGCTGGTCTGCAGCTGGGGGGACATAAATCAGCTGCACAGGAGGGGAAAGAGCCTTTTCAGGTCTGGAAGACATCTCTCTCCAGGCTGTTTGGCCACCTTCCTTCTGTTTATTATTTTTAGTATGCAGCTGAGAGCCAGGTGTGTCAGACCTGGGCAGAAAAAGGAGGAATCTGCCCAGGAGAGTGTTCGGTGGGGATTGCTGTTGTGGATTTGGGAGCCCCACAACCAGTAACACGAGTGGACTGGGGAGCACTCGACCTGCACTGGGATCATGGGAGGAACCAGCAGAGAAGTGCCAGGGAGGGGGCAGATACAAATCCCACGGTACTGCCTGTACCTCAGGGGGGAAGCACAAGCTCATGCAGGTGATGGTGGTTGACCCAGAGCTGCTCTTAGTGTGGGACACCAGCCCAAGATAAGAGCAAGTAGCTCTGAAGAGCGTGGAGGGGTCTGTGGGATGGCTGGGTGGGGGGTCCCCTGGGACCAAGGGCTCTCAGCTCTGCGGAGAGCCCCGAGGAGGGCAGGGCCCAGGCAGAGCACCTTCAGCCAGCACGGGGAACATCAACAGCCAAAAAAAACTCCCTTCAGACACAAGGAGGAGGGGAGACAGTAGCAGGAGAGAGGAAATTTCTCCCGAAGCATCACAGGCAAGAAAGATAAACCACAAATACAAACAATTAGGAAGAAGCCCATCTGTCATGTTTGTGACGCTGTCGGAACAAGAATCCATCTGGGAGAAGAGCCAGCTCTGTCTCCCTGGGAGTTATATATATATATATATTTATTATTTTTTTTTCCTTTTTAAATATTATATGACATCCATCTCTCTGGCTGGGTGTTGTTTGTGCTGCCATGGGGGTGCATATTTCTGAAGGCTCCACATATTAGCAGAAGATCTATAGTCTCATTCTAGAAATTTTGCCACTATAAAAATACATTCTGGTTTTGACTGAGTGGTTTTTGTTTTTCTTCCCTCCTGAAACTCCAAAGCTGTGTAAAATAGCTTCATAAAACTTGTAGAGCTTTTTAAAGTAGAAGTTACTGCCTTGCTTTGCTTTTAAAAATGCACCCTTGGTTTTAAGGGCTGGGGCAGCGTTTGCTTTTACACAAGTGAATGCTGGAGAGAAAGAGATGCTGCAAACTCCTTTCCTTATTTTGTTGCTTATTGAGAAAAATCCAATTATACCTGAGGGAAACAGGGACAAAGCATTTTATTAAAATATACGGTATATAAGCAAACAAAGCTTCAGTCTTTCAAAGTAAAAGTGCAAAAAAGGGATAATCCTTACAGCATCCTTGAATAGATGCCCTCTCCTGGGAACAAGGTGGTACCCCCTTCCTCGATGCCCCAACAGCCTTTGACTAGGGAGGAGTGAGGGGCTGTGGGATCCCTGCATCCACCTCGGGTCCCTGTTTGTCCCTGGTGGCTGCTCGAGCAGCTTGTCACTGCAGAGGTCTCAGCCCCAGTGCTGCCAGACTGGCATCCACCAGACCAGCCGGGACTGTGGGGACAGGGGACACACACTCCATGCTGGAGTTACACAGCCCATGCCTGGGCTGCAGCTGCAGGCACCTCTCGTTAGCACAAAAATCATCATAAAACCCACCCAGGAGATGCTGGTGCTGCTCCCAGTCTCCAGTACCACCCTGGGGGAACAGACCTTTATCCAAGGTGTCCCTGCCTGTGGAGCTGGGCCATCACTGCTCACATCACTCCAGTGTTCTGCCTTTCCAGGAGCACTGAAAAGGGCTGGAGTGAGACATTCAAAGGCTGTTTGGAAAACCCTGTTTCCAGTTCCGATCCCCTTTCATTCCCTGCCACTCTCGCTCTGTCAGAACCAGCTTTCTCAGCACTTCCCAAAGGCTTACGTTCTGTTGCATAAGATTTAACAGCCCTCGTTTCTCCAAAGGTAATGCAGAAATGCCTTTTTTTTATGGCACAAGAGGGAGATTTCTCATTTGGGAAGCTGACTCTCTTAGAATCATAGAATCATTCAGGTGGGAAGAGACCCTTGGGATCATGGAGTCCAACCATCAGCCCCATTCTACAAAGCTCTCCCCTACACCAGATCCCCCAACACCACATCTCATCCACTCCAAAACACAGTCAGGGATGGGGACTCCAACCCCTCCCTGGGCAGCCCAGTCCAGGCTCTGACCACTCTTGCTGGGAAGAATTCTTTCCTCATGGCCAGCCTGACCCTACCCTGCTGCAGCTTGCAGCCATTCTCTCTCCTTCTATGGCTCATTCCCTGTGAGAAGAGACCAGCACCAAGCTCTCTACAATGTCCTTTCAAGCAGTTGTAGAGGGTTGAGGTCTCCCCTCAGCCTCCTCTTCCTCCAACTACACAGTCCCAGTGTTGTTACCAACCTGCTCACACTCTGCATTGGAACAGACTGGTCATTGTGTCTCCACATGCGCTGGTTGGCCCCAGCTCTGCCCTGCACATCCCAGCTCACACCGACCTGAGGGATGATGCTCTGCCCCAGCTCAGCACCACCCCGGGATTCCTCATCTCTTCATGTCATGTCTCTTTCTTCCAACAAGCATTTCTTCACCCACCAGCCCTTCCTGCAGCCTCACCAGCCCCTGGGAGCAGTGAGAGGTGCTGGGGGAGCGCAGGGCCATCCATCTGTCCCACAGCCCTTGTACCCCGCACACAGCTCCCACCCGCCAGCTCTGCAGGACAAGGACACCCAACCATCCCCAGCAGGGAGCACTAAAATATTAATTATGGTGAGAAGAAATGTCACTTTGCTCTCCTGAACTTCCTTGGTTGCAGGGATGCTGCAGCTTCACGGAGGGCTCCACAAACAGCATCTCCCATCTGCCCTGGGAGCAGTCAGACACTTCCAGGGTGCGTCAGCATTTACCCAGATGCTTTTATCTCCTCACCCAAGTAGGAAGAGCTGCTGTGTGTCCTGAAAAACCTCTCAGGGCGTTTTAATTAAAGCCTCCAGGCAAAATCCTTTTCCCTGCCCCTGCCAGCCCCCCTACCCCCTTGACACCCCGATTTCCATTTTTATTGGATTGATTTCCAGGCTGACCAGATTTGACGACTGGACATTGCAATCACAATGATTTCTCCTCCTCTTTAATCTAGAGGTTTATGATGAGAAAAGGACCTGCAGCGTGTGCTGGCGGCTCGTGGTCTTTGCACAAAGGGCCCTGCAAACCCTTCCAGCACCAGTACGACACTGGGGCACCGTCTGGCTGAGATGAGCACTCATTAACATTTTTCCTTAGAATCATTCTATCCAGAGGTGTTTTGCAGCAATTAACAGCCAAGGCACCCTCGCAGGGCTTTGCAGCTCTCACCCTCTGCAGAAGGCTGCTCCCTGGGGTAAGGACCCAGCCTGGATTCTCACCTGGGACACATCTGGAGACACTCCTGGTTTGGGCTGTGCTGGATGGCCATCGAGCAGCCCCCTGGCCCAGTGCTCGCCCCACACTCACCCCACTGAGCATATTGCACCTCCACGTCCAGCCCCAGATGGGGGGGACCGGCACCACTGCTGGGGCAACTTCAGCTTGTGCCGTGCCCGAGAGCTGCTTGGCTTTGGTTTATTTCTCCCTCATGGGAACTCACTTTTGTTTTCTATTTCACATGACTGTCTGAAGCCTTGGAGCGTCCCTTCCTGCGTTTAAAACAGGAGCAGAGCCTCCCCCTGTGCTGCAGGCAGGCGGGGTGCGCTCAGAGCCAGCCCCACCGCACAGCTCCGAGGTTTGGGACGGGGAGAACCAGCCAAACCCCTTGTGATGAGTAAAGGGAGCTCAAGTGAAGTAGCAGCTACCAGTAGCTCTGCCCACAAGAACCAGCCCCTTGCCCTGTCCCGAGCCACTGTTTCTGGGCTCCCTGCATGAACCAGCAACAGCAAAATCCTCCAGCAGCTCCCCCTGACTCCGCAGTTCTTGGCTTTTGCCAGTTATTTGTGTGCCAGCTTTGTTGTGATGTTAATGTGCTGAGAAGGGTTTCTCCCAGCAGGCAACACCGCACCGAGGGCTTTCCTAATGGGGCTCAATGGGGCAGAAAGCAAGCAGCGAGCAAGGCTCACAGCATCCCTCCCCCCCCGGTAGCCCCTCGCGCCCGGCGGCTGTGCTGCTGGACGCCTCCATCCCCAAACTGGGAAAATAATATTATGGCCAGAAATTCCGGGTTAATTCACTCCTGAGTACTTAAAAACCAAGGAGGAGTGTGCCACAAGGTGGGTTTCATCTTGTCCATGAAATGCTGCTGAGGATTGGGAACTGCTGGGGCTGGGAAGAAGGAGGAAAGGGGATTCTCCCCGACAGCCGGGAGCCAGCAAACCACCCTCAAAATTTGCAGCCCTCTCTCCAAGCCCAGACTTGCAAAAAAGCTGAGAATAAATAACCCCTGACACCTCCAGCGTGGCCTTCCAGCCTAACTCCTCGTGGATGCTCAAAGAACCCAGTGAGTCCCAGCCCGGAGTGGGATGGGGAACCGCATTCAGCGACAGATTGCCACTGACCCGATTATGTACTGATTGATGAGCAACATGAACACACCTACACAGCAAATACCCTGCAAACAGAAGTCTTCCGAAATGGAGAAAGTATGAAAGAATATAAAGAAACTTTACTTCTGCTTGGAAGGATTTTCTGAATGTTCCACAGCAGCTTCTTTACGGGGAAGGGGCGGCTGGGGACAAGCTGTGGGACCGGGGGAACCTTTCCCCAGGACTCTGGCTGGCGAGGTTAAAGCCAACACTGGGCATTTCTGAGCTATTTGACATGCCAGGCTCCCTGCCCTCCCTTGCCCTTGGCAAATCTCTTATCCCAAGAGCCTCAGGCCCCTCTTTTCCCGAGGAACGCGACAGACGTCAGCCCACGCTAATGCGGCTCTGACCGAGGAGCAGGAGTCACCGAGGGCACGGTCCTGCTGGGATTATTTCTGAGCTGGTGGAGGGGGAGTGGGAGCCCGGGAGGAAGAAGATGTGAAAGGAATATTTTAAAGGCTGCTGTCGAGGCAGCTGGCGGTCGCTGCGAACCAGCATGAAAAGCTCACACCCCCCCCAGGCTCTAAACCACTCTGCCCACCCAGGCTGGGAACAGGGGGACCAGTATGGAAATGTGCAAAAGGACATAATATTGTTATAATGTGGGTAACACTGGAGAAAACTGAATTAACAACAGCTGATGGAGATTTTTTTGCTCCTTCCAGAACAGAGGGGAAACAGGATGCTCTCCAGTAGAGATCCTTCACCTGGATAATGGGCCAACATTCCTGGAGGTGCTGCTCCTCCTTTGGAACCTTCCAGGGAGCAGAGAGCCATGCTTGTGCCCCACAGTGCAGGGGACTGGGGGAACTGGTCTGATATTATCATGCACGTCAGGCTTGCTCACATTTAGCAGATTACTTCAGAATTTGCATTCAGGCAACGTGAGGTGAAATAGCAACCACAAACTTTATCAGTCTAATATATAAGGTGATTTGCATAATTTCCTATTTGCATCAGGCTCCCATTTAATTATTGCCTTTTTTTTTTTTCCCCTCCTATGATCAAATATACCTACTTTCAGATGAAAAACATTTCAAGTTTAGAGGATTAACCTGCCTGCAAGAAGTGACAATGCTGACTGCTCGTTAGCTGCAAAGTGCAACCCCAGGATCCCTGTGAGCAGGAGGAGTCTCTGCTCTTCCCCATTCCTTGGCACAGGGAGCTGTGCTTCCAGGGGTCTGAGAACAAAGTGTCACACAATGCCTGCCCAGGACCCCCCTGGCCTCTTCTGGTGCCTGGACCCCACGCAGACGGAGATGGGGAACGCTGTAGACCTCAGAGAGCTCCTGTACATCCACCCAGAGCCCCCCAGGTCTGATGTCCGAGGCTGCTGGTTCCCACAGGGGTGCAGCATTGCACCTTCTGCCCAGGGTGATGGAGCTGCTTTGTGTCTGACTGTGTTTCAGCTCCCTCTGACACAGGCAGGAACGGGATTCAAAGCTGCATCCGAAGGAAAGCAGCCTCTGGGAAGAGAGCAGCTTTGCAGATTCTCTGAACGGCATGAGCCTTGAGGAGCAACACACACTAAATGGCTGGATCATAACTAAGACGACGCTGGCTCTGCTGCTCTTCAGAGGGCATGGAAGAGATACGGTTCCCCCGTCTGCCTCAGTTTCCCCATATCAGCTATGAGGATGGTGTTAGGTCCTGGTCTGATTTTTGGTCCAGGAAGGGGTTTCATAAAGATTCTGATGGTGCAATAAGACAATCACATTCCTTGATAGTGCAGGCAGTGGAAGAAAAGGGGCATTGCCCAAGTTAATTATCATCAGGAGGCCTGAGCGCCTCACACAGAGGGTTCAAAGCAGTACATATTGCCCTGCTTAGGAAAGAGCCATCCCCACCCTTGTCTGTCCCCTTATCCACGGACCCCTGGGTCACCACGATCACCAAATCTCCTCGCTCACACAAGGGGGAGCTCCTCAAGGACACAGTGCCACTAGGCCAGCCCTGTGCCACACGTACCCCACACCTTTCCCACCCCTGGGAACGAGTGATGGAGACCCAGCGGCTCTTTGTCTAACACAGATTAATATTTAACGTGGGTTTCTTCGCACCCAGCACGCTGGCTGGACAGCCTGACATTCCCTTCATGGGCAGAAAAGCCTACATTGATCTGCTGCTAAAAATACCGCCCCCCCCGAGGTTCAGCGGCGATGCCACCAGCTTCCCAGCCAGGCAGCCAGGAGGGTTCTTGCGTCGGCTGCCTGGCAGAGGCCCAAAGTGTTTTTCTGGTACAAGGGGCTTTTTTTCATGCATCACCAAAGAACAGAGCTGCTATTTTTAGCTCTGATAAGCATATTTAATTTCCTACTGCCTCATTTCAACTGTTTTGTGCAACTAGCTTTTCTGAGTGCCTCCCCCCAGGGATGGGGTGAGGACCAGCCCCGTGCCACTGGCCAGGCTGAGCTGGGCTGGTTTGTGTCTCCAGAGCATCCCAACCCACACTGCTCCCCTCAACACCACCAAACCCCAGGATTCAGAAATGAATAAGGTGTCAGGGCTGCCCCAGTTGTAACACTGGGGCTTCCACCTCCACTGGGGACTGCAGGCTCCCCCAGGCAAGGATCCCCACAGCCCCTGGTACCACCTGGGGCAGCGAAGCACTCCCATTACCCAAATAATTAATCAGCACAACATCAAAGGTCAGTCATTTGAAGGTATAAAACGCAGAGTAAGGCAGTTCTGAGCCATCCCCAATTAAAAAAGAGCTGTGCTAAAAGCAGGGAGGGTAGAGCCATTTCCCAGTTGGAAACACTGTGGTGCCAGGGGGAGCTGAGCCAGATCCTGCCCCCTTTGCTCCTCACCAGCATCATTCCTGGATCACCCAAGACAAAGTCTCCCTACGAGCCCCTTGGAGTTCAAGGTGGGTGGCCAGTGTAGCACAGACAGAACATATAGAAGATTTCCAGAAAGTGTTTTTCCCGTTGATTTCAGGGAAAAAAATAATAATATAAAAACCAGCAACAAAAAAAGTCTCTCTTGTGTAAATGATGGTTGGCAAAAGCTCTACAGAAAAAACCTTCCCATTTGTGAGGAGTCAGGGTGTCAGGGGTGACAGGGAGCTTTGTGCAGCTGCAGGAGCAGGGACCTGAGGATGACACAAATATAGCTTCCCAGGAGCTACATCTCACACCAAGACACTCGCCCTGGGAGGCGTGTGGTTTTAACTGGGAAGACTGGGGACCCTCTGTGCTGGATGGTCCTGACCAGGCAGATGTCCTGGCGTAACTGGTTCAATGACAAAGCCCTGCTAGAGATGGGGGTGTGTTCTTTGGACAGGCTGAGCTGGATGGTCTTAATAATTGAACTAGTTCCAATTCTCTGCCGATCTATTTCTATCCTTGAAAGCAGACACAGAATTCCAGCACAGGGACATGTGCTCACTCCCACCACAAACACTTTCTCTTCCAACAGCAGAGCCACATCATGACCAGCAGGGCTAGTGATGGACCAGTCCTTTGCAGATGACTCCAGAAGTGTCCTAACCCTGACCTGCCGCTTTCCTGAGCTCGGGAACACTCTGGGGATGCACTTCCCACCACCATCCTCTTCAGTGGAGGTGGCATTCAAGGCAGGGTCTGAATTCGCTTCCCATCCATCACTGACACGGCTTTGAAGGGGAGGGGATGCGGATGCTGAACTGTGGCTGGTGGGAGAAGTAGCGCAAAAGCATCCCCAAATAACTCACTGTCAAGTCCAGGCTGCAAATACAGATCTAACAACCAGACAAATAAAGAATATGGGCTGTTTATAGCTCAGTCCTTATCCTCCGGTAATCAATATGGCTCATTAGGTTTATGAGACAATCATGTCTTCTGCTACCCTGGCCCAGAACCTCTGAGTAATGGCTTGCCAATGCCAAGTAATTATAACGATGTCTTGCAAGTGAAGCAGAAACAACCAAGTAAACTGATTTAAAGCAGTTTAATCGGGCTGAGTTTTCCTTGAACTCAGTGCCTCTCCAATGTTCTACCTCTAACTTCATCAGCCCGAACCTGCCCTTTATTAGATATTCCTCTTGGTTTTCCTTGCCAGGGACTGGAGGATTGTTCTGCTTTCAGATGCAGTGATACATCAGGCTGTTCCTCCCTCCATTACCTGCCCTTTCTGCTGTGCCTTCGTGCAGACACAAGGGCAGGGGAAACAAGGGATAAACGAGTTACACGCTGTCCCTAAAACGACACGGGGCACTGACCCCAGCCATCCCCAGCCTGGGCTGCTCCTCAACCATCTCCCCCAAGCACACAGGGAAAGGTGAGAGAAGGACAAACGTGACAGAAGACCCTGGCACCTCTGTCACTGCCAAGAAGATGCCCCTCCAACACGTGGCACCAGCCCCCCCCAGCCCTGCTGGGGTTGCTGCCCCCTCCCAGCTCCCGCTTGTGCCCATACCCTGGGTGCAGGAGACCAGCCTGTATCACCAGTATTGTGGGGATTATTACCTTGGCAGGGCTTAAATGTTTGCTGCAGCCATAAGCCTTGTCATGGTTGATTTTATTTATTGTTGTGTAAGTGTATTTCCAAGTAAAACAGAAAGTGAACAAATAAACTGGGTGACAGAGCTATAAACCGCATGCCTGCTCATTCACTTGAAGAAAAGCCTGCCTCAACTAATTAACCTGTGTGAGCCTTGTGCTGTTCATAAACAAGCCAGGAATTAATATTGTATTATTTTCCAAACGCCAACATATGCCACTAAATCTTTATTGGGCAGCAAAAAATAAGAGAAATAGCTGCCCTTTCGAGGTTGGGCACAACAAGGAGGAGAGGCTGAGCTCTTTAAATGGGAGTGAAATACCAGAGCAAGATTTCCCCTGCTCTTTCTGCCTGTGCTGAGCGTGTCTGGGTCATGCTGGGGGAGTGGGGATGGGGATGAGCCGCAGCTTCCCGGCATCAGGGGAGAAACAAGTGCCAAAACACTGGTTTTCTGCACCAAGTCTCCTGGCACAGCCAGCGGGAGGATGGTTTACGCTGCACAACAGCCCGAGAAGCCGAGGGTTGGCTCGCTCCCTTCCCCACACCTGGGAGATGCGAGTTGGGCAATGAAGCCACCGGGTCTGTGGGAAGGATGGATGCACCAGCAGCCTCCAGGAAGAATTAAATGATGAGCAAAGCTGGCAGAGGAGGGGCGCTGGGGACAGGGGTCTGCTGGCCCCGCAATGCCGCCCGGGAGCCATCTGCAGGCTTCCCTGGGAGATAAGCCCTGTTGAGGTATTGATCATGCCCAGGGTAAAGGGAGACTTCAGGAAAAACAGAGAGGGGGCAGAAACACAAATCAAGGAGTAACATTTTTGAAGGAGAAATTATAAATTGCAATTTAATCACATAATCACTTTGACACTCTCAAGCAAGCTAATTTTTTCCCTTGCCTCATTTCACCCACTTGGCAAGATGAATCTTAATGAATAATGTCCTATGAATATTTAATTTTTTGATCAATTTGAATTTTTTTTTTTCCTCATATCCCTACCTGCTGGATGGATAAATCCATTCCCTCCTCTTTTCCTCTTGCGAACAGAAAACAACAGCTTCTCCTTCGACTTCCATTCTCCCCTGGCTTTCTTTCCCCTCTTTTCCCCAAGCACTGGCCATCATTGTCACCCCTTGCCCTGGCAGCTCCTTGGGACTCACCAGCAGGGGAAGAGCCCCTCACGAGGGCACTGGGGCCAACACCACCAGCCTCTTTCACCCCATAAACCACCCACTGGCTCCAGGAACTTCCTCAAACTGGGAAAACTTTGCAGACAGACAAGTAAATTGATTGCAGAGAATTGCAGATCTTTAATGCGAATTGATTGCCTCTAATGGTTTTAAAGCAATTTAAATACAACTGGATTGTTTGGGACAGAACTTGGCGTCCAAGGAGGGACAATAACAATCTCCTTGCTAATGAGTATTGATGGCAGCATCCCTGCTCAGAGACAAGGGATGCTCTTGGTCCTGGGGTTTGCTTTGCCATTCTCCTGGCCAGTGCCAGCCCCAGCACTGAGCCTGGATGAGCCAGAGGTGGGGAGCTGTGGGGTCCCTGCCATCAGGCTGGTAGGAATTAGCCAGACACAGCTTCCAGGACTGGGCAAAAAACAACCAACCACCCCCCTCCAGGACAGGGTAAATGGTCCACTCAAATCCCTGCCTATTTTCTTTGCCGTTTTTCTTTGTCTTTTCAGACTCTTGAATCAATTTCTTCCTGATCTTGCTGAATTAGAAAAAAAACATCTTTCCAAAATTCACACTGGTTTCAAGCTGGAAACCAGCACCCTTGGCTCCACGGTAGAACCCATCCACACCACGGCTGCTCCCAACCAGTGGCAGAGAACAGCCGGGCTGCGCCGAGAAACACAGGCAGACTTTACCCTGAAAGCCAGCGGATTTGGGTTTCCTCGTCTTCCTGCTGAGCACCGCTGAAACCTCTAGTCTGAAGAAAAAAAAAACCCTGTGCTTCCAGCTCAGCCTGACAGGGTATTTTCTAAGCTTGCCAAGTCAATGCGGCACCCAAGGAAACGCTGGAAAAGTTATTGCAGCTGCACCCTGGCTTTTTGGCTGCCTCTCCCTCCTGCCTCAGGAGCAGGAACATGCCATTGCCCAAAAATCCGCATTTACAGCACCCAGGAAGGCTCCCAGGGGCTCTGAAACAGCTTCTGTAACCCCAGTCTTGCTTAAACTTGGTATCCCCCCCATGTCCTAGCGCCCAGGTGATTACTGCTTAATGCAATCCACCCTCCCCAGAAGTTATTCAAAAGAAATCTCAGATTACATTTTATGAGTCCAATGGCAAAAAAATAAACAAGAAATTGAAGGCCTGTTTTGGCTGAAAAGTAAACAAGCTGAAAGCCTCAGGGGGAGGGGGCAGGTTAAGTTTTGCATTAGCGTAGATGAGACATCCCATCCCGATGTCACCTCCCTTTGCAGTCCTTGTTGCCAGTGGACTCAGCCACCCATCATCACAGAGGACTCACATTTGCCACCTTTTAACTACCTCAGGTTCTGCAGGATGAGCTAGACGGGCTTCACCCCCTCCAGGTGAAAGTCCTGAGCTATTTATACCTAATCCTCACACGGGCTGCCTTAACTGTGATCCCAAAGTCCTTCACAGGATCACAGAAAGGGGGCGCAGCACTTCCCACACCCACCAGTAAAACCAGTCCTGGTCTTTGCAAAGGATGGGGATCCATCACAGGGGTCCCTGATGGTTTCCATAGTTAATTGCAGCTGATGAGATCAGGGAATGGAGCTGCACTGGCTGCAAAGGGCAAAGCGTGGAGAACAGCAGCCCTGGCATCATAGAGCGGTTGGAGTTGGAAGGGACCTTAAAGATCATCAAGTTCCAGCATCCCCCTGCTCCAGCCCCGACGTCTCGGCAGCCACCACGCTGAGTAAATCGGCAGGAACGCTTCACTTAAATCCATCACTCAGTGTTCAAACCTGACAACTGTTTGAGCAAGCTGGAGGCTCTAAGGCTGGTAGGCACGTGCCGGTTTGTTTAACCTGTTTATTAAACCCGACAGTCAAATCACTGGGAACGCAGCTGAAATGCTCAGAGAGGAGGAGAAAGCCCGAGTGCTGGGGCACAGAGGGCTTCCAGGCTCAGAGGGGACAGAGGACAGCGATGCCTTGGGAAGCTGCAGACTCCCAACTGCTGTGATCCATTCCTGCCACGTTCCCTCCATGCTTTGGGGAGGCCATTAGCCAGGTCCCCACCTTCCTTCCTTGCAAAGGGGTGTCTTGGAGCCTGTCCTTGCCCTGGAGACAAGGTCCATGCACCATAGCCCTGCGAGCGAGCTCGGTCAGCACAGAGGCTGGCTCTGATGACCCCAAAGCTGCCTTCTGGAGTGGGCACCAGTGGCAAATGAATCGCATGGAAAAGCCAGTGTGAGCCCCCGCAGGGTCCATTTACACAAGCTGCACATGGGACAACGTCACCAGACCAGGATACAGGATGGCTTTAGACTGGGCTCTCAGCAGATGCTGCCCCTCTAACTGGGCATTGCTCTCTGCCTGCTAAGTGCAGCCCCTCCACCCTGGCTCCCCACCATCCCATCTTTACAAAAGCAGCTTTAAAATTGCCCCCCCCTGGGCCAAAACCAGCCTGACGGAGCCCAAGCCTGCTGTGTGCACACACAGCTGTTGGAAAGCCATTCCAAGCAAAACCAGCACTTTATTAATAATTAAATAACTCACCACACTCTAAAAACCAACAAAATAGGGGAACCTCATGTCCCCATGTCCTCTGAGCCCCAGGGACCCTCCTGTGAGCAGGCTGGCTACTTCCTCCACTCTACCCACCCAGCCTTGGCAGTGCCAGTGCCCGCAGCATCCCATCAGAGTTGGCTGTCGGCTTCTCCTCCTCCTCCTCCAATTATCCTCATAGCTCATATCTCCCAGCTCTTCCCTGTGACCTCTGCCTCCCCACATCTATCTTCCTCTGAAGCTTATACTAACATTAAGTCAGTCCTGCACAGACTTTGGGGGTGAGAAATACTTCCCATCCATGCGAATTTCGGCACAGATTTATCTCCGGGTTATTTTAAAGCCTCATCAGCATAGCTTCTGTGTGCTGCTGCATCCCTCTGAAGTCATCTTAACTCTGGCACCTCTGCTGTGTGCCTCCTCTCCCTGCCCACTTACAGACCCTCAAAGCATTTTTCTTCATTTGCAGGAGCCGTGGCTCTGCCTAACGAGGGACACCGCGCTCCGCGTCCCCTGCTAATGGGAGTCACTTCGTGACGAGAAAGGCTCCTCTTCCAGCCGCAGCTTCACGCTATGCAAAGACCTAAATCTTACCACAAGGGTTTTAATTTGGGATTAACTGATCGGGAAATTAGATCACTCCTTACATCAATCACCCTGCAGCTCCTGTTACTTCATGCTCCAGATAGCTCGGCTGCAGCGGGCGGCAGGAGCCGGGCACCAGGAGTCAGGATGCGGAGCAGCGCGGGGGGCGGGGATGGTGGCAAATCACCCCAAACCCTGGAGTTTCCTCTTCAGGCCCCACCTCCCAATATCCAGGGCTTCCCCCCATCGCTTCCTTCATTTTTTAGCTTCTAGTGTCTCAGTCTTTTCTACCATTTGCAATCAATTGCTCAGCTGCCCAGTCTCAACGCGTTACAGAGGAATCACTTCTGCTCTGGGGCACGTGCTCTTTCTCTCTGGGAGGAGGCTGTCCCCAAGAACAGTATTTTTGTAGTAATAGGAGTAAGTTTTACTCAGAAGAGTAACTCCTGGACGCTCAGTGGAGACACCTGCAGGGGCAACTGAATCATAGAATCATTTTGGATGGAAGAGAGACCCTTGGGATCAGCGAGTCCAACCATTAGCCCCACTCTACAGAGTTCTCTCAAAGATTATCCCCACTCAAAAAGTAATCCCAGCTTCCAGGAAGCTCCCACTCACAAACTGGGTGACTAGTACAGTCTGTGTGTTCTGAGCACAGAAACACAACTGAGGTGCAGACGCAGCTGAAACAGCTCGCTAAGACTTCAGAATCACAGAAAAGTTCTTCCATATTTGCCAGACAGAAAACATAAGCATACAACAGAAATCTTTCTTTAAAAGGTTTTACTTCCAGCACTTAGATTCCTGCAGAGCGGGTCAGATCCCAGCAGAGCCCCTGCAGCCTCCCCAGGGCCATCCCAGCACATCCAGGTGCTGCTCTTGGCGTTGCATTTCTTGACTCCTCCATCTTGTTTGGCAGCCAGTTTAAATCAAAACCAATTAATAACGATGCTCAATGTTCTGCCCTTGCTTGGGTTGGAGGTATCTTGTATTGTGGGATCACTCTTTAGTTTGAAAGTCAGGAAACCCTGTGTCTGTGGAAGTAAAGCTTCCTGCACTTTACACCACAAGTCCAGAGACACAACCTGATTTACGCAGGGAGTCAGCCTGGAGAGCTGCTGCTGGTTCACCTGTACACAGGAGTTATTCTGGACCTCCAAAGCCACTTCCAAAAGAAATCCAAGTGACATATTAACAGCTATAAGCAGTATGTGGGAACCCCATGTCCAGTGTCATAATGAATTAGTGATACTGTTAAAATAAATACACGGGGATGAACATACGTCTGTCTGTATGTCCCCACACATATAGGCACAGGCACCCCCCTTATCTTGGAAATCCTTGCTTTTTGCTTTCATTTCTGGGGCAACGCTTAATAGAAGATGCAGCATAAGAGAAGCACCCGCTGGGGAAGGCGAGACACAGCCAAGGTCCCAGAAAGTCAATTCTGCTGTAGGAGAGGGTGACGATAACTAATGAGATTTGCATGGAAATGACTGATCTGCTGATACAAAGGATCACACGGGCTGTGCCGGCAGCGAGTGTGAAGGGAAAGGTAAGGACAGAGGATCAGAGCACATCAGACATGGCTGTCCTAATCAGCGTTTCTTTATTCCTTTGTTGGAGGCGGCCGTGCTGGAGACGGACCCGGTGGAGATCTGGCTGCATTCTTGCAAAAGCCGTTCATTGAAAATTAATGACAGCTTAAGTTTTCAATTAAATTTTAATTTAAAGCCTGTGACTGGCGCAAATCAGCACAGTTCCACTTGTGTCAGTGATTTATGTTAGCTGAGGATTTGGCCTGACACCTCGAGCGCAAGCCCTGCCAAAATACACTGCACGGGCCAGATTCTGAAATGTGTTTGGGTGCTGAGAGGTGCAGACGGGCACAAAATCAATGCACACCCTGTCACTGCCTTGGGGTGACCCAGGCTCCTGGGGAGAGGGAGGCCTGAGAGGGGACAAGCAGGGAGTGACCCCCCTGGGTCAGCAGGCACTGAGACCCACTGCATCTACAGCAGCCGAGGTGCCCTCAGTAGGGCAGGAACTCCCATTTCTCCATTGTAACCAACGCCCTGGGTCTGTCTGTCCCTCCCTGTGTGTTACCGGAGTGATGAGAGCCCTGCAATGGACTGGGGTTGCCCCTTGGTTTTGCTGGTGGCCACCAGCAGCCCTCTTGCCTGGGCTGGCAGTGGGAAAGGATGCTCTGCTCATCCATCTCCTCCCCACGGGGCTCAGCAGGTGGACCTCCTCCATGACCAAGGTGACTGTTGTCCTTTCAGGGCAGGACAGTCTAGTGCCCCTTCAGATACCTTGCATTGCCTTTGCTAGAGCTGGCCAAGAGAGACTCCTGCCAGGCCTGGGACAGCCCTTCCCACCCAGCCAAAGCACAGGAATATTCTGAAATCCTACCTCTCCTCCAGCCTCAGCTTCTCCTACAGCCACTGAAACCAGCCGTGGAGCAGGGAGGCTCCTCTCCCTCTCAGTCTCCTTCTCTGGAAAGAAGATCCCCAAGGAAGGGTTAAATCTATCACAACTAAATTCACTGGCCTTTTTTAACAAGTGTATTGGATTTAAATAATTAGCATTTTTATGTCACATGCCGCATACAGGGACACCAAAGGGATCGCAGGCGCTGAGTGGAGCCATATGGTCCTCTGATTAATGATGTCAAGCAGAAGCAGGAAGAGCATTCGAGGGAAAAAATATGCAGGTCGCAGAGACAACGAGCCCTGATGTGCCTCGAGCAGCACTCGGGGCTGGGCTCGGGCACTACCTGCCTCAAAGCAGCGTCTCCCCCCGGGCACCATGTCCTTGAGAGAAGGGGACCCTGCTGGACACCTCCTCTGAGCCACCTCCCCGTGCTTCAGCTCCCACCACGGCCAGGAATGACCTCTCAGCTGAAGGTCTGGAAGCTCCCGGTGAGAGGGGGCTTCAGACAGGCAGAACCACGGTCTCCTTCTGAGGAAGGTCACCAGCAGTTTGTCTTCAGACATGATGATGGGAAAGGGCACAGAGATGCACGTTATGACTTTGGGTCACAGCCTGCAAAACTCTTGGGATGGTCCAGCCAGGAAGAAAGCCCTCTCCTTCCTCCTCCTCTTCCTCCACACGGTGGGGCAGACACTGCACGAATGGCTGGGCTCAGACCCCACTGTCCCCACTGGTGGAACGCATGGAATTTACAGAGGCGGGGTTCCCGAGAAGGGGCTGAGAGCTTTTACTGCCCCCACGGCTCTGAACAGGGTCGATGAGAAAGAAAAGCAATTTTCCATCTGTCTGCAAAGGCCTGTTATGTTCTCATTCACACGTAAAGCAGATCCAGCAGAGAACGTTACAGACTCAGCGACAGCTCTCTACAAACGTTAATATGGTTTTTAATTGGCAGAAATAATAGCTGACTGCTCCACGCTTGGCAGACCAGCTCTCTGGAGCTACTTGAGCCTTTGCTAAGGCAGAAGGGGAAAAAAAATGCAATTCTGCATTGCAGTTGGGTTTTATTTGAAGGGACTGAGGTTCCCAGCTGACACAGGTGTTCATTCCCTGTTTAACCAGAGGCAGAGCTGCCTTTTCTGTACCACGGGGCTTGTGAAACCCCAGAGATGCCCATGGAGGGGTCGGGGAGGCCCTGGAGCAGCTGCAGCCTCACAGAGGGTGAAGCAACAAATTCAAGCACTGGGTATAAACATAAATCAGAATCACAGAATCAGAGAATATAAGGGATTGGAAGGGACCTTGAAAGATCATCTAGTCCAATCCCCTGCCAGAGCAGGAGCACCTAGATCAGATCACAGAGGAACGTGTCCAGGCAGGTTTGGAATGTCTCCGGAGAAGGAGACTCCACAACCTCCCTGGGCAGCCCCTGACAGTTTTCCCTCACCCTCACTGTGAAGCTTTTCCTCATATTTAAGTGGAACCTCCTCTGTTCCATCTTGCACCCATTTCCCCTTGTCCCATCATTGGATGTCCCTGAGAAGAGCCTGGCTCCATCCTCCTGACACTCACCCTTTACATATTTATAAACATTAATAAGGTCCCCCCTCAGTCTCCTCTTCTCCAAGCTCAAGAGACCCAGCTCCCTCAGCCTTTCCTCCTATGGGAGATGCTCCACTCCCTCCATCATCTTGGTAGCCCTGCCCTGGACTCTCTCCAGCAGTTCCCTGTCCTTCTGGAACTGAGGGGCCCAGAACTGGACACAATATTCCAGATGGGGTCTTACCAGGGCAGAGTAGAGTATATAAATATAAATTCAAAGATATAAATATAAACATATAAATACAAACAGAAAAACATAAATATAAAGCCATAAAATATAAAACATAAAATATAAACATAAAATATAAAAATATATGAACATATAAATATATAACTAGAAAAGCTAGATAGGGATGGCAGCAAAGCCCCTCCCGCTGCACGGCTGGAGGCAGCCCTACAGATCGGGCTCCATGGCTGCTTCGGGGCTTGATCCCTCGCCAAGTTCTGCTGGAGTTAACGAGGGCCTGTGCACACAAGGATATGAGGAAAGCAATCTGAATTAACTTTTAAATGGATTAGTTAAATCGCATTAAATACCCTTGTAGACACTTTTGTTTAGAATTGAGGTGAACTAACCTGATTTAGTTTATTTCACCTTCACCTCCAGCAACACCGTTTAAATGGAATCTCAAAGCAATTTAACCAAGCTGCTTAAAACTTATGTATTAATTAGTCAGGTCAATCCCCCTGGTCCCCCAGACCAGAGCCTGGGGGACCCCTCAGTCACCTCTGCGGGGTGGGCTCCCCCTGCTGTGGGGCTGGGACCCTTGGCAGTGTCCTGGCTGTCCCATTCCAGGAATGCTCCTGGGATGGGATGGCTCTGCCAATCCCTGCCTGTCAATCCTGCTTGGCCTCTGCACCCCAGCCACCCTGTTTACACCTTCACTGGGTTTTTCCTCGTCATTGCACCCCTCACACATCTGTGAGGCATGGCCTTTGCTTCAGCTGGAACCAGGAGGGCAGCTGGTGCTTCCCAGGAACCAGAGGGCAAGAGAGCATCTGGCTTTCAGGAGCCCAACCCAGGGATTTAATTGCTTTCCTCATCTGAGTGGGGGAAATTGAGGTGAAGGGAGCAGGAGAACCCCCACCACAGCCACCAAGGCGTGTGAGGCAACGAGAGCCAATGGTCAGCGGAGCGTGTTGGCAAACACTTGTTAATCTGGCTGCAGCCAATGCTCACACAGTACCACAGCTTTGCTCCAAGAGTCTGTGTCCTTCTGTGTGGGACAAGGCGTGGGGAAGGGCTTGGGAAAAGGTGGGATGCTGAGATGATGAGGTTTGCCCTGACTGGAGCTTATCCCCTTCTCCTTCCTCCATCCCCCCCATAACAGGGAGCATCCCAGGGCAGAGAGGGCAGGGAAAATGCAGGAAAAAAAATAAGAGTTCTAGGCTCATTTGGGTATCACCAGCACCGGGCATGAGCCACCCTTGCACCCATCCTCCTCCTCCTCCTCCCTATCACCCACCCCCCCCCAGGACACCAGCCAAGGGGGCAGAACACAAAGGAAGGGGCTCTGCAGGAATTATGGTGTTGGTTGGAAACCAGTGTCAGCAGAGGTTATTTCCAAGGACGGAGGAAGGTAATTCCCACCCGGCTCCACCAGCTGCACAGGGCGGCACGGACAGCCACACAGCTCTCCCCCCTTTTTTGGAAGAATTATAATGTAGCTGAAGTATTTTTAGTAAGACCTTAATTAAATAGTCAAAATATTTCAGGCTGATGTTCATCAGCAAGTAAATTCAGAACATGGGACAAGAAAAGCCGCTGTGCATTATTTTTCTGAGTAATTATATTTGAATCTCTGTGGCACAGAGAGTAGAGAAAAAAAGTAAATTATACAGAAAATGCATTTAAGAAGACTTTAATGTTATTACAAACCTTCATTATAATGTATGATCAAGCATGTAAGTGAAAATCTTGGGACCCATGGGTAACATATCGATTCTGGCAGACATGAAAATTTCTATTTGATGCTGAAGCAAAATCTAATCTGACTTCTGATTTTGCAAAATATTTTAGGGTAATTAGACATGTTTGTGCTTTATTGATTCTTAAAATGAACCTAAGCATGTGGGGAATTGCCAATGCTCTGGATTAAAGAAAAGGAGACTCCTTGCTTTGCAAAAGTTCCTGCAATTAAATCACCTTCCGCTAACACAGCCCTTGTTAATTCTGGGTGGAAATGAACATAAGAAAAGCTACAGGAGTTAAAATAATAATATTAATGATCATAAAAATGAAGCTTTAGGGTTTAAATGAAAGCTTGGTTGCTCATGTTCCTGCAGATGGTTCCTGCAGGCCTTTGGATAAATCTCTCGTCTGGAGGTTCCCGCAGTCCCGCACCTCTGCTGCGCTGAGCATTGCCCCCTCGTCCCCTCCCTCTCCCCCTGTGGCACCAGAAGGGGCAAAGAGTCCGTATCCACACTGAGCTTCTCTGCACCACAGCTCATGTGGGAGCTCCAGGGGGTTTGTGAAAGAAAATGCCCTTTTCCTAGTTTTACATGCAGGAAGCAGAAGTAGAGAGAGGATTGATCCCCTGTGCTCAGCACTGGGCACCCTTGAGTCTGGTGTCCAGGTCTGGTCACCTCAACACCAGAGAGATCTGGAGGGGCTGGAGCGAGTGCAGAGGAGGGACACAGAGCTAGGGAAGGGTCTGGGACATCAATCTTATAGAGAGGGATTGAGAGAGCTGGGAGTGTTTAGTTGGGGGAAGAGGAGGCTGAGGGGAGACCTCATCACTCTCTACAACTGCTTGAAAGGACATTGTAGAGAGGTTGGTGCTGGTCTCTTCTCACAGGGAATGAGCCATAGAAGGAGAGGGAATGGCTGCAAGCTGCAGCAGGGTAGGGTTAGGCTTGACATGAGGAAAAGTTCTTCCCAGAGAGAGTGGTCAGTCAGTGGAATCAGCTGCCCAGGGAGGTGGTGGCATCCCCATCCCTGACTGTGTTTCAGAGTAGATTGGATGTGGTGTTGAGGGATCTGGTGTAGGGGAGAACTTGTAGAGTAGGGCTGATGGTTGGACTCCATGATCCCAAGGGACTCTTCCAACCAAAATGATTCTGTGATTCTATGAGAAGGCTTCAGCCCAGGCTCATCCTCCCGCTGGGAACACCGGGGATTGGGGAGCCTGGGCAGCTACGGGGACCAGCAGGGACAAACCAGGCTGATGGACCCTGAATCCATGGTCAGACCCAGAGTCTAGAGACTTTTCATTAAGGAGAGGAGAAAGCTCGTCTCCAGTTTGCTTATCAACGTGATTACAAATAATCTTTCATCGTGGAGGCAGAGGGCTGGTTCTTAACCCTGGCTGGGAGCCAGAGCGCTGTGTTTCCTCCTCCTTAGCAAGCACATGAGACTCCTACAGATAGATGTCTATAAATTTCAGCCACTGCTGTGAACTCCAGATAAAACATTTTGGACAGGAAAAAAATAAAAAAATAGTAATAATAAAAAAATCAATGCGAGGACACGTGTATTCCCACCCTGAGCTAGAGCAGCACAGGCAGAAGCAGAGCGTGCCTCCATCTGCTCCCACCCCACATTTATCTACAGGTCCTTGCATCCTGCAGTGCTTCATCAGGTCTACATCCAGCACAAAGCCAACCCCCAAAGTCACGGATTTTAGAGGCAGAAAGTCCCATTGCAGTCACCCAGGAGTCTCCCACAGGAGCCAGGCACAGGACTGTCTGGAATACAGTGCTCTCCTTTAACTGCCTGCCCCAGAAAGGTAAGTCTCACCAGGGTCCAGGCTCCTTGACCCCAGGAATCGAGGTGTTGTTAAACTCAGTGTGCTGAGGGCCGTGCACCCCAAAAGGGTGGTGGCAACTGGCTCTGCTGTGGGACATGGCAGGGTGAGTGTCTGCGGAGCAGAAATATCTGCCACCACCATCAGCATCCTCGGGGTCTCATCGCTCCCCACAGACCCCATGGGAGCTGGCACCCACCCCTGAGGGCTGGAGGATGCAGACCCAGTGCTGAGGATGCAGCCCAGGGCTTGGGAGCAGAGGGGACACAGTGCCCCTGGGAGCGAGACCCATTCCGCGCCAGTCGTCTGCCAGGGTGAGAGATCTGCTCAAAACACCCAAAGGGATGGGATTTCAACCATTTTGAACAGATGGTGGAGTAACATTTGCTGCAGGAGCCGGCAGGTCCCCAGCAGGGCCTTTCTGTTATCGTTTACTGCGCTGCCCATCTCCCGCAGCGACAGAGACACGCACACGCGTGTGCGCACGCCTCCAGCCACACGCCACCACCGGGGGCAGCCCTTTGCCCCCTCCTTCCCCATTCCCCACTCCTGGCTGGCACTGCAGGTTAAATGAAGTCATAAATAAGCAGTAAGCAGAGATAAGCGGCTGATTTATAGGGGAGCTCGAAGGAAAAGACAAGCAAAAGCAAGGTCACATCCGCAGTTAAGCACATCCTGACACAGCTCCCTCCTCCCTGCTCCTCCCCTCCTGCTCCTGATGGGGTTGGGAAGCACCTAAATGGAATTTCTCTCTCTTTGGCCACCTTTGCAAGAGTCAAACCAGCCCCTTTGCTCCAAATCCGGGCAGGTTTTCCTCAATGCCCCTCCAGTGCAGGGTGACGGCCACGATGCTGGGCTCTCCCTGTAACGTGGCAACAAGTGCTAAGCAACACGGAGTTTGCAATCAGGACTTGGGTCTGGGTTTTATCTGCTGCGGGACCGCTTATTTAAGAGCTAATCTCTATCCAAGACACTGCCCCCTCCGCGGGGCTGACAGCAGTATTACTCATCTGAACTTGCTTGAAGTGGATGCTCATTTAGAAAAATAAAAATATATATCTCTCTCCTCACTCTGACAGGCAATATGTCAATAAAGGAAGCCCACTTTAATCCACATTTCTCTGCCCCGGGGTGCTTTGGCAGGATTAGGGCTTGTGAGTTCCACCTCACAGCTCCTCAAGAGGCTGCTTTGTCAAAAGGGGGGGTGGTCTTAGATGCAAGGGAGGTTTTTCTCCCCATGGGGTGGGGGCTGGGGGGCTGCCAGGGCAGGGAGGATGCTCCTTCCCATGGGAAAGGGCTCTGTATCCCCCTGCCCACATGGGGATGCAGCCCAGGCAGGAAAAGATGCATGGAGAAGAGCAGAACCTGGAAGCTCTCTGGGAAGACAGACGGCTATCTTCTGCCAGCTCACGCTCCTTCATCACCCACAGCAGTAAATAAAGCCTGGGGGGGGGCAGAGATGGAGGGGTAAAAAGTGACACTTCCCCGTGACATACTGAATTTTCTGTCACCTGGCACTAAATAAGCCCTGGCAGATTTAAAAGCAGTGCGATCTCTGAAAAAATAACCTCAATAAAGTGGGTATAAATAACAGTAGAGCAGTAGGTTTGTGCGTTGGAATTGTTTATCCGGGTAAAATTTAACAGCAGAGGTGTGACCACATTTAAGGCAGAGCAATCAGCACACAATTGCACAAACCCAGAGTGTTTGCTCACAGGAGACAACCCTAATGCCTTGTAAGAGGAGTCATTAGATTTAAGTAATAGCCAGCACCCAAGCACTCGATCAGGCAGATCTAGAACAAATCAGCCTTTATGGCCAGGCAAAATGTAGAAAACCCGATTCCTCCGAAGCTAATAAAAACTTTTTTTGAGTCAAATAAGTGTAGGACTTATTACTTCATAGACATCTTCATAAAAACTGGAGCAAACCTAATCTAGACACAAACAACAGCTGTGAGGCACAATGGATTTGACCAAGATGGATGCCTCTGAGGTATGATATTCATTAGCTCACTAATTCCAAATGGTAAACAAGGTTTAATTAATTTTGATTTCAAGCTACACCGCTCTGTTGGTCACACATAGGTGTGCACCCAGGATGCAGCATTAAGAACTGAACCTACAGCTGCTGGAGGAGCAAGTGGCTGCTGAATAATTCTGCATGTTCTGGTGACACTTCTGCCGGGAGCAGTTTCGGGGACAGGAGGGGAGAATTCATCTCCTAATTTTGTTCTTTTGCAGAGCATTGCTGGGTGCAAACAACCAGAGATGCAGCTTCAATGAGTATTTTCCCAGATTAATGACTATAGGGTATGCTTGGATGTATGGAAGTAGAAACCAAGCACCTAATTGTCTAATTCTAGGTCTAATCTGTGCATTTGGAAACAGGGGCTATATTTGCAATGAAGCTGCATACGCTGTACCAGCTCTCTGCTACGTCGTCCACAACAGCTTCTATTGTTAGCCTTTAAACCAGAGTTCAGAGGAAGCAGCTCTCAATGCTCCATTGCAAAACATCTTGACCCAAAACCCTGACAAAGGCCCAGTTTTAGAGCAGGAACAGTTACTCAGCCAGCAAACATACATCTGTGAACACTTGCTTCTCCAGCCCATCACCCTTCTGCCCCTCCAGCTTCCCTGTTTGCCATCCAGCTGCACACACACCTGAGGCTGCTCTTTCATGGGCAGCTCATTCAGAAGCTTCACCCTTTCTCAGCCACAAGTTGACCCCTTGGTAAAACCCAGCCCCAGCTCTGCAGACCCTCCCACAGCAGCCATTCCCACACCAATGGCCCTGCTTTCTGCGGGGAGACTGCTCTTCATCTGTACCAGGGTAAGAGAAAAGGAAGTAGGGGCTGTGGTCCAGGAAGTGTTGCACCGTATCCCCTTCTCCGAGTCTGAGCTCAGCCGACAGCACAGCACCACCCCCCTGCTCCCTGCCAGTCACACAGCGAGCACAGGTCCCAGTTTGTCACCAGTACATTCCTGCAGCCCCAGCAACCTGGATTGAGGGCAAGAAAAGAACTGTGGCAAGGGGATGCCACACCTCCAGCAAGGCACCGCTGCAAACCTTCAGCTAAACCAGTATCCTGAATTGCACTGCTCCCTCACCTTCATTCCCAAAGGATCCCAAAGTGTTTCTGCCATAACAGAGTAGAGAATCACCTTCATCCTCAAAATAAGACAGTCAATTCCATACGCTGCCTGTGACAGGCCCCATAGCTCTGAAGACAGACAGATAGATGCCTGATGGACACAAAGACCTTTCTTTGCATTTAACTGACCACACTGTCAGGTTTTATGGACACAGTCCTGGAGGATGTGACATGCAAACTGTGATTGTGGCTCTGACACTCCTGTATCCCCAGGCCCTCCCAGTACCCCCAGTTTTCTCCTCCCAGCTGCTCTGGCTCTACTCTCCACAGGGCAGAGCCTGTGGGTTTGGTACATGGGATGATGGTGGCGGATGTGACAGGTCCCTGCCAGGGACCCTGCTGGGCCGCTGCAGCCCAGACAACCACTGTTAATAATAAACCTTTTATTGATGGATTGGAGGGAGCCTCCTCATGGGAGGCATTTACCCAAGGGGTACCTCAACAAAGTCCAAAGCCTGAAGATCAGATTCGTGCTGCTGATGTGAGTGACCTGGGAGAACAAACCGCTCCCGCAGACAAAGCTGGGATGCAAAACGAAGACACACCAGAAACAACAGCAGAAGAAAAGGTGCTGCAGAGCGCTGTGGTGGTAATGCCTTCGGCTTCCCAGGCGTCTCGAGGAAGGGCTGCTTCCCTCCCAGAGTCATCCGTCATGTCTCTGCCCACACAAACAAACCCAGTATCAGCAGCGAGAACGTCCCCTTCAAGGACAAGTGCCTGTGTGGAAATGCATACCATAATTACCATGATAAATGCCGTGCTGGGTGAGTGAGGAGCAGCAGCAGCAGGTCCCCACAGTGGGTGCTCAGTGTGAGCCCTCCATGCACAGCCCTCAGCAGCAGCTCCCCTCCCGTCCGCTTTCCATGGGAGAGCATCTCCCCAGTGTCCCCTCCGGCCACCCCCTGCCTCCCTCCCCGCACCAACCCCTCATCCCTCCCTTCTCATTTAAAAAACGGGGTTCATTGCACCCACTGACAGCTGCCATTAAAAAAAATCCCAGACACAAGCACCTTTAAAACCACCTCGTCGGGCTCATGGAGAACTGGACATTGCTTTGCCTTTGTGGCAGAAACTTTGGCAAGAGGAGGATCCTGCATTTTTTGGGAGAGTCTCAGCCAGGAGGGATGAGGACACATGTCTGGGGTACTCCCCCTTGCCTTCTCCATGCCATTATCTGTGCTTGCCTGCTTCCACTGGAGAAAGCTCAGCTTGTGCTGATGAGACTCCAGAGAGCTGGAGAGCTTAGTGTAGAGCTCTCTGGGGAGAAGTTACCAGGGAGAAAGAAAATCTGTCACAGAGCTGTGGAAACACCCAGCCCTGGTGGAAGAGGAAGGCAGCAGAGCACAGCTTCACACTCAACATCTGGCCCAGCTGTGGATGGCAGTGCAAAGAGAGGAACAGCCCCAGGGCACAGCTCAGGACCCACCTCCTCAAGGTGGCTCTGCCCCTCGGTGAGGCAGGGTGGGGGGACACTGCTCACCCACCACAAACACTTGGGCTCCTGGTGGCCCTGGAAGTGTTTGCTGTTGTCTCTGAGTGACACTGGGACACGCACTTGTTCTGTACTCACAAACTGAAACCGTATTTAATTCAGGCTCAGGGCAAAGTCACAGCTCAGAGCCCTTTAGTGCGCTGCTGAGTACGGAACCAGCTTGCAAAGCTGTTCCCAAAATAACCTTGCGAGTGTCTTTTATGCAGAGAACGGTATAAAATATTTTTGTTCAAAGACAGAGCTGCAAAGAATTTAAATATCAACACTCTTTTCTGGAAAAGGGACAGGTTCTGGGGGCTATTTCCAATCCAACTCAGCTCCAGACCCCAGGGGGACAGAGACCAAGTATGGCCACGCTCAGGCTCAGTCCCATCTTGTAAGAGGTGCCCGTCCCTGCAGCAGGGTGATGGCTTCCTTGGGGAAAAACCCAGTGGAATGGATAAAAAAAACCCCACAGCTTTTCTATGGGACTCCTTTAGCCATCACTGCACTAACCCGCTCATTACCCACACACAAAGTTAAGGGGAGGCTCTTCTTGCCCTTCACACGGTTCAGCAGGAACCGCCACGGGGTCATACACGGGGAGACTTTGTCAACAAAACCCACCAGGGCTGGAAATATGCTTTAACAAAGCACAGCAAGAATTAGGTACATTCATTTACCCCCTCCCCTCACGCCAGAGACATAAATATACACATTTAAAGAATGATGATGTTTTGGGTAACCATGGTTAAATAAATAGGCTGGAAACTTTATGCAAAAGAATTTGCTGGCTGCAAGATTTCAAGTTTCATTTAAGAATAATCAAGTAGTTGGAAGGAAGCCTATACCCCAAAACCACAGTTTTGCATTTCCAAGTGCTATAGCCATAACAGAATAATGAATATATTTGTCTCCTTCAGACTGTCACCCTATTAGTTGCTGCATCTGACATAATCTGCTTTTGGCCAACATCTATCATAACACACACACAAAAGAACTGAAATGCATTAAAAAGACAATTGATTCCCTTGCATGCCCCTCTTTGTCTGGTTCCTTCGTTCACCTATTAATAGCCCGCTGTGTGATTAATTATGTACAAGTTCAGGTACAACCCTTGTACCCCTGTGGAAGAGAGCTGATCAAGTTCTGCAGATGTTTCCAGCCTGGAGGCGATATTTCTCCTCCTGCACCATTGCTTTCTGCCGGAACCAGGGTTGCAGACAGCAGCTCGGGGAACACAACAGCACCGAGGAACACGCAGGACAAAAACCATGTTCTTAAAATATTCAGGACAGTCCTGATGAATAATGGATACATCCATAGAAACAGGGCTCAACCACAAGCAAAACAATGGTTAAATTAATCAGGTAATTTAACAGCGAGGAGTAATTTGACATCTCCTGTCTCACTGGTGCTACTTCCACAGCCCTCCTCCAACCTGATTCTCATCACCATGGGCTGGAGTTTCTTAATGCAAGGCTTTTAATTATCCTTAGATCAATACTTCTCATCAGCTCCAAGAATAACCTTCCCCTCCCGGTGCAAGTCGCAGAGTTACAGGTAACGTACGCCTGGTGTGGCCAAAGAGCCACCATCCCATCCTTCAGGAGAGCCTCCCTTATGGCAGCACCGGGAAGCTGGGGGTGCCATGACCCCCCCAGTCTGCAGCACCCCCCTGCCTGTGCCAGCTATGTCTCCAGGAGGTGGCTGCATCCTTCAGCCTGGACTCAGACAGTAAAAAATAGTCCCAAAGAGCAGCTGCTGCTGCAGCCCTACCAAAATACAGGGAGTGCTGAGGATATTGTTATTTTTCATGTCGAGAGGGACTTTATTTACCACGCTCCCGAGGAGATGCACAGGGTGCCCACCATGGGCTGCTTCTCCCTCTGCTCTTCCTCCCCACCTCATACTTCCAGCACGGACACATCCTCCCCCAGGGAGCAGGCACCGCTGGATCATTTCCCCTTGGTCCAGAGCCCACCAGGGCTGGACCCAGTGTGCTCAGTGCTGGCCAGTCCCTGTCCCCCCCACCTTCCTGTCCCCAGCAGCACCACTCCATGCTCTGGGGAGCCCCCAGCATCCCTGCTCCCTTGCCAGCATCCCCAACCCTGTGTGTGCACGGCTGAGGATCTGAGCTAATGAGTTTGGCCTTGGGCAACCACCTCCCTCACTCTGTTATTTTTATTTATTTATTTAGGTTTTTGGAGCCTTTCAGCCCAGGGTGCTTGTTGCTCCTCCAACATCAACAACATTAACAAGCTCTGACATCTCATAAATTTCCCTTGGTAAAACAAAAGGAATAAAATAGGAAAACAAGTTTCAGCAGTACTGCAGGTTCGGGGCTCTGAATTTTTCCTTCCCTTCCCATACATTGGATTTGGTTTTGAGCCACCCCTTTTATCCTGCCAGTGTCTCACCACTGCAGCCAAACCATCCTGGACAGGGTTGGGATGAGCTAGAACGTACTCATTTTGATTTGGGGTAGAAAATGCTGGGGTAAAATGAATGAGACCCAACTTAAAAAATTGAGATCCAAGGGAAGCCCAACCATAGACATCAGAGAATCATAGGATCATTCCGGTTGGAAAAGACCCTTGGGATCATCGAGTCCAACCATCTGCCCTACTCTACAAGTTCTCCCCTACACCAGATCCCTCAACACCACATCCAAGCAAGTTGAGCTCAGAAACAGTAGTGTTAATGCTAAACTCATCATTTGATTCGGAGCCTCCCTACCAGGTACAAGGGAAAAACTGATGAACCCTCATCACTCCCACATTTCTTGGTGCTGGTGCTGCCTCGCTGCAATAGGGCAGGTACTGAACCCCACAGCAAGATTCTGCCCCGGGTTAGTGCACAAACCTGAGCCAGGTATGCTGTGTCCCTGCCCAGGGAGGCTCCTGCACAGAGAGGCTGTGGCTGAGCTGTAGGGATTAATGTTGCTGCCTCTTCAGGAAATCACTACAACATCTCCAGTTGCCTAAACCTCTTATGCAGCCAGAGAGGAAAAAGCCAAAAAACAAACCCAAGCCTCCCCCAAATCCATACCCCACCTGAACCCCACCACCAGGCGAGCAGTTCCTGCTCCTCACACGCTCACAGAGCTCCAGGGGTTAATGGCCTGATCCTCTCCTCATTTATCTGCAGCTGGTTTACTACAAATGAAGAAAAATAAGCACATACTACATCACCCATCACCATATATCACATTAATATAATAGTAGAGGGTGTCTGCAGATCTAGGGCAGGCATAAACTCTTTGCTATGAATCTTGTTACCCCTGAGATCGGTACATTCCATGAAGTAATGCGATTTAGGGAGAAAAGTTTATTTTTCACTGATCCAGTACAAAAAAAAATAATAAATAAATCTGCATTCTATCTATGAAAACTACGTTTCATATTTTCCATTATGCTGCAAATAAAGGGGAAGACCCCATACTTCCAGAGGAGAAATCCCCTTGCATGAAGATCAGAAGTGAGCACGCTGGCCCCGTAAGCTGTGATTTACGGCCCAGCCGAGTCCCAGGGCAGATCTACTCCTGCTGGTCCTGGGGTTTTATGAGCACACTAAAAGCAAACATTTCACAGCACAATCATGAATCCTGATGTTTGGGAGACAGACAGTACATCTCTGTCGGTTATACGGGTTCAGAAAATAAAATGATCTGAAATAGCACATCTGATTATAAAGAATAACCACCACCCCCACAAACACACCCCCTCTTCCCCCCTCCCCACTCTATACACCAGGAGACACGGGGCCAGGCAGTGCTGTGCTGCTCAGCTGAGCCAAAAAGGGATGGGGACCAGAGAAAAAGGCCAAAGAGTTTATCACAAAGCATTGTACCCAAAAATATGAACATAATTACAATTTCAATGCAAACAGATCACTCTGAACAAATCGGACCTGGTGTGAGAAGTCTGCCACCTCACCCCAGGCTGCCAGGTACCCAACCAGTGACACTGAGCAATGTGTCCCCCTCTACAAGCACCTCCTTCAGTCAGGAGTCTCCCATCTTCCTGGAAATTGGGCTCTGCCAGCACTCCTGGATGAAGGATGCAACTAAGGACCTGCACAGGGGTGGCCGCAGCCTCGTCCATCTGCTCCAGTGGCTCCCTGCCTGCTCTGGTCCATCTGACCATGCTGCTGATGAGCGAGGGCCAGTCAATGGGGTCAAATGGGCAGCTGGTGAGAGCAGGCAAGAGCCACAGCTCAGTTTAGGAACCCCCAGCATGATGTCCCCATGTGCCACCAGCACCCTCACTGCAGGCAGGAGCTGCCTGCTGTTGCCAGGAGGACAGGCTGCAGCACACTGGCTGCCAGGGAGAGTAATTAAAACCACTTGGTTTGTCAACACTTACACACCATGAGGACATTATTCTTTGTCACTTCACCTTGAAGTACAAGCCCCACAGAGGGCACAGACCAGCACCCTTTGGGGAGAGCCTTCAATGCCATCTCCAGGGGGCTGGCTCCTCAGACAGCAACAGGCAGCACATGCCAGCACCCAAGACCTTTCACGAGGTGTCACAGCAGCCTCTTTAGGAAGGCTCTTCATGCAGAGGAGGATGAGGCTTTTTTTCCTCGACTCTCAGCACCACTTGCTGGGCTTTGCCACGAGCAAATAAATTGATACAAACCCAAAAGATTTGAGAAGGAGCTCTGTATAAGGCAGCTTTGGCATTGTTAAGCTTATCTGGGGAGCAGACAGAAAACAAGGGACAGAATGTCGATTAATTTGAGTGCAAGAACTCCCCGGCACGGGGAGCAGCACAGATGGCAGCGTCAGAAGGAAACCAGTTTCTCTGCACAGACCTGGGAACTCAAGGCCCTTTTCATTTCTATTTGTTTAAGGATTCTGTTCAGCATGGAACAATTTGGGCTGGATAAATGCTGTCTCACAGAGCAATAATTGGCGCTCAGAACAAGGAGGAAAACTCAGTGTGAGCAGAGCCAGCATGGGCCGAGCAGTGCTGGGAGGTGAATGGGCTCACCCAGTGCTGCCTCCACCATGCAGGGACCTGCTCCCAGCAAAACCATCCTCATCCTCTAAACCCTGTAACTGCTGTTAGTGCTGCAAGGGAGGGGGACCTGGGGCTGGGCACAGCCCTCACACCATGCTGGGAGGAAAGTGCTTGGCTTTGAAGGTGATGTATCGCAGGATCCTGGGCTGGGGCCATGGAGGAGCTCACAAATAATGCCCATCTCTCTGCCTGGCACTGCAGGTGATTGATCAGCTGGGAATCAGGCACACACATCCAGGATGAACTCCTGTAATGTACTCTCCCACTTGCCTTTGCAGAACCACTGTAGCTTCAGAAATGCTGTTTGCATCTGGAAAATACATCACCAGTGACAGAAGCCAGCTAAAGCTCATTTCACCCATTACCATTAAAGCCCAGAGAACAGAGAGGCTCCTCTGCTGCCCATACACTGAATTTGGTGCTCCTAACAGTTGCTGGGTATTGCAGCCAGGCAGGCACAACCTCACTGGTGCCAGAGGAAAGATCCCTCCTGCTGGACCACCCTCCCTGGGGACAAGGTGCAGGGAAGAAGGATGTGGTTGGGACCTAGTTATTCTTCAACCTGTCTTACCCTTCTCCCTGCCATAGTCATGTACCCACCAGCAAGTCAGGGCACAGCAGCCAAACCCCTTTGACTTCCTGTGGTTTTATGTGGGGTCAGTGCACTGAGCACAGCACTGAAGGACCCCCCCCCTGCTCTGCTCCAACCCAACTGAGGTTGGACCCTGCCCCAGGGAACCCAGATGCTGTCAGGGTTGGCAACTTTAGGAGCCACAGGCACCAGCCTCAGGCCTGGCACACTCCTCCAAAGCTCTGAGCACCACCAGAAAGCTTAAATTCTGCAGCCACATCTCAAAGACTGGTCAGAGCCTGGCAAGGCACAAAGCCTGTCTCTCCATCATCCTCTCAGTGCAGCAGAGCCCATCCCTTGCCCACTCCACACAGAGGGGAAGGACAGCAAGGACCACCCCATTCCCCTTCACGCTGCAGAGCCCCTCCAGCCCAGCTCCATCTGCACAACTCTCAGTACCACAGAGCTCCTTCAAAGCCTCAGCTGCTGCTGTAACACAATCGCTAACGATAAACTCTCCAAGAATACAGATGCATCCGAAACTGAGAGCAGCACTTCACCCAAACATGCCTCCCTGGTCCCACACAGCTCTGGTCCCACACAGCTCTGGTCCACCAGCTTTCCTCCTCCTGCTGTATATGGCTTTCCCCAACCACCATCCCCTGGTGCAAGGAGCAAAGGCACGAATTCAGCCAGACTGTGGGCTCCCTCTTTTTCCACCCCCCTCCTTCCACAACACTTTACAGCACAGCCACAGCCTGCAGAAAACTTGCACACTGGTGACCTGGCCACCAGGTTCAAGGAAAGCTCCCCACAGATGATGTCTCAGCAAAACCCTGAGGAAAAGCCACATTGCACCCTCTGCTCCCCATACCGCTCCCTGGGCACAGCCCCCTCTCCATCAGCATCTTCCCCTCCCAGCTTCAAAGATGCTTTTCTCTCGCTGAAGTAAAGTGCTGGGAGTTTTTGTTCCTGCTCCTTGTTTAGACCCACCGTGGCTGGTGGAGGAAATTTTTAATTAAAAGCCGTTCTGCTTTTATGTCCAACACGCTTCAATGGGCAACACATCTCTCTGATGCCGGAATTGCCTACTTAGTTCCTCTCACACCCTCCGAGCAGCTGGCACAAGGCAGCACTCGAACTCGGATACGGAGCTGGATGGAAAGCACGTGGCGAAGCCACAAAATCCTCAGCATCTCCATTAATGGCACTAATTATAGCAGTGGCTGGATTCCAGCTGGTGCCCCAGGAAAACGAGACCATAGGTCTAGAGATTAGGGAAAACACACTAAAACCTTTCCAGGCACCTCCTCACGGGTGGCTCGCTGTCTCCTGCACCCAGCATTTCATTTAGGAATGCTGGAAAATGTCTCAACTAAAAGACTGTTCCTCTGCAGAGCCAGGAGGGGACATTTCACAGACTGGGAGGAATTTCCCTGAGCCGAGCAGGACTGCTCCCCACCCGTGAGTGACACATGGGAGCAGGCTCCGGATCACAACTTGCCTTTCTGGATTAAAAGGGAGAGGAAAAGAAAAAAAGAAAGAGAAAAATAATAAAAAGAAGGGTCTTGTCACTTTGGAATGTTGTGGTTTATTGCGCTGCCTGGTTGGTGCAGGTTGGACTGGAATGCGCTGCCCAGTTGGACCCGGAATGGTCCCCTGCAGGGAAGGGGGGGCATAGGGAGGGCAAAACAGTTGGGAAGAAAAGGAAATGCTGGGGAATGTAGGAAAATGAGGAATAAGAAGCAGCAGCTCAAGCTGCTGAGCCACCTGTGGGCTGGTTTGGCGGCTGCAGAACTCGGCACCAGCTCCCCTTGCGCACAGGATGGCAGCTCTTTCCCTGTGCCCTTACGGGGAGAGACAGGCACGGCTTCAGGCTTCACCCCCAGCTGCTTGACCTGCTGGGATGGGGCGGTCTCTGGAACAGGCAAGACCCAGCAAATCCTGGCCAAGGCCAAAGAAATGCACAGCCACAGAGCTCCTTTCCATTTATCAGGGCTCTGCCAGAGTTTTTGGGGTTCACCCAGAGACCAACCACCCATCAAGTGCCATTACAGGTGGAAGCATCAGGCTGCCTCCAGGAACATACACATTTGAGTCAAGAAACTGCTTAATAAATTCAGAGCACCGCTTTGTGACATTTCCCACAAGACTTTAGCGCTGTTTACAAATTCTGAAGAACACCCCGAGTCACTGCTGGCGTGGACTTATGATTTATTTCGAAGAAAAATGGGTCAGAGCGTGTGGGTCTGTGTTTAATGTAAAAAGGGATTTGGAAATGAAAAGTCAACTGGCATGAAAGATTGCAGGGCAAATGTAAAAGCAGTAAAGCGTGTGGGTGGTCTCTGAGCATGTAATAGGATATTTGTAAGGAAAAAGAAACATGCAGGGTTGTAAGCTTTAATAAAACAGTTCCTTTTTACTCAGCCAATAACATAATTGTAATTTTCCAAAGCAAATTGTCTCTCAACTCCGTTTTCTCAAGGAGAGAGTGGCATGAAATGGGACAAGGACTGAGAAATGACTGAAGCAGCAAGTGTTTGTGTGTGTGAGACCCTCCCCAGCTCCGGGACAGGGTCCAGAACACCAGGAGTGGGCAGAGCAGGGCTCAGCATCCCCTGGAGAGAGGAGGGATTTCTGCTCCATCTGGACTCTCCAAATTCCCACACACCCATTTTGTGTGGTTGCCACAGGACTGTCCTGAGCAGCCCCATGGATTCATACTTCCGAGAAAGGCTTGGCAAGAGCTGGGATGGGGAATGTGATGACTGGAAATGCAGCAGGGGAGTCTGGGGAGAACAAGGCATCAAGGTGGAGCTGGTGTCAGGGCAGGGGGAGAAGGACCCATAGGGACAGAGGTGACAGTGGCAGGACAGGAAAACCATTTAATCCGAATGCAGATAATGGCAGAGGGTTATTCCTACTCAGGAAGGGCTACCCACTAACTTGGCTTCCCAAACCTCCCCAGTAGCACAAAAGCCCAAATTCAATTCCTAGCTGCCTCATCTGGTTTCAGCATTGCATGCTGAAAACTAGTTAATCATTATCCAACTGCCATGTATGGAACTAAACCCCACCTTTTGTTTCAGCACTCGGGGAGCACAAGCACCATTTACTTCTCAAAATTCAGAAGAAACACTTAAAGATGAAAGGCTCCCAGGAGTATCTGTGACTGCATTGCCATTCTTTAGCAGCCCTCATTGTTCAGGGTAAAATAAAAAGATACCCTATTTTAATTGTTAGAGATTAGCACAGAGTGTCAGGCAGTGAGCGCTGGTTTGGCTCGGACTCTTCACTGGGCTCCATCTCTCTTTTGCCTCAGGAGGGTGATTTCCTTCACACCTTTATCAGTATGCACATCACCAAAGGGAGGTTATACTGGGATGTGGGGTCTGTTCATTGTTTAGTTTTTAGGAAATATTTGCAACAAGATGAAAATGCAATAGCCATCAGATGCTTTGGACTCCAATCAAGCAATAAACACCAGCACAAAGATTGATGGTCGAGTTGAGATGGAAATAGCTTAGGTTGGCAACAGGAGGGAGGTCAGCACACACTGAGGACCCTTCTCCTCTCCCCTCCATGGAGAGATCACAAGCCAAGAACAACCTTTCTCAACACCCACGTGTGTGGCACAAAGCACCCCTGGGCTGTGACCACATGAGGAGCTTCTCTCTCTCCTTCTCACAGAGGATATTCCAGTACTAAACACTCCTGTGTCCCTGTACGAATGGATTCCCCTCCTCTCCCCACACACAGCAAAGAGAACCCCCAAGCAAAGTGCCCTGTTCATCTCACACACTGACAGGCACCAAACCCCAAGACCAACCAACAAAGCAACCTGAGCTGAGGGAAGCACCACAGACTTGAAGCATCACTCGCACACCAGCTCCCAAATACACTCACTGCCACATGGAGTGTGGAGAAGAACATGAGGAATTACACCAACAAAAAAAGAAAAAACCCAACTACTCACAGGCTAAGCAGGCAGCAAACTCCTCTCCCACCATCCTTCTCCAAGCCAAAGTCTCCCCTAGGGCTGCCTGTGCTGCCATTTTTATTTCCTCTGGAGAACCAGGTGCCCTCAACGAGCCTTCTCCTCACCTCTACCCAGACCTTCTCCTCCTGCCTCCTTAAAGCCTAATCGGAGGGTCACTGGCAGCAGCTGTGATTCTTCTGGCTACTGGGGAAGCTGGCCATCCTTTTAACCTTCTCCCACTAGCCCTGGCCCCGTTTCCAGCCCTGGGTGCCCCCAGGACAGCTTTTAATGAGGAGGGACAGTCATGGGCATGATGTTTCCACCAAATGAGCAGCTGGAAAAATTCTGGGTATCCTGGGATTTCAGTGTGGTGTTGAGTATTTTCTGGCTGGGCTCTGGGGGAGGTCACAGAACCCCTGGGCCACCCGGGGCTCAGGCACCACTGGTCCTGCCTGGAACAGAGCTTGTGGGGTGGCCACATATGGCCAAATCCAGCCCATGGCCTGAAAACCTCAGTTGCACCTAAGCTTCCATCAGTGACTGTCCTGGGAGAGGCTGGAGCTGCCCCTGTGCCACCGAGCAAACACTTCTGCAGAGGGATTGGGCTTTCTGGAGAGCTCAGAGTCAGAAATTGGCTTCAGGTCTTCTTTTCTGCAAAGGAGAAAGGAAGACAGTTTGAAAGACTCTGCCATTATCCTTCAGGACAACAACGCAATAATTAAAGCCGCCCTGCACAGTCCATTCTCCTTCCAGATCTTGGAAGACTATAATAGACAGAATAACAATTGCCAGGACCCTTTTCTTCTCCCCCCAGAAGAACCTCACAACTGACAGAGACTTGAAAGCTGGGAGCCAGGCTCTTGGGGAGAAGATGAAATGCTGCTCAGAATATAGATTTTGGTGCCAGATGGGAATTACAGCCCTGATCCATCCTCCTCTGTCACTGGAGTCTGTTGCTCTGTGGTCTAAATGGAAGTGAATACAGTTACTTTCTCTGTCTTGGGGGAAAAAATGACATTCCATTTTGTCTCCAAAAAATACACATTATTTAACTTATAAAATATTTAATCTATGTAATTAATCCTCTCATGACAGCGCTTTGCACATTTTTGCTGGCAATCCATACTTTGAATGGCCTATAGTTATAGCTAACTTTGTTTCCTTTTTCTCATGAAATTAATCAAAGGCTTGTATTCTAAATTATTCAGGAACTGAATGAAGCCTGCTTTCTGTGGCTTGAAGCAAGAAAACTCCTATTTCTTTCATGTGCCAGCAATACAGCAATTCCCCTTTTCCACAGGGGAACGCACCAGCTCGCGGAGGCGATGGCGGCGTGCGGTGCCAGCGCGGGCAGGAAGGCACCAGGCACCTCGGTGACATGGTCTGGGGACAAGCACCCCCTGCCTGATGGATCCAAACACATCCTCAACTCGTCTGGAAGGAATGGCAGCACCAAGGGGCTCAAAACCACCGAGGCTCGGCTGCACCATCTAAACAGAGCTGGCCCAGTTTCCAGAGAAGCTCAGTTTGGCATTGCCAGCTGCAGTTACAGGGATCAACAGGGTGGCTTCTTCTTTCCTGACTCTTCAGGGGAGGTGACACACTGGCCATGGTGGCCACTTTGGGAACTCTGGAGACAGGGCAGAGGTATACCAGTATACCCCAGAGCAGGGCTTGTCCTTACAATGCCATGCCTCGGCCAGCAGGATGGCAGCACGGTGGTGTGACACCAGCAAGCATGTGGGGCTCTAGAGCAACGTCATGCCAAGAAGATGTGGTCCCTTCTGCTCCTCCAACTTCTGTGCAGCTCCTTTCTTTGCCAAGAACCTCTCTGGGCTTCTATGTTTCCTTCAGGGCATGCTAATAATTCAAGCAAGGCAGAGGAACACACGCCTACAGAAGTTTAGGGGTAACACACCACACAAAACCAGACAATTAGGGGCCTGAAGTCCATGAGGATCTTTCCTTGGCTACAACGGGCTGTGCTTCAAGCCTGCAATGCCTATCTGCTCCCCTTGGAACCACTTGTCTGGAGAAACCTCAGACCATTTAGGAGCATCAAGATCTCAAATCGCCCCGTGTCTTCCATTGTGAGCGGGAACGGTAGATTTTCTTCACCAAAAGCAAGCGGATGTCTCATGAATGTCCCACCCCATTGTGAGCCTTGGACACTGCTCAAAGTCTACATCAGCAGAGCTTTGGGGCTGGAGAGCTCAGGCTGTTCTCTTGACCTGCCTAAGGCCGTCCTGCTCCAGCCACCTCTGCTGTCCTTGTCTCCACCTCCTCTCACCCGGAGTGTCTGTGTAATTTCAAAGGGTTTGATTTGCATTTGGCCCCACTGGCACTGGTGCCCGTGAGGATGGGCAAAGCCTGGTCTCCTACCGCTGCTGAGCTGCAGGAGGAGCCTGATCAGAAGCTTGGCAGGGTTTTGAAGTGCTTTATCAACACACTTGCTCTTCTCAGCTCCTGGATGTGCATAAGGCTCTTGCTGGATTCAGAGTTCAGCCCCTTTGAAGTTTTCACCTCCAGGCTTAATTTTTTTCAGCAGAAAATTCTCTCTATCACCACTTGTGGAGAAGCCAGATGGAGAGTCTCACTGCAAGGGAGACACACTTGCTGTTTCACTAAAAGCTGCATATGAATTTCCTGAGATCCTTGTATTTTTCTAGTCTAAAATATTTTCTTCTTTCTCTGAGCAGCCACTGCTTACAACCTCCCAGAAGCCTCTGTCTCTTGCCCAGCATTGCTCAGGTTTTTAGTGGCTCCACAAAGTGCTACCAGCGAGACCTCCAGTTTGGATCTGGGGGCCCTGGAGATGAGGTTTTGTAACACACAGAACATCACCACGTTCTGTCACTCGGGCTCCGAGGAACCTTCAGACCCCACAGACTGTTCCCTCTGGACTGACATGACTTGACTATTGACTTGACCCCCCCTCCTTGACTATTCTCAAGGAAATAAATCATAGAATCATAGAATCATTTAGGTTGGAAGAGACCCTTGGGATCATCAAGTCCAACCATCAGCCCTCGGCACAGAGAGGAGACCCAAAGGGGGCTGACAGTTCATGAACTCTACCCAAGGAAACGTCCTCACCTGCCCTTTACTCTTCAGGCTTTAGTTTGGAACTCAGGCTTCGTTACCGCATAAAATGGGCAAACTGATAGAAAAGTCCATTTTTTGGCAGTTCCACCAACAGAACCGTGTCCCACGCTGGCACTGAGGGAAGGGTGAGGTCTGGCAGAGCAGTCCCAGCTGGCTGCACCATGGGCTGGCCACCAAGGCAGCGAGAAATCTTCAGGAGAAACAGCAAGGACCAGCCAGGTCTTGGGGAGCCAGCAAACTGCAGAATGCAGTCAAGTTTCAACCTCTTCTATTGGTATTCAGCTCAAAAATGCACAGACAGAGAAAATACTAATACTTATACTAAACAACCCCAATGCAACCCCCTGATGAAAGCCTCTCCTGCTGCACAGCAAAGGTCCACGCAGAGCAAACAGCTTTGCAGGGCGCTGCCCCGATGCATCAACCACCCCGAGCAGCGCCCTGGCGCAGACACAGGAAGTCCTCTAATGATGAAACGAGCATTGCGAGCATCTCTGTTAATCAGATTTTTGTGGATTTATGAAACAAATACACACACTTATCTTGTTTAGTATTATTTTCCAGTTGGAACCTCATTTGCCCCTGCTGCAAAGGGAGCAGGGGCACCCCCAGCAGGTCCCTTCACCCTGTTCCCATCCCTGGGATGAGAAGGAGCTGCAGGGGTGGCAGGAGCTGGGGAAGGCGCTGGCTGTGCTAAACCCTGCCAGCGCCTCAGTCCATTTGCTGAGCATCTTCTACATAATTCATACCTCCTCAGAGACTGCTGAAAATCAGGGACGATAAATAAGGCAGCAAAATTGGTATTTCTGGTCTGGTTTTCACATGGCAAAACACAGCTAAAAGAAAACCACAAATTTGGCCAAAACCTAACCATGGGATAAACTACATTTCCAGCCACTAAGAGGCAACTACTGATTTTTAGAAGAATTGATGTCTCCTTTATTTTCAGAAGTCTGGGACTTGTTTCAATGAGATGAGGAAAAGGGAAAAAAACAAGGAATCTAGGACTTGTGGGGCATTTTGCAGACACAGAACGGGCAATTTCCCTACTGGGACAGCCTGGCCACTACTCTGGCAGACAGGAGATGCCCTTTGCTGCTGCTCCACCCTGGAAAATGCAGGAGAGAGGAGCTGGAAGAAGCCTGAGAATTCAGGTAAATCACTCTGGGGCCTTGGCACAAACTCTGCTGTGTTGCAGTAACAGGCTGTAGAGTGACAGCCTTTCTCTGCTTGGGGCTGAACACCAGCTTGGGGAGGTAAACCCCCCCCAGAAATCTGTTTTTCCATCAGACCCAACATCTGCCTCCAGCTGGAGGAGGCACAGCGCTCCATTGACTGCGGGGTGAGGCTGCAGCAGAGCCACGGGAGCCTTCAGACCTGCTGGCACGATGGCCAAGCCGAGCTCGCTGCTCCCCGGCCCCACACCGACCCCCCCCCAAGCAAATCCCAGCCAAACTGCCAGGTGCTTCCGAGCTGGCACTGCCGGCTCTGCCAGGCTGTGGCTCGGCGGGGGCTGTCCCCATGTCTGTCCCCACCTTTGCCACCCTGCACCCCGCTACCGACCCTGCCTGCTTCCCCCCATGCGCTGGCAGACCCCGGTGCTGCTTTTCTGCCCCTCACACGTGTGTGACTGCACAAAAATTAAGGGGATACGTGAATATGAGTAAGCACCTTGTCCTCCCGTCCTTCCCTCCTTCCCTCCTTCCCCCCCACCCCTACCCCGGCTCTGCATCCCCCTCCTCCCCGTTCCATCCCCGCAGCTCCCGCCTGTTTGGGTGGGAGGCAGGTGAGATTAGAGCCTGATGGCGAGGAAAGCGATGCTGACAAACCGCCCCGTCATCACTCCCGGCAGCCGCCGGCTCAGCCGGCAAACAAGGGGAGAAAATAGGCTGAGCAGCTCCAATAGGCGCCCCAGCAGCCCACATTTGAATTTACAATGAGCCGCTCCGTGGAGCTCAATCTGTCAAGCACCACGTCCCATTAAGATGAAAATTCGAAGGTCTCAATAGAGCAGATAGATACCCTCTTTTATTCCCTTTTATTATTTGTGAGGCTGGCAGGTTGGGCTGGCTCTGACAGGACTATTCCAGTGCTTCCCCAGCACCGCTTCAGTGACCGTGTTCTTTCCTGGCTTGTTTCTTTGGGGGTTTTTTTGGCTTTTATTAATTCTCAGCTTATCATATTTGCATGTGCTTATGCCAGTGCCTCAGTCCTGGGGCTCTGGGTGCCACTGGGTGCAGGACAAAAGCCCCCCCCACACTTCACTCACGGGGAGGGGACATCATGAACCTGGCTCTGCCCAGACCCTTGGGGACCTGGGTGACACTGTCCCAGCAGGAAAGCCCAGCACCAGTGGCTCTGTGGTTTGAACAAGAACAGAAGGAGAAAAAGGGACCATCTGGGTTATAAATCACCTCCTGCCCGGGGCTCTGCTGGAGCCGAACACTCAGAGCTTTGGTTTTACCCAGAGCAACGTCTCAGTCTCGGGTCTCTCTCCCTCCTGACAGCTCCTCTGTCACCCCTGAAAATCCAGCCCTGAGTGAATGCAACTCCCTGCCAAAAAGCAGGGAAAAAAAAAAAACCTCACTTTGCTGTTTCCCTTCATCATTACAAGAAACAAAATGATTTCTGTTCTCCCCTGTACCCCTGCAGCCTGCAGAAGGAGCTGCCTCAGGCCCAGTTCAGAGATGCTGCTGGTGGCAGCTCCTGTGGAAAATTGTATTTAGAGGAAGCTTTGCCTTAGCAAAAGATGCTTTTCCTGGTGTCAGCCAGCCTGCTGTGTCCTCCTTTTCTGCAAACCTCTTAACCCTTTCCCCCTGCCCACCCAGGGGTAACGAGGACGTGCCCATTACCCCTCCCCTGCCAGGTGCCTGGGCTACTGCAAGCATGGAGTATTTGCCAAGCATTCCTTGTTTGTTGAGATACTCTCCCTGGATCAAAGCTCAATATTTCTTGGCTTCTCTACGCTTTCTGAGCTGCCTTCTGCTCACTGTTACATATTTGCCTTTCTCTCTCAGGTTGTTCATGGGACTGAGCAGCTTCTGTTTGTAGGTCAGGCTCCCTTTCCCCACCTGAATGCTTCGGCCTCTCTCACACCTTCCCTCCTCCTCACTACCACCCTCAGCTGGGATGAAGGGAACCAGCAGGCAATTCCTCTTTCATGGCATCAGATTTACTGGAGTATTTTAAAACACCAGCAAACTATCCCTAAGAGAAAAAAACTGACACTTTAAAAGCCAGGTTCTTTGGGAAAAAAAACCCCATACCTTGTTCTTCTGGCTCGGGAAACTCAGGAGACAACTGTTCTGCTTAATATTACAAAGTCCATAGTACTGGGCTGCTTTCTTAGGCAAAACCCTTGTGCTCACGTATCAAAGCCACCTAAACAAAGCAAGGTTTGTCCTTTAATGCATTGATAACAGTTTGGGGACTCCAGAGCCACCCTCCCTCCCTCCTGCAGCACCACCAGAGTCAACACCAGGACCTGCCACCAAATCCCAAGGGACACGGCACCGGCTGAGCCCTGGGAGAACCAGGGACACTCCAGCTGTGGAGGAGACCTGGTCTCTGCCCTGAGGGAGGGCAGAAGCTCTCAGGGGGTTCCCCACCACCTCGCCCTGCCTGGAAATGTGCCGCTGCCTTGTGTTTTTAGAGGAAAAAGGATGTGGTCTTGCCAGCAGCTGGCAGTTCTTTCTATTGAATTTAGAATCAATAATGCATCAAGTGGCTTGGGATGTTATTAATCAGAAAATTGGCATGAAGGACCAGGAGGTAATAACACTGCAGCGAGCCCACTCTTTTCTTGCAGAGCAGCTGTACATGGTTCTGGGTTGTGCTAATTACTCCTCGGGCCCTGCCTTTCAGCTCCTTCCCAGATGAGGCAAAGGGCCGCCTGCCCATGCGGCTGCTCCTGGTTATTTTCCTGCCACCGTGACTGTAACCTGCGGCAAAAACTGCACATTGCATCTCCTCAAACCCAGGAGAGAGGATGTGAAAGTCGGGGAAGGGGGGAAAGGCAGACATATTTTGGTACAAAAGCCATTAAAAATATACAGGGGGTCCTGGGAGCGAAATACAGCAGCTTCTGCTGATGCTGTTACTCCCCAGGTTATTAAGGAGATCTAAAATATATATATATATATCTCCAGGCTACAGCCACCAGCTGCCTCTCATCTTCCAGCTGCTCTCTGGGTCTCACTGGGCAACATGATGAACTGCCATGTCCAAACCTTGAAGCTGCCCGAAAGCCGGGATGGTAATTGCACAGCCCCTAATGAGCTCTGCCCCGCGAGCAGGGTACCCGCAGCCCGTCTTCCTGAAGGCAGGACGGGACCTGATGTACAAAAACTGGCTGCTTTTTTTGTGGAAACTACTAAATTATGTTCAGGGCACATAAACTACCTTGCACAGCACCTACTCATCACCTCCCTGAAAGGCAACAGCTCGTCTAACCAGCACCAGGGTTTGTTCTACCTAGGTGAGATGCCCGGCTCTTAGAAGATTTTCCATGATCTGTTTTCAAAGATTTGAAAACTCTTTTATTTCTTTTTTTCCCTTGCACTTGATAAAATAAAACCCACCACCACCAACAACAAAAAGTCTCTGTTTGCACGACCTGCTCAGGGTCAACAGATTTAGTAGGATCTCTGTAAAAATAACACAGAATTTCTGAGCCTCTGAATGCAGCAAACTGCGGGAAGGAAAATAACTTGAAAAGTATCAGAACATACTTTAATAAGCTCAGGTCTCCTGCTTGTGACCCCGAAAGTGTGTTTATCTTTGAGCTTGGCTTGAGCAATCGTTATTACACCAGCACCTCAGGATAAGCATGATCACATGAATGTACAGCTGCAAATCCCATTTGCCTGCACACAATCTAGTGGTTTTCCATGGCAAAAGAGGTTTGGAATTCCTCACCTGTCCTGCTTTTGCAGAGATGGGATTATATTCTTAGGTAATTACTGTACCATTGGGTCTAATTGGATTTCCAAGGCCATTTATTTCAGCATGAGGCTAACCTGGAAGTAACCTTCGAATGAATTTATTAATCCTAATGAGTTACTAAATTTGCAACTAATAAACATGAAAGGGAACAGAGACAAATATACCAGTACCCCTCCAAAAGGAGGGTTAGGTTGTAGGAATGATGAAACCTTTCCCAAAATCATCCCTCCAACTCTCACATATCTCTCCATAGCCACAGGGACTTGGTCTGTCATCAAAGGAGCTCCAAATTATCAATTAATTATCACCCTCCTCCTGTCCCTCAACTCAGCTTGGAATATTTAGGAAGAAAAACAACTGACCTTTTAGGCAACTGTATGATGGCATCCAGATCCCTTTTAAACTCTCTTCATTCCTGTATTACAAATAGGCCTCAAACTTCACAGTTTACTGCTATTCTCACCCCAATGGATCAAGCTGGCACCTGCCCAGGCTCTCATTTCTGCCAGGTGGTGCCTGAAGGCACCAAAATGAAGGCAGAGGAGAGCCAGGGGCAGCAGCATCGATGGAAAAGTTACCAAAAGCCTCCTGAAAATGAGTCTTTCTCACGTTAACAGTCAAGCTAGGATGGCAGCAGAGTGGGCGTTTTAGGGGGTAAGACTTGGATATCCTACGGTGGAACCTCAGCACAACAGCTCTGCCTGCTCCAGAAAAGGCAGCCAGAGACGCCAGAGTCATTTGTAATTAAAATGTGTGATCTGCTGAAATGCACGGCTTGTTTTTTTAGGCAAATCCATATTCCTCAATTTGTAGGCCGTTCCCATTTTGGGATTATACTGGCAGATCAAAGGCACGGCAGTGAAGCCTTGTCATCTCCGCTCTCGAAGTTTCAGGTGCTTCAGATCTCTCGCCTTCACTCGGGTTTGTTTATTTATTCATGACGATGTTTTCTCCTGCCAAGCTCTTGACCCTCCTGTTTCCCGGCTTGCGGCAGAACTTCATCAACAATGACTGCTTTTAGTTAAAATCTCAACATTGAGTGGTAGCGAGACCGAGCTCTTGAATCTGCCTCTCTCTGCGGGCTGTGATTTGCTCGCTGCTGCTGCTGCATGATGTGATTTTTCATACTGCTTCCAAGAAACGGGGCTGTTCCCTGGTCAGCCTCCCAGCTCCGCTGCGTGTCTCAGTCGATTCCCTGTCCCTGCTGCTGCTGCTGCTGCTGCTGCGGCGGCTTCTTCTGGTTTTAATCAACTGAGCGCAAGCACCCTCGGTTTAAGATAAGATCTAAGGGCCATAAAGAGCCTAGATCTGACAGAGCCAGCAGTGGCCACACTGCCAGGGACCCTAGCCCTGCTGCAGCTAGGGGAATGATGGCCAAAGGAGCTGGAGAAGCAGATGCAGGGAGATGGGAGGACACCAGGAATGTTCTGCAGCCCCCAAAGGTGCTGGGAGCAGTGGGGAGCAGCAGGGCTGTGCAGCCACCAAAAAATCATAGAACTGTTTGGGTAAGAAGGGACCTTAAAGCCCACCCAGTGCCACCCCCTGCCCCAGGCAGGGACACCTCCCACAAAATCGGGTTGCTCCAGGCTGCCTCCAGTCTGGCCTTCAACCCCTCCAGGGATGGGGCAGCCACAGCTTCTATGGGCAACCTGGGCCAGGCTCTCACCACCCTCACACCAAAGAATTCCTAATATCTAAAGAAATCCTAACACCTAATCTAAATCTCACCCCTCACCCTATCACTACATACCCTTGTAAAATGTCCCATCCCCAGGCTTGGGCAGGGGGGCAGGGATGCCTCAGCCCCAGAGGCATTGGGGTGAGTTTACCCTTTTTTTCCCAAGAATCTGGTCACTATGGATTCTTAGAGAAAGCACTGAAAAAAAAAAACCAAAACCCAACACTGGGAGAGATACTATGGATACAAGCTGCAGCATGCCCAGCTTTGCAGGGAAAAGCCTGCTGGTTTATGCAGCTATTCTGTTCTGGTCCCTGCTGGTTATCACCCTGGGATCTGATCCCCACGTAGCAGCGTGCTAAAGATGCCATTAGCATTCTCACAGGTATTTGTCTGGAGCGATACACAGCCATAAAAAGCAACAAGTGAAGAAGGCAGCTTCCAGCACAGCTCCCACCCCGCTTTCTGCCCGCTGGAGATGGCAGTGGGGACCCAGCCTGGGGTGGTGGGGAATGGTGGGAAGTGCCAGGGTATCCCAGCATGGAGCTGGATTTACTTCCCCTTGGGTGCTGTGCTCCTCTCTGATGCAGGGGCAGGGGCTGGAGATGGGCTGGGGACAGGAGGGGGACAGGAGCCCACCAGACAATACCTTCCTGCAAGAGACCCGAGAGCCGATGCCCAAGAGCATAGGTAGGATTTTCCACACAGTTTTCATCCAGCCTGTTTGAGGAAGATCAGCGTTGGCACCATGTCAAAGATGGGTTTAAGCTCATTATGAATATTCATTTGGTCGTGCTCCGTGACACCTTTCCTCAGCCTCCCAATGCGGCTGTGGCCACAGCAGGCCGGAGCTGGGCTACTTCCCTGCGGCTCTTCTGGCTCCAAACCCATGGAAACAACTGTGGGGGGAAACTCTACCGTTCAGCAAGCTTATGGGCAACACAATTTATTTTATGATGGAATTACACCAGGGTAATGCTGCCTTTTGCATGAGACAACGCAGTTCTAGTAATTGCTACCCTGGGGGTCTCTCTCTTCTCCGTATACCCAGCCCATTTATACCACTAATGGTAGCAACATGTGAGCAGAGGGAGGATAATAGACCTGAAGTCTTGCTGGAGGGAAGAGAGAGCTTTGTCTTACTATTTCCAAGACTTGTTAAGGCACGAGGTTGGGTGTCTCTCCCAGTGAGACGTCAAGCAACGCAGAAAGTCTGATGAGATGGGACTGCTTTGCCCACGGTGTGCCCTCACACTCTGCTACCTCTGCCCGTGTCCTCTGCCTGCACCCAAGCGCTTCACACCCCCACCAGCCCCTGAGCAGACTGCTGTGTGCCCTTGCATCCACCCACCGACCAAAGAGATGAGTTTGTGTCCATACAGGTTGCAAAGAACTGGGAAAAAAAAACAAACCCCAAACCCGCCCCAGTCTTCTGCTTGTGAAACGGAGCCAACTAATTTTCCAAATGCACTAGGTAGGAAAGCTTGAAGTACTCCACTAGGTAAACAGTTGGAATATTTCCAAAACACGGAAAGGCAGACACTCCAGGCTGAACGTGGTTCTATGGAATTATCGCATCGCTTGCCCGTGGTAAGCAGAAAAGCCACTGTACGTCCCTCATCTGAAATCGTTCTGGTTTTATGACACTTGTGAAATCGGAGATGAAAATCCTTCATTCTTACAGAATTTTGGGGTGCCTGCTCCCCAGCTGGCTCTCCTTCCCTCTGACCTCTGCTGAGACACCCCTAAGAATCTCACCTGAGCTCTGGGTGAGTTCGTTCCTGTGGGAGGAACCACCACCGCGACCTCCTTGATACCAGCCCCAGCTCCTGCCTTTTGCTCACTATTGTATTTGCAACCGACTCATATTATGATTTTTATCCCTGGCAGAGAGGACTCTGGACTATGATTCAAATGAGATAAGGCCTTGGATTGCCTCTTTTTTGGTTCATTTAACAAACTGCTTATGTATAAAAGCAAGCTCCCCTCTCAGGCAGCAAAGCGAGGCGAAGGCGGCTCAGCGTCTCTTTCATCTTACGATACGAGGAGCTGAAATGTCACAGAAACATGTTGTTAAGAAGGAGAATCTTTTCACAGCCTCCCTTGGCTTTTTTAAAAAAGGTGAAAATAAGTGTGGGATTTGAGCATGGTATTGCTAAGAAATGGATGCTTGTAATTGATTGAAAGGAATACAAAAGTAGCTCCAGCTTGAAAATCCATATAAGCATTCATTATAATGAGAGCTCTAAGTCTCAGGCTCCATTTAGATTTGTAATTCTCAAGTAAGACGTGATATATCAAACCAGGAGCTAAATTCAGCCAAACTGGTGAACCTGAATAAACAGCCAAGGGCTGGCGTGACAGAGAGGGGACAGTGACACTGAGTTTGGCCATGCACCCGCTGTGCATCCCGGATCTCTACAAACCCCTCATTTGCCTGATGCCTTCTGCCACTCTGGGTTTGGTACCCAGAGCCTACCTGGCAAGACCCAGCCTTGCCTGGTCTCTGGTGATGGGGTTTGCCTGGTGCCCAGCAGTGAGAGCCCACCGCAGGCACGGGGAAGCTGCCAAGAGCTGCCAGGCGGCGGGGGAGAGCGCAGGTCACCGCCGGCCACGGTTCTCTGCCGCGGCAGCACAGCGACAGCTTTAGCGTCTAATTAATACCATCCCTGGGAGAACAGGACTGAGCTGAATGCCAAGGTTGCCGGCCACGGAGAGAGGATGAGTAAGAGCTGTCAAATTCAAGTAATCAAGGAGGCCAGAAATGAAAACCGTGGGGGGTGGAGGGAGTCGGCAGTAGCTTGGCCCGAATCGCATCTAACTCCCCCGAGTGAGACAGTCGAATTCCACCAAGGGGAAGAGCAAACGCCTGCTCCCCCTCCCAGGTGCCAGCACGTGTTCTGAGTTGCCCCTTGGCCATGGGGCAGGCAGAGCTGGGGGCACCAGGATGGGTTTGGGAGACGGGAACCATCTGAGCAGGAATTCCTGCTGCTGAGCAGCGTGTTCAGCCACAGCTTAACCCCTCCGGTCCTCCCTTTCCTTGTCTCTGAGATGAAGATGGTCCTTGCCCTCCTCAGGGGCCACCAGTGAGCTCTGTGGCTTGAGCCCAGGCAGCTCTGAAGGTCAGAGCCACCACGATGGGAGCAGGTCGGTGCCGGCCGGGAGGGAGCAGGAGAACAATCTGTCCAGGCTGACGCTTGTCAATGGGAACCAATCTCCACAGACGACAGGGCGTAATGTATTTTGAAATAATGTCCTCTATTCTGGGGAAAGTCACAGCAGGAGCTGTGTTGGAAGCAAGTCTTGATCTATTTAAGCTGTTTTGCTCGGGGTTTAAAAGGACACAGATTTCTTGCAGGGGCGAAAGCAACAGCAAACTTGCAACCAGCTGTGTAATTTCCTATCAATATTCCACAGCCCCCCGGGGTCCCAACACCCTCGCTGAACACATGGCACCAGCGCTGTGGAACATCTCCTCGGTGTGACAAGGCAAGAGAAGCGGGCACAGCAGCCCTGAAGGACACCTGGATGATGGCAAAGACAAAAGGCAAGCTCTTCCCCACGCCAGCACTGGGCTCTGGCTCTGCTAAAGCAGCCTCTGAGCCCTCAGTTAGAGATACTCCACGAAAAAGAACTTATTGACTGATTTTTGCCTGTACCCTCACCCTGGGAAAGTGGCAGCAGCAGCGGGCAGTGGGCTCCCAGGGAAGGTCTTTCTCCCCAGCCTCTGCCTCATCCCACCCTCACATTTCACTCGCTGGGGTGCATCCCCCCATGCTCCTGGGGTCCCCCCAACCTGCCCCTCTCCTCCATCCCCACCTGCCTTGACTCTACTCTACCTTTCCTGCGTTCTTTCATCCAGGCTTGTCCTAGTTTGAGGGTCAAAACCACGACAAGGCTGCTCTCCAGCCCTTTGCGCTTTGATCTGGCCCCTTAATGTCAAGAAGCTATTTTTGGAAGCACCGTTCCAGATGCATTCAGATCTCTCCCACCCGCTCCAGGAAAGCCAGGAGGGTCCCAATGGCACCAAGAGAGCAGTGAGCACCCACCCGACCCCCAGGGACCAGGACATGGAGAGAGCAGTAGTGAGAGCCAAGTGCTGGGTACAACAGTGCGGGGGGGGGGGCATGGCAGCCACCCATTAATCCAGGGCTGCTGCGTGCCCTTACACCACAAGGTGACAACAAGGGACCTCTGGCCACCAAAAGCCTCACTCCCATTTCTTGCTTTACTTTTAACACTTTGCTCCTCAGCAATAACATGAATGAGCTAGAGGAGAAGAGGAAGGGGAAGAGTGGTCAGTCAGTGGAATTGGCTGCCCAGGGAGGTGGTGGAGTCCCCATCCCTGACTGTGTTTAAGAGTAGATTGGATGTGGTGTTGAGGGCTCTGGTGTAGGGGAGAACTTGTAGAGTAGGGCTGATGGTTGGACTCCATGATCCCAAGGGTCTCTTCCAACCTACCTGATTCTATGAATCTATGATTCTATGAATGGACTCTTGGTGCTCACGTGCAGCAACCGTGTCTTTGCTCAGCAAGGTTACAGTTTGGAGGAGTTACACTGATATCTCATAGCTTGTGGTTTTTCCCCTTATTCTTAAAATAGCTTAAAGTGGCCAAGATATTTCTCTAACAGTGAGCTTCTGGGATGCACTGGGTCACTTGAGCTCTGGATGAAAGGGGAGAGCCATCATCACCACCATGGCACAGAGAAGGACACGCGTCTGGGCACCACCTGGGTCTGGCTGCTTGTCCCTCGTCCCAGGGAGTGGTGGCCCCTCTGAGCTGCCACCTCTCAGCCCAGTGGAGGGAGAGGGAGGGGACAAGCAGCTGAGCATTCCCCAGCAAAACTGCTAAAAGGGTTATTTTAGGAATTAAAATGTTTCATTAGAGAAAGAAAAAAAAGTTTTGAATGGAAGTCTCCAGGGAAAGGGATCACAAATAGCATAAAGTACAATCAAAAGGAGCAGGAAATGGGTACCTGCTGAAACAAAAAAATAGAGTATACTTTCTCAGCTGAAAATTGCCATTTATTGTCACATACACAGACCCACATGCTTTTTCTTGCAGAATTATTGTTCAGAAAATTATCGATCCCCATCCACTCTCAAGCGTAGCTCTCATTTTTCTTCTCCTTTCTGCTAAAGAGCTGTTCTTGATAGATCTCTGTCACACGGGCACTTACACCCTGGCACACTGTGGTGCACACAGGCACACAGACAGACAGACAGACAGACAGACCCTCCCGTGCCTTTAACCACAACTGCTTCAGCATTTCCATGCCCTCACATACACGTATTTGGCCTCGTCCACTCAAGCCTAAAGAGATTTCCTGAACAAGAAGTCACTCTGCTTATAGAGGTGAAGCTAAATACACACCTAGCACCTGCCCCAGCTCCCAGGCCCTTGAAATGTGGTGTTTCTGGTGCCCAGCCCCATCTGAGCTGGGGAAAGCATGGTCCCTGCTGTGTCCCTGTAGTCTGGCGGGTGTCTGCTTTGTCAGAGCATGATTCTCTTCCACCAGTCAAAATAATCATCATTTGCAAAGGGTATTTTCTGTCTGCACCTCCCTTGTACCTGCCAGGGTGGATGTGAGAAGTAGGACGTTAATCTCAGCCTTTTAAACCTTTTATCTTCCAGTTAAGTGAACGTGGAAGCAGCATTTTCACCAGCGTTTGCATGTCCTCGTGGCCAGTGCCAGGGTGAGGGGGGCTCTGGCGTCAGGAGCTCAAGCAGCCTGAGACCTGCCAGGTCTTAAATTCATTATTGATTCCTTCGACTGTCTCCAAGGGCAGCTGCAAAAGAGACGGGCTAAAAACCCCTTATTTATGATGCATGGCATTTCCAGCAGAGGATGCTGATTGAGGAGGATTTCAGGTATAGCAATTATTCAACCCCAAACACAGCGATGTTTAACTAAGAATTTCTTTTACCATCAAGTCCTCTAATCCCTAAGGTTTGGGACATCTGATATATCATCCTGCAGCACGGGGCCTCACTGCTCCATGCAGAGATCGAACCCAAGGTGGCCACGGCAGCCCTGCTGCAGGATGGGACATGGGGAGACCCTGGGGGGACACAGGATGGACCTGGCCAGGTCTGACCCTGCTCCATCCACCCACCAAGATCAGCAGATACGCAGAAAAATTAAAAGACTGGGGAAAATTTGAAAGGCCTAAACCCAGCAAAATTCCCATCTGGATTTTAGGCAGAGGAATGCCCTTGTTCAATGAGGAATCATAGAATCATTTTCGTTGGAAGAGACCCTTGGGCTCATGGAGTCCAACCATCAGCCCCACTCTACAAAGCTCTCCCCTACACCAGATCCCCCAATACCACATCTCATTGACTGGAATATTGTGTCCAGTTCTGGGCCCCTCAGNCCTGAGTGATCTGATCTAGGTGTTCCTGCTCCGGCAGGGGATTGGACTGGATGATCTTTCAAGGTCCCTTCCAATCCCTGAGATTCTGTGATTCTGTGACTCTTAAAACACAGTCAGGGATGGGGACTCCACCCCCTCCCTGGGCAGCCCAGTCCAGGCTCTGACCACTCTTGCTGGCAAGAATGTTGTCCTAATGTCAAGCCTAACCCTACCCTGCTGCAGCTTGCAGCCATTCCCTCTCCTTCTGTCACTAATTCCCCATGAGAAGAGACCAGCACCAACCTTTCAAGCAGTTGTAGAGAGTGATGAGGTCTCCCCTCAGCCTCCTCTTCTGCAAACTAAAGTCCCAACTCCCTTAATAGTTCCTCTTAAGATTTATTCTCCAGGCATCTGCCATCAAAACTTACTGCATTCAAGGGTGACACGTCCCGAGGGGTCTCACCACAGGAGGAGTACGAGGAGCCACGATAACACTGTCTTCAGCGGTGACGCTGGAAGAGCCAGTGCCAGAAAGACCATTCCGTGCGAGCTTGCAGACTGTTAAGCACCTCTCAGTATTTCAAGGAGCATTTGGATTTTGTGATGAATGTTGTCTATTGTGCTGTGAGGCCTTTTCATGGCTGTGCTGATGGCGAGACACGTGCTGGCAGAGGAACGGGGCCACGTGTGAGCGACTTCTACGGGTAACGGAGCGGATTAGAGAACTTTCCCTTCCCCGTCACCCCAGGAGGAGGAGGATGAACAAAGATTAAAATGAAAAGCGAGCCGGGTGCTGGGGAGGCACAGGTTTGATTGTGCAGATTTTTGTCCCATTTCCATGTAAAAAGAAGTGCATTTTTCCAGGATTCCTGCAGCACTCACCACACTGACGCTCCTCTACTCGTTTCCCATTCGTCTCTTTCTCCATTTGTCTGCAAAGAAACAGATCCTAATACCTACACAGGTTTGTATGCAGAAACAGACACCAGGATAGGTGTTACTCTCTAAAATAGAACCAGGCAACACAGTGTAATCTCTATTAATGATGGAGAATTGCAGGTTCTATAGACTGAGGCAACGTGACTGCGCTATAATTGCCTTTTCATACGAGGATGAACACGAAGCTGTAGCCTCACCACAATGTGTTTATTTCTCCTGGGCTGGAAATCCTGCTCTGTTTGTTCAATGACCAACATTGAACTACTGAAACCTTCCAGCCACCTCCTCTGAAAACACCACTTGGAGAAGCAAAACCATGGTTTTGTGCTTTTCCTTTTGCTGGAAATGAGCCCTGCACAACGTGGCTCAGCACCTCCAGCCCGGAGGGGAGATGTGGCTTCAGCTGGAGGTTTTATTTATTTATCCAGGGAAGTGTTGGAGTCCCCATCCCTGACTGTGTCTCAGAGTCGATGAGATGTGGTGTTGAGGGATCTGGTGTAGGGGAGAACTTGTAGATTAGGGTAGATGGTTGGACTTGATGATCCCAAGGGTCTCTTCCAACCAAAATGATTCTATGATCTTCTCTACAGCTCAGCTCAGCAGCTGGTCTTGGCCAACTGTGAAGCAGTCGGGCTGGAAGGTTCTCCACATCTGCATGTGGATGGCCCAAACCCCTCTGGAACAGACCCCATGGGACAGGGTGGACCGAGGGAGGTCTATGTCTCTCAGGTCTCCTCATTAAGCACAAGAAAGCATCAACCATCTTCTCCAGTCCTCCCCAAACTGCCCAATATGGAGATGTGGTTTGAAATACGGGGACCTTTCTTCTTTATCCACCTGGTGTGTGCTTGAAGTCAAATGGAGACACAAAATTTACTTCCTACTGCCACCAAAGGTTTTTTTTTTCCGGCAAATTATTCAGTTTTATTAAGCACATAAAGACCTACAAAGTTGGTCTTTTAATGTACTTATACAGCCATAAACTTATATCGCTGAAATAATTGCATTTTAATGATTTTTTTTATCTTTGCATAATTTGTATATTCAACAATCACCCCAATAGAAAGAGAAATGCTCACTGTAGAATCTTTCTGCTTGGAGATTAGGCACACTCTTATTCCTCATGCCCACACCGCTGATGAAAGCTTCCTAATTCCCCATTATTGCTCTAAATGGCTTCTCTGCAGATAATCTCTCCATTCAGGATGTCCTCCCTGGTCTGTGACGGAGCCCCAGCAATTAGCTCACCGGGATTGAAATGCTCTGGCTGCTCTGGAAACACGGGTTCAGTCCTACCTGGGCAGATCTGCTCTTCTGGAAAGCACTTGCAAGGGAAGGTGGTCTCCGTGGGGAGAGGAGAATTCAGCTCCCTCCAGCCCTGAGGATTCCTGTGGGATGCAAGAACCTCACAGGGACACAGCTGGTCCTTGTAAGGAATTGTATCCTGACTTCTTTAGAATGTGTTCAGAGATCCCACAGTTGGAAACACCTTACACCTCAGGCTGTCCCTGGTGGACTCATTGGGCGACCGTTGGGAGCAGCCCAAAGCCACCACTTTGTGCTGAAGTTTGTCACCTCCCATGGGGCTGGGGCTGCGGCTGCTCCAGGCCAAGCACTGAGAAACTAGCCTATAAACACACAGCAGTGTTTTAAACTGCCTAATCGAACCTTTATTTCAGATTTAATAACATTTATATCTATAGGTAGATACAGATCAGCAAAGAAGTGCTCCTCAGGGCCGGCGCGCAGTGTACCATCGGCTGCCACGCAATTCACAAAGAGCTGTACAACCAAGGGTTAATTTTGCTCTTGGCCAAGCATTCCCCGTGATCATTTCTGGTTATTTAGTGAGATCAGAATTACAAATTATTAAACCCAGTTAATAATTAGTTTAAGTGGACATTAATTAGCGCTGACTAATAACGAGATTCTTACTACACCCACTTGCTTATCCGAGACCTTCTCCTGTTTAATGACACAGAAATGAAAGCCAGATGAATCAGTAATATTTACAGCTGATTGAAAAGAATTGCCCGAGTCAGAAGGAATAAATTAGCTGGTAATTCCAGAAAAGTCAAATGCATAATTATGGTGCCAGAGGGTGCCTCGTCCTGTACCGAGCTCCCGGCTGCTCCCGTTCCTGCCAGGCACTGCCCGAGCTCTTCTTCGTTAATGCTGCCTCTGCCCTGGCCGCTAACGAGCTGCAATCATCAGCAGGGCATGAGGGACCCCTGCCCTTGGTGGGGCCATGGGCTCTCGGCATCGCTGCCATCCCTTCCCTAGGGCTGGAGGACGAGCTCAGAATAACCCTCAAGCACCTTTAAAGGGCACAGGAGCCACGAGCACGTTCTCAGCTTCCACGGATTTATGTTTTTTTATAAGCAATTGAGGTCAAGAGGACTTGAGTCTCCCACTGAGCGAGGGCTGAAGTGGAGATAAGGCTCGGGCTCCACCTCCCCTGGCTGTCAGGAGGAGGTTGGCTCCTCCAGAAGTGAATGCAGCTGGAAAGGTCTCTCTGGCAGCACCCTGCTGTCCTAGGAATGGTTGTACCCGCCTCATCCTAGATAACCCCCCGCGCGGTTAAGCTGCGAATACAAATAAAACAATCAAACACCTGATGTAATGAACTACAAAAACTGAATTCCCAACACAACCTTTCTATCTTCATCATAATTTCATGTTGGGGTTTGGAGAGGGGTGTATTTTCCTTTCTCCTTGTAGCAAGCTTCAAAACATTGGGTTTATTGAGTTTTTTATCCCACTTTCAGCACATCCTCTGTTAATTTACCGTGTGTATGTTTAACTTGGGCGATGCACAGGTCTCTGCAGCCCGTTGCAGGGGTCTCGCTGCCTCGTTGCCCATGTGGGAGCAGGACTGAACCCAGGGTGTTATGGTGAAGTTTAACCTCTCCGCTCGGAGCCCTTCCCTGTGCCAGGCAGCACCAGCCGCTGCGTTTGGAGCTCACTGGCGCTGTTCCCCACTCTGTGCCTTTTGATGTTTTATACATTCCTCTGAAGCTGCCTGCCTGCCCTTTCAGCAGGCTTGAAGTTATCAAAGTTTTATCATTTTGCAAGTACAAACTCCACTCCCTTCAGCCCTTCCCCTTCCACCGGGTTTCTGGCCAAGGCTGACAGCCTCCAGCCACCCCCTGCCACCGCCCTGGTGTCCCCATGGCCCCACGGGACCAGCCCCTTGGGCTCTGCTGGCTCTGAGCAGGTCTCAGCTCTCGACTGTGCCATGGCTTGGGCAGGGCAGAGCGATTGAAGGCAGCTGTGGTGGCATCTGGGCAAGGGAGAGTCACCAAGGAGGATGCTCTGAGCTTCAAACACCCCTCAGAGAGCTCCCCTCTCTGGCAGCCCCCCAAGAGCTCTGTAAACTGCACTAAATTGGGGTACAGCAGCAAATCCCAAACATTTGTCTCTCTACATTAAGCTTTGCCCATTATTACAAACTCCCAGCACACGGGAGGATGGGGAAGCTGGTGGAAGTACATGAGAGGGATGATTTTCTTTGCCATGAATTGCTTATCTCCTTGTATTCCTTCTCCCTTGGGTTTTCGTTAGTTGCTTGCTCCAGAGAAGTTAAAAATGGTCAAAGCAACTTATCCAAGGGAAAATTCACGTATAAATCATCATTGTCCCCCCCCACCCTGCCCAGGCAGGCACAGAGCCCTCCTGACAACCACGGTGGCTTCTGTCCCTGTGCTCTGTGAGCTGCACTGAATGGAGCTACAGCAGCAAATCCCCCACATCCATCTCTCTGCAGTAAGTTTTGCCCATTATTTCAAACTTTGCTCGTGTCTTGAGGGGCAGCCCTCAGGACGGGCTTCCCTTTGGAACTGACAACCCTCTGCCCGCACCCAGGGGTGCCCGTGTCACTGCCAGTGTTGGGATAAGAGCTGGGAAGAAGATGGGGAAAACGTCTTCTGCTGTGAGTAACGTCTACCCTACTGTAGGCAAAAATGAATTTTCATTGCTTCTTAATGATGATTAGTGATTTTGATACCACTGATCACATGCATTCCCAGAACATTTGATTAATGAGACCCTTCCTAAGAAGAAATAATAAGCCCATGGCAAAACTATGACAGGAATGGAGAGATCTGTCTGTACTTCTCTCTCATAAAAGGGCCTGACTGCAAAGAAATTCCTAAAGGCTGTAAACAAAAGCCTTATAATGGTTTTCTTCCTCCCATTTCCCTTTCACTCTCCCACAAGCTACTCCCATCATTAGCAATCAATGTGTTAGCAGTAGATCTCCAGCTTCGGGGCTGCAGGCAGATATCACCACAGTATTTCTAATGGTGCCAGAAGTGAATTTCAGACACAGGGAAGGGGAATCAAAGACTGACCCCAGCCGATCCCAGGGAGCTGCTGCCTCTGCAAAATCCCTACAGGCAGCTCCTTGCAGGGATGTCCTAAGGACACCGCAGAGCACAGCTCTCTCCTGGTGGGCAAGTGGTGGCCAGGGGCAGCCCAGAGATGGCCCAGAATGTCAGCTCCACAAATGCCACCCTCTGCCAGCCTTTTCCCACAACAAACCCCTTGGGTGGGAAAGCAGAGCACGGGAGAGAGGAAGGGCATGCTATGCCTCTGTGTCCTTGTGGCAGTGAGGAATTTCTTTGGAGAAACCCCCTTATGGGCCATCTCTCACCTGAGGGTCCTGAGAGGCTTCTATCAATTCTCATTTGTACCAAGTTACCTATTTTCACACCGGATTTCAGAGGAGGAACTTACATTTGGACGTGTAGCGATGACCAACCAGGGGAATATTAGTTGTCCTTTCTTGTACCACACTGACAACACAAGCATGGCAGGAATTGCCAATACAATTAGAAAGTGGCAAAAAATAGGGAAAGAACCGAGTCCAAGCTGTGCAGAGGAAACAGCCACCGAAGGCACTCTGAGTCTATGGGGTTACACACACACACACACACACACGGGGTACGCAAGATTTGGAGGAAAACAGCCCCTCCCGCATTGTTATAATGATGTCTTTTCATTTTTTAGGTTTTTTAAACCTGGGGTAGCTGATTATTCCAGACCTGGCCACCGTGAGGTTTCTCCAACATCCTCTGACAGCACCGAGGAGTGCTGTTGGGGACAAGCACTGCTCGAGAAGGCCACTTTGTCCTGCCCCAGCCCCGTGGCTCCTGCTCCTGGTGAGCAAGAGCGGGCACTGAAGCTGCAATTTCATCAAGACACAAGAGAAAAGAAGATAAATTAAGGCCTTGCATTTATATTGCACATTTCATCCCAAACCATTGAGTTAACTGATTGATATACAAATTACACCTTGAGAGATCACTCTACCCATCCCTGACATGCAGATATATATATTGTAATCATTATTTTTTAAAGCAAGCTTACTTATTAATGCAAATGCTACAATTGGGGTGAGCTCTTCTGGGCAAAGATGGATCAGAAGTGACAAAACTCCACCATCTCGTGAGGAGCGTGCTTAAGAATGAATGGAATAATTTAGCTACTTGGATCCTTCCAACACTGTAAGTTCAAAGCCAAACAGAAAACGTCTCTCTCCTCTAAGGATTCAAAACAGACTTTGCTGAAATGTAATTAAGCACTAAGTCCCTTGAAATCAATCACTTCCAGAAACTAATACCCACCTTGCTGATTAGAAGGTGGGTAAGCCAGGGGCAATTAATGCATTAGTATGAAAATCGTTAACCATGAAAGCAACCGGTTTTGTTAGGATAATTGCTCTGAGAAGGACTACTTGATGGTTACTATCAGAAGCAGTGATGTATTGGGGAGAGGGGAACCTACCACCTTAACTGCAGCTAATTAGAAGTGACCTAATTCTCATTAAGGCTATGTTTGATTGGATAGAAACCTGGCTCTGGGAGGCTAACTGGGAGAGTCGGCATGTCTCACCCCAGCTGATACTGGGGGGTTTCTGCTTTATCTCCGATGGGGAAAAGGGGTGGGAGCTGCTTTTGGGGCAGTGGGAAGGGAAAACCTTGCCGCCCCCTCCAGTTACTTCCCTGTCACCCATTGCTGCCCACCAGCTCCAGTGGGTCACAGCTGGAAAATTGCTGATAACCATGGTGGGATCTGGGCTGTCACTGTGTCACCCAAGCTCACTGCAACCAATAGAAAGGAGCCCAGTAAAATCAAGCCCATGGCTTTTAAAAACTGCTTCGAATAACGTCCTATGTTTGTGGGACACCCAGCGTGGCTGAGGGGAAGCATCAGGGAAAAATGTTTGTTTTCCATACTCCTGCAGTTAATGACCAATTTTCCACAAATCAGAATAGTCTCACACCATTGGCTTTTATAATTAAGTCTTTATTATGTGATCCTGTTTACTGGGCACATGCAGGGATCTGACAGCCACCCCGCACGCCCTCCCACCAACAACCAACTCCTGTTGCAGCCCAACTTCACCAGCAGTGGCTGAGCTCCTCCAATGGCACCTGCAAGCACAACTGCAGGCAAGGGGAGAGGCAATTTCAGCAGGAAAAATGAAGTGGCCCTTGACACGGGCCCGATGCTGTGGCTGATGTGAGGCAGCACATCATCCCACCTCCCATCCCCATCCCAAACCGCTCCATGCTGGCAGAAAAGGACCTGGGGGTGCTGGCTGACCAGCGGCTGAACATGAGCCAGCAGTGTGCCCAGGTGGCCAAGAAGGCCAAGGGCATCCTGGCTTGTATTAGAAACGGTGTGACCAGCAGAAGTAGGGAAGGGATTGTCCCCCTGTGCTCAGCACTGGGGAGGCCATCCCTTGAGTCTGGTGTCCAGTTCTGGGCACCTCAACACAAGAGAGATCTGGAGGGGCTGGAGCGAGTGCAGAGGAGGGACACGGAGCTGGGGAAGGGCCTGGAGAATAAATCTTATGAGGAAAGATTGAGGGAGCTGGGAGTGTTTAGTTTGAGGAAGAGGAGGCTGAGGGGAGACCTCATCCCTCTCTACAAATGCTTGAAAGGACATTGCAGAGAGGTTGGTGCTGGTCTCTTCTCACAGGGAATGAGCGACAGAAGGAGAGGGAATGGCTGCAAGCTGCAGCAGGGTAGGGTTAGGCTGGACATGAGGCAAGAATTCTTCCCAGCAAGAGTGGTCAGAGCCTGGACTGGGCTGCCCAGGGAGGGGGTGGAGCCCCCATCCCTGACTGTGTTTCAGAGTGGATGAGATGTGGTGTTGAGGGATCTGGTGTAGGGGAGAGCTGTGTAGAGTGGGGCTGATGGTTGGACTCCATGATCCCAAGGGTCTCTGCCAACCAAAATAATTCTAGGATTCTATGCTGAAGCACCACCTCAGCATTAACTCCCATGGAGATACCCCGTGTGCTTCAGAGGGAGAATTTTAGCCCCGATGGCATCACAGCCACCTGGCCGAGGACGAGGGGACACCCCAAGACCATCAGCATCCCCAGCCAGCAGCGGTTAAACAGCCTGCCCAGCATCAGCGCTGCTGTTCTGTCCTGAGAGGGGTGAATGTGAAGAGAAGAGGGAAGTGTGACCAGAACCTGGCCTTAGCTGGTCATTGTCACTGCTTGGGAAAAGACACATTTCAGGTTTTTCCCCCCTCACCCAGCCCTTGCCCTACAACCACTTTTTCCTTCATAAAAACCACAGCCAAATGGGAGCTTTGCTGCTTGTGAATAAAGATGCAGGTGATTCACTGGGCAATCAATATTCATCCCAGAAGGGAACAAGGGCTGCATTCACTTCTGTACAGCCCAGGGTGAAAGGTGGCGATTGTTCAATTAATCATTAATTGAGCATTATACCGCTACTTATATGGATGGGCAATCGATGACAAAAAAAAAGATGACCACAAATAACCTATTGAACAAAAATATCAGAATTATTTGTGCAAATTGGGGGCAATAAATAATCTGACCAACCCATAGCAATTCCTCTGCTCATTTCCTGGGCAGGTTTCAAACTGCTGCCAGGATTCATCACCTTCACGAGAGACTGGGATCAGTCCCCTGAGAACAGGGCTCCTGGAGCGCACCTGGGTGTTCATACAGGCAAAATAAGCAAAATGTCACCTACATAAGGCTTGGTTTGACCCCCCTGCCCTCTGGCTCCATCCTGCAGGATCTCATCCTCCACCCTTACCCTCTGCACAACCCAGTGCCCCACCACCGCCGACCTGCAGCCCTACTGGGACCTGCCTTCAGGCTCCTCCCACAGCGCCTTGAGTCACCTCAGCGATTATTCGCTGGACCGAAAGGAGCTAAAGGGGTAGGGAAATCTGCAGGACCTGCCTCCTTGGTTTCACACCACTTTAAAGAGGATTTAGAGTCGCATCAAGTGGTCGTGGCAGGAGCAGGGACGCCAAGCGGGTGTATGTATTTACATCGCGCTACACTGCTCGAGATACAGCCCGAAGTACAATCCCTGAACTCTTTTTGACAACAAATTAGTTTCAGATCAAGGGCTCCCGCTCTGTCTCAAAATATGATTTTCACTTCCAAATTATTCATCTTGCCAGAAGCTGTTGCTAACGAAAAAAGGCAAGTTTTTAATGGTTCCTATAATGTCTTGTTAATTTCCAGTTTTCCTCATTGAAAATTCTCTTTGTCACTTCATGCCAGAGAATAAACTTTTCTCTCCCGCTAACGAAGCACGACAGCCCAGGCTGTTGGGTAGGAACATGTTTGCGGGCGCTTCGTGCCATCTCTGAAGGCAGCACCCCCTGCCCCAGGACTTGAGGCTGAGCAGAGGCTCAAAACAACGACCCACAGTCTCCACCATGATGACCCACTTCATTACAAAGGCCTCCAAAATCAGAAATTTAAGTGAAGATTCCAGTACTAACGCTATCTCTGGATGGTGTTTCAACAGGCAGCCAACTCCTGCCCCCCAAACCTCAACCCTTCATCTCCTCCCCTCCCTCAGGGCTGCACTCTACCAGTGATTCTCTTTTGCTTTCTTAATGTTATTTGAAGCATCCAAGAGTTGCTCTGGAGCTACATCCAACCAGAGCAGGAGCAAAGACCCTGTTTTGGGCATCCAAACCATGCCAGGAGCCACCTGGAAACCCTGCAAGGCATTGAACCCAAGCGGGTGCAGGAGCACCACTGGTGGAGCTGGTGGAGGCTCCTGGTGCCCGGAGCAGGAGGACACGTGGACGGTGAGAGGAAGGGCTCCTGGATGCACCAAGAGCTGCACCCTTGGGGGAAAACAGGATTTCAACAAATCCCACAGCTACTTGTTAATGCAGGAGACTACAAGAAAGTCACCTTTCAAGAATATTCCTCTTCCAGTGCTGCAGGAGACGGAAAACTTCCTCCCTGAAAGCTTTGCTGTCCTCTGCAGAAAACGTCTTCTAGCCAAAATGGATAATAATTTTAAAAATAAATAAATAATAATAATTTCTACTTTATTGTCTGTATTTCCATTTGGGAAAAAGAGGAAAGGTAAGGGTTTCCAGTAAAATAAATAAAATAAACACACACCCCCACACACCCTCCCCCAGTTACACCGTAAAGACCTTGAGCTCCCACCCCTCTTGCTGCAGCCCCTGCGAGGGCTTGGTGTGTGGTGACACCCAAGGGCTGGTGTGTGGTGACAGCCAAGGGCTGGTGTGTGGTGGCACCTGAGGGTTTGGTGTGTGGTGACACCCGAGGGCTGGTGTGTGGTGACACCTGAGGGCTGGTGTGTGGTGACAGCCAAGGACTGGTGTGTGGTGGCACCCGAGGGTTTGGTGTGTGGTGACAGCCAAGGACTGGTGTGCAGTGACACCCAAGGGCTTGGTGTGTGGTGACACCCAAGGGCTGGTGTGTGGTGACAGCCAAGGGCTGGTGTGTGGTGGCACCTGAGGGTTTGGTGTGTGGTGACACCCGAGGGCTGGTGTGTGGTGACACCTGAGGGCTGGTGTGTGGTGACAGCCAAGGACTGGTGTGTGGTGGCACCCGAGGGTTTGGTGTGTGGTGACACCCGAGGGCTGGTGTGCGGTGGCACCTGAGGGCTTGGTGTGCGGTGACACCCAAGGGCTGGTGTGTGGTGACAGCCAAGGGCTGGTGTGTGGTGGCACCTGAGGGTTTGGTGTGTGGTGACACCCGAGGGCTGGTGTGTGGTGACACCTGAGGGCTGGTGTGTGGTGACAGCCAAGGACTGGTGTGTGGTGACAGCCAAGGACTGGTGTGCAGTGACACCCAAGGGTTTGGTGTGTGGTGACACCCGAGGGCTGGTGTGTGGTGGCACCTGAGGGTTTGGTGTGTGGTAAGACCCGAGAGCTGGTATGAAGTGACACCCGAGGGCTGGTGTGCAGTGAAACCCAAGGGCTGGTGTGAGGTGACAACTGACCATGTGAACAGGGCTCCTGGAGCACACCTGGGTGTTCATACAGGCAAAATAAGCAAAATGTCACCTACATAAGGCTTGGTTTGACCCCCCTGCCCTCTGGCTCCATCCTGCAGGACCTCATCTCCCACCCTCACCCTCCACACAACCCAGTGCCCCACCACTGCCAAACTGACCCTTGGTGACAGCCAAGGGCTGGTGTGTGGTGACAACCAAGGACTGGTGTGCGGTGACAGCCGTCTCCAGCCTCTCTGCTCCTTTCTGCAGCACTGGGCGAGCTTCAGACTAGCTCATATGCCACAAACCCCCCCAAAACCCAAATTTTGCACAAGCAGCGTGTTTTGAGTGTGAAAACCCTGGAGCTTTACCCCCTACAGCCCAGGTCTGGCGGGGTCAGGATGGTGGCCGTGGGGCTGGTAGCCACCGCCACACACAGGAGCCTCAAGGCTGGGAAGAGCACGGTTGGAGGAGCTGAGGGAAGGGTATTACACAAGTCAGGGAAGATGGGGACATTTCCCCCCTTTTAATTACTTGCTGCTTGGCTGGCTATTGATTACCCTTTTTGCAGTGTCGCTATTTGTTTTTCTTTGCAATATATTGAATTCTCAAGGCTTTTAATCAACTGTAATTGATTGTGATTACCACTAGCTGCTCCTTAGCCTGCCTGGCTTATTCCTGGGCTCAAAGCAGGGGTTGTCTTGCTCCACATCATCCAGGAGATGAGGACCTGCAGGATGGAGCCAGAGGAAAAGAGTGCCAAACCAAGCCTTATGTGTGGAGACACCGGCACCCCCTGCCCACCTCCTTCCCTGGAAGCACCCAGGGAACCCCCAAATTTTGGGAGAAGCTACATCAGCCGAACACATCAGCAGAAAGCAAAGCATTTCTCCTAAAAATTCCCAGTAGCTTCCCTCCTCCTGGCAGAGCTTGCACCGCCATCCCAGCCTCCTGCTCCACTTTTGAGGGGAACCCACGAACTTCGGATAGAACTTCAGGATGGGGCCTTTAAAGACTTTCGGCTGCTGAACTTGGAAATCTCATCAGGTGCTGTGGCTGCAGCTGGAGCATCACCAGGATGAGCCTTCTATTGGCTTAATGATTAATTGTAACCAGTGGAAAATTATTCCACAGGCACAACAATCAGCACTCAGTGTTTCCAAATGTTAGTTTCTTCTATAAATGGGTGTTAGCAAAAAGCAGATGGCAAAGATAATTCACTGTCTGCTGCACGATCCTCACCCATTGTCTTTGCCTGTTGCTGCGAACTTCAGTCAGGCTCTATTTCCAGTTATGTCTTCAGCTGCTGCAGATCACGCCCTGACAGACTGTGATTTATGGTTAGTTTGTCTGCTGTTTTAATTATGATCTCCTTGTTCTGTGATTCAGTTTGAGATCAGAAAGGTCCCTGTGAGGCTGAGAGAGGGGTTAATTTTGACGTTCTCACAGCAGCCGTTTGCTGGTTCAACTCCTTCTACCCAGATGCTGGAAAGAAGCAAACTCTGGGGGAGGACACTGACTTCCCCCAGTAACGTTTGTCCTTCCTGGCTTCTTAATCACCTGCTTTGGCCACCAGAGCAAAGATTTGGCCTGAGAGAACCTGAGAGAACCTGAAGATTTGGCCTGAGAGAACTCATTGCCTGAGAGAACCTGAGGCACTTCAGTCGCCTGAGGTTCCAGGGACTTTCTCCCTCCTGTGGCTGCAAGTGCCTTGCAATTCCCGAGGTTATCAGTCCCAAGGGCTGATAAATGCTCCTTTTACACCATCAGAAGGGTCCTGTCTAGATTGCTCTTGAGTGAAGAGCCTTCCCTTTTGGTATCTGGCTGTCTGGGTAACCCACAGCCATCTCCACCCTCCCGACAGGTCTCTCAGGACTTTGCCATCTGGATCTCCGTCTTCTGTCAGCATCCGCCTCCGAATCGACACGCTGCCGTTTCCCTGCGCTGTCCCTTGAGTCGGGCATTCTCTTGTTTACAGCTCTGCTAAGGGTTTTCTGATTAAATTATTACTCACTCGCTTTGTTTGTTTGCTTTTCCCTGTGGGCTTTTCTCAACCAGACCATCCGCCAGGCAAATGTCTCTCTAACCTGAAGACAAAGTTATCCCCCCCCTGCTCCTCCTTCCTTGGCCCCTCTGAGACACCGATCAGTGGAAAAGCCCGAGCACACGTCAACTCCTTTTTAGCTCCTGAGACAAGGTGGAGGCTTAAAGGGAAGCAGAAGAAATCGTTCCCCAAACCAAACAATGCCAGCTTCCTTCCCTGCTACGTGCAGCGCATCCACGCCGACGGAAGGTCCTGCTTCCGCCCGCTCCAGCGCGAGAACGTGCAGCTGCTTCATTCCTGTGGTTTCTCTGACAGCCCATTAAAGATTATCACTGCCATCTGTTCCCTGCATGAGGTGAGGGGCTCCACGGCTGATGGCGCTGGAGCAGGGACTCGGCTGAGCGTGGGTTCCATCCAGGGAAGCTCTAATTAACCTTGGCCCAGGCTCGGAGCTGGTGCTCCCCATGGGACACGCTCCCGGGTAACTGTGGGGCCATAACCCACCCACCCCCAAGGCTGTGAGCCACTGGAGCTCTTGGATGGGGGACAGAGTTTCCTATGGACTTTTCCAGGATGGTTACCATTCTGATTAACACTGTACACCTGCAATTTGGTCTGAATGCACTCCAGAGATGCTGCTCCCCATCCCTGGAGAGCTTCAAGGCCAGGTTCAACAGGGCTTTGAGCAACCTGGTCTAGCAGGAGGTGTCCCTGCCCAGGGCAGGGGGGTTGGAACTCCATGATCTTTAAGGTCCCTTCCAGCTCTAACCATTCTATAATTCTATAATTTAACCAGTATTACCGGAAAATCCTCCAGGATACCTCGTGCATACTGGCCCCAACTGGGTTTTAAGTGCCATTTAACTCTATGGGGCTTGAGACTGCTACGGGGACCTTTCCAGGCTAAGCATTCATAGGGCAAGGCTTGACCTGCTCATCCCAAATGTCACCAAGTGTCCCTGAGCCCTGTTACCCCTTGGGAATCAAACTGCTTTTGTCCTGGCTGCCTTCTCCTAAAGCACCAGCCGCTGGAGAGGAAACACGAGGTGTCACAGGGTGTCAAGTCAGCAACACCGAGAAATACATTCTGTTTTGTCGAGAAAAAAAGGTCTTTCTGTTAAAAAATGAGAAACAGAGCCCATGAGGGGTGTGATGAAAGACCCAGGGGCACTTCATTTCACGCCCCACGCCTCGGGAAGGACAAGCACCGAACGCTGTTCTTGAGGACTTACAAACATTAAAAAACCCAACAACCCACCAACAAAACATCAAAGTTTCTAATCAAACCTGTTCCTTTTTTGCTGCAGCTGCAACTTTTTCTGGTGCAAAAGCATAACCTTCATGAAATTCAGATTTGAGTGTGCCTGAGCAACGAACTCAAAGTCAAAATACAAGGTCTTGAAGCAAACATATATCACCAAGAGAGAGAAATTCCTCCCATCCCCAGAGCCAATGTACAACTCTCTCTAAGGCCAAACAGCCTGTGTAGGATGTCCCTCAGTAATGTAATACAAATAGAAGCCTATTTTTGTGTGGCATTAGGTCTTGGAGACAATCCAGAGGCAGCTCTTAGAATCCACGCTGACTTCAGGCTGACTCACACCCTTAACTCATACACGCCATTGTCTTTATTCACGTTTCCCATTTACATCCCAGCCAGCTGACACTGGTTAATTACAGCTTTTTTTTTTTCAGCCAGCGTTTCTTTTGTTTCTCCCCTTTATATTTAGTACATTTATAAAGGGGTAAAGCAGGCATTAATGAAGATGTTCTAACTGCTAATATCTGCAGCACCGGTGGAGAGGAATGGAAAAACTCCTTCACATACAGTAACCAGAGGCTGGAAGGTGGTCCCACCAGTGAGGCCAGGAGCCAGCACAGGCTGAAACGGGGACATGGCCAAACTGGGGGGAAAAACACAGTTTTCTTCCTTACTGAAGAAATGGCATGAAATTACTTTTATGCCAGAGGCAGCCTCCAGGTAGGGTCTCCTGGACCTGCTCCCTGAGGCTGTCATGATGCAGCTCCCCAGACCTTGGGCACAGGCACCCCCAGGGTGTCACCCGTGCCAAGCAGGGATGCCAGGAATGGCCCCGGGGCCCAGGCAGTGCTGGATGAGTGTCGGTGGAGGCAGAGCCAGAGCGGGGAGGGCTCCGGGGAGATGGCTTTAGCCCCCAGCATAGCTCTGTGGAAAGCAGCAGCTCTCCCCTAGGCTTTTACAGCCAGAACCTAGAGAACCGTGGACAGAAACAGACTTTTATTACATTCTAGAAAATGCCTCTCTCACACCCAAGATGTACAGACTGACATTTTCTGTTGACAAACTGACCAGCCCAGTGCAGGGACATCTCCAGAAAGGGACAACTCTCATCCCCCCTGGGGGACCGACTGTGCCCTCGTGAGGGGAATGCACTGAAGAAGAGACCAGAGGAAACAATGTCTCCAGGGGGAGGGAGAACCAGTTCTTCCAAAAGCTGCACGGGTGCCATTTACAAGCCATAAAAGGGATTTACCAGCTGCAGAGACAATCGCAGGGCTCCCCAGAGAGCAGGCACCAGTCGTAGAGAAAGAGATGATTAAAGGAGCGACTGCTACGTGTGAGGCACATAATTGCAGAAAGGGGAATTTACAGACAAGCAAAATAACTCATCCCTTCTAACTCAGGTACACAATGATACTACTCTGATGGCAGAGCACGGGACAGAGGGAGGGAAAGGAACCACTTGCCGATTACGCAGGTTTGGAAGCACCAGCCGATGGTGTCCTCGCCTGGTCACGCAGCACCAGCAGGGACCTCTGTCCCCTCCTCCTGCAGCCACCACTGTTCCTCTGCATGAGGTACCCTGTCCTCGTGGAGGCAGCTGCAGGTGGAAAGCCTCAGCCTGCCAGATTTAAGGCAGGATATTTTATATTGATATACTCCTTCCTCTCCAGTCGTACCCTGCTCGACATAGAGCAACGCTTTTCCTTTCCACCAGTGCTCACGAGTCCTGCTGGTGTGAAAAGAGGAGAAAAGGGGCAAAAGGAACACTGCCATTTTACAAATGATCATTCAGCAAGTCTAAGTCCCATTAGGGTTGGCTTTTGCCTGGCAATGGATGTCTCTGCTGATGGCGAACGGGACTGATGGCACAGCCCTGCGCTCTGATGGGACAAACTGGATGGCATTACCTGACTGTCGTCAGCTTGTTTTACCAAAGACAATTCCCATTTTATTCTGCCCCCTTTTGTGGAGCCACATGGTAAAAGCAGAGGAAATGAGAGGGTTTAAAGGAAAGACAGGAAGGCAGAAGGCGCTGCGTAAAGGCGGCAGCATAAACCCGAGGGGAAAGGGATTTAATGGTGAGAACAGCCGAGTGCTGCACCCAGAGCACAGGAAAGGAACAAGGATGTGTTAGACCATAACTTCAGCAGAAAATTGGCCAAAAACCTGCTGGATTAAAGAGATTACAGCAGATTATACTAAATAATGACTTGTTTCTTTGGAGCTGGGTTTCACACATCTGGTTTGCAGCTCAGCCAGACAAATTGGCAAAAGGCTGCTCTGGCCTGTGTAAGCAAGTGTAAGGGAACACAAAACACTGCTAAGGTGCTGTCAGCATTGGTTGTTGTAAGCCTAAATACCTGCAGATAAGAAAAGCATTGCAAAGTCCCCAGAAACACAGGCAGATAATAAAGAGCACCAATCTCTGACAGCCCTGGCCCTCCCTTCCCTTCTCCCAGTACGTTTTATGCCAAAAGGAGGGAGGAAAACGGTACAGAAGGCAAGAGGAGAAGTCAACAAAGACTCAGCAAAGAATTCAAGTGGTGTGACCAATGTGGCATTCAGGATAATAAATGGCTCATTCCACTTATCAACTGCACTTTTTATTATTATTATTTTTTTTTAAGACTAGCTTCAAACTCTTTATTCAGTTACTCGGGCCTATTGATGTCTCCTGTGCCCAATCAATACACTTTCCTGGAGAACATGGAGCAAAAATCCATACTCCTCCTGCTCAGCAGTAAAATCATGCCGGCTTGGAGTTCGGGTGCCTGAGTGATTGCCCTGTGGGGAGAGTATTAAAACTGTCAAGTGTGGATGCTAGGGTAATAAAATAAGCCATTTCCCGTGTTGATCTGCACTTACCCCCTCTTGGCCACTGACCTGAAGCACCAGTGAAGAACACACGTTCAAAGCTAATTACCAGGTGAGCTCCCAGGAGTCTGAGTCCTACACAGAGCACGTTTTTGCTCATAAAGTCACACTGGCCCAAGAGATACAACCTCAAGGGAGACAGTACAACCTCAAGGGGGATGGTACAACCTCAACAGAGGTGAGTGCTCACACGAAGACCTGTTGCAAACACAACCCTCCAGCGTGGCCCATCACGCAAAGCGCGTTGCCCAGGGGATCTTCTAACCCATCGTCGGCCACCGTGCTGCACCCGGGCAACCCCGACAGCTCCCATGGCTGCTAACAGTGCCCAGGGCAGGTGTGGAAATAATGAAAACATCACAATAGGTCATCAAATAACCCGTTCACCAAGGTAGCTCCTTTTATCAAGGCACTGCAGAGTGCTTTCAGCAGGGCCTTTGCCACTGGGGAGGGCATTAGAATGCCTAACGCCAGCCTGGCTACTGTGCTGGAAGTTGTTTCCCGCTAGCCCAGGCGGATGATGACAGCATTTATCACATTTTAGACCCTTGTGCCATGCCTAGCTGCAGGCCACAGGGCTAATTTAAATCAACAACAAAGCACTAGATGGAGAAAAAGTGGTTTTCTCCATCATCGTTTATTGACAGCAGACTTCAGCTCTGGATCTGCAGCAGAAGCCAGTTCTCCCTCCCGTCAGCCCCCGGCTGCAGGGCCAGCAGGAAGGCACTTGTGCCACAAAGCACAGAATCACAGAATATCAGGGATCGGAAGGGACCTTGAAAGCTCATCCAGTCCAATCCCCTGCTGGAGCAGGAACACCTAGAGCAGGTCACACAGGAACGCCTCCAGGCAGGTTTGGAATGTCTCCAGAGAAGGAGACTCCACCACCTCCCTGGGCAGCCCCTGCCAGTGTTCCCTCACCCTCACTGTGAAGAAGTTTTTTCTCACATTTAAGTGGAACCTCCTCTGTTCCAGCTTGCACCCATTGCCCCTTGTCCTGTCATTGGACGTCACTGGGAAGAGCCTGGCTCCATCCTCCTGACACTCACCCTTTACTGACGTGTAGTTCTAATTCCTTCTCATGGGAGAGAAAGCAGGGAAGTCTTTTCACTGTGACTCCTCTCCCCACCCTGAGCTTAGTAGGTGATAGAATAGGTAAAAATTGGCTTCCTTGGAAACTTGCTGGGAAAAACTGCCCCCCACCTCCCCAAGTGAAGAATCCCCGGACAAGGATTTGCTAGTGACAGTGTACAGCCATTTCTCCCATTACCATGTGACTGGATTAGGTTCTCTTTATGCTGTTGAAGGGTCTAACCCCTCTGGACACCAGGCTGGGTGCACCAGCCTGCTCAGCACCTTCCTCCCACTTGCTGTATTGGGTTCTTCGAAGAACCTCAGAAGCTACGACTGGGTGAGGAGTTTAGAGCTGTTGTCAGACCTGACAATTCCATGCTTATAGCCTTTTTCAATATATTTTATACTTATCTCAGCAACAACGATAATGCCAAGTCATCCCAGTTCAGTTCCCAGCCCCACAAGAACCAGTACATAACGGAGCTGTAGAATGTGCCCAACTCACACCCCGTGGTGAGTGAGGAATAGTGAATCTCTGCCCCTCCTGAAGCTGGGGTTTGGTACTGGATTCAGGTTTCTTTGTTTGTTTGTCTTAAGGAAGAAAAAAAAAAGATTCTGAAAAGTTATACTATGTTTGTCAGTGCACACAGAAACTCCTTTGAGACAGCTGGAGTCTAAGAAATGAAATAGGAATGGAATCAAAAGGCTGTTCCTTATTTTTTAAACCTTATAACAGAATTATAGATGGATTTATTTTTTCTTTTTCCCATTTGAACTTTTTCCTTGAATCAAACTACCTTGTCTTCTCTCTGTGTCCCCTCGAGGCTGGCCTCTTCGTTTCAACGTCTGCTGATTCAAAGCTCGGCCGGGGCAGCCGCCTCGAGACGGCTTTGCCTCAGGGAAAAACCACCCAGAGCATTTGATATCGCTCTTGTTTGGATGCTCTTCTCACCTGGTGAGCAGACCTGGCTCCTCTTTGAAGAGACAGGCACCAGGAAGGTGGTGCTGGGAAGCTCCACTCCAGTGTGCAGTTAAGCCATTTATCAAGTTTTTTGGTTTTCCTTGCAGCTCCAAACTACAAAGAGAGGTTGGTGCTGGTCTCTTCTCACGGGCAATGAGCGATAGAAGGAGAGGGAATGGCTGCAAGCTGCAGCAGGGTAGGGTTAGGCTGGACATGAGGAAAAAGTTTTTCCCAGAGAGAGTGGTCAGTCAGTGGAATCAGCTGCCCAGGGAGGGGGTGGAGTCCCCATCCCTGACTGTGTTTCAGAGTAGATTGGATGTGGTGTTGAGGGTTCTTGTGTAAGGGAGAACTTGTAGAGTAGGGCTGATGGTTGGACTTGATGATCCCAGGGGTCTCTTCCAACCTAAATGATTCTATGATTCTACTTTTTAATTGGTCTGAGTTGATGCAAGGCATTTTTAAAGTACTGTGTCTTATATAGCCTAAGAGTTGGGAGAAAACACTTTAGGTGGGGGAAAACATTCCCTTCAGTGCAAAGGTTTTTCTTTCCCAGCTGCTGAGTTTTCAGACACACACAGAGTTATTTGTTTTATGCTGCCAAACATCCTGCTTCGAGCGTATGGAGTTATGACTGGTTCTTGAGATGAGATTTATTACAGAGTTATAAACAACTTACATTAAAATGAAAACTGAGCTTATTCAGCCCATTTCGTGATCACTGTTAATGACAGCCCGCTCTGGATCATTTCTTGGTTTATATCCAGCACAGCCACGTTTAATGAGTCCATTGCTGTGGATCTGAGCCGCTATAGTGAAAGACGCCGCTGAGCTGCACCTTCCTCTCTTTGGCTTTAACCAAATCTCTCTTTCTGTTGCTTTTTCTTTATCATTCCTCTGTTGCAATGAAATGTGGGAACGTTAAACCCACCCTGTAGCACCCATGGAACCCAGAAGACAGGGAACCCAGCCCAGAGGGAGACGTGTTCTCTCAGCAAACCCCAGCGTCCTTCCTGCCTCCCCAGCCGAGCGGTGGGTTCCTAACGAGCACAGGAATAATTGATCTTAAAAGGCCCTTACGCCTCTCTCAGTCACGCTTTCCCTGCCACGTTCACCTCAACATATGTCTGCAATCTAGGAGGGTAACACAAACAGATCAGCCATCCACATGACTGCATTTGGGAGCTAAAAATACCCGGCAGAAGTGAATACATTAAGTCCTGTATGCAAAACGCCGCGTGTCGAGTGTCTGTTTGCGCTGCTGAGAAAATGTGTGTTGAAATACCCGTGGCCTCGATGTCTCTTACTCACAGAGTAAGGCTTTGGCAGCCAGAACTGCCACCCACCGCACACACCGGAACAGCACTCGTATTAATCACTGTGATTTCTCCACCCTCTGCTGTTCTGCAGGTCAGGTATTTGCCTACGGTACCTCCACAGCTTCCAAACTACAAAACAAATAATAGCTAGAAGTAGACAATTAGGGCTTAGAGAGAAGTGTCTCCGAGTAGTCATTCAAATGCAACGAGGAAATTTCAATTAGATCACGCTTATTGCTCCTTCATGTTTGCTGTCTGCTAATCTCTGAGCACTTTAAGCACCGAGAACATAAAATAGTCTTTCTGCCCCTCCGAGGGCGAGCTGATGGATAGACTGGTGAGGAGGGGCTGAAGCTCTTGCCTCTGGAGCCCTGCACTCGCAGGGGCTGGAGAAAAGGCGGTGAAACTTTCTCTCCTTGCTCTTAGTAATAATTTACCAGCTCTTGTATTCACTTACAGAGAGGAAGAAATACTGAACTGGCAGCTGCCTTCATCACTGCTGACAGAAGCCTGGAAGCACTCAGAAACTTCAGGGGTTTGTGGCCACAAGAAGATAGCAGAGATTCTCACAGCCGTGGTTTGGAGCAGGTGACACAGGCCTCGGTGCCAGCCCTCACCCAGCACAAGCCACCTCACCCTCCCAAGGAGAGTCCAGCCATGCGGATCAAACCTTTCTGGTTCAGTGCAAAAGTCAACCATAAACTACTGTAACCACAAGGTAATTCTTTAGGAGCTGTGGACAATCCATACTGTCAAAAATTGCCACTTTATCTAGTTTGATTACATCCTTTTGTAATTTTCCCGAAGATCCACTGGTTTAAGCAAAGTTCACCAAGGCCGGACGCTTTACAAGGTTCAGATGGTTTTGTGCAAGACCTTAAGCATTTTCTCAAACTACTTCTACAATTCCTGGCTACGACCAAAAATGAATGAGTACCCCATGCACGTTTACTCACACTTGCTCAGCTCTCTATACATTTATTTATCCACCTGCAGTGAAAGTGTCTACACATCAGAGCTCCAAGCAGAACAAGCTCCAGGTAAGCCCAGTCTGTTTGCCATCTCTGAGATGCACTGATAGGAACCAACAGAGCCAGGGGAGAGAGAAACAGGGGCCAGTGAGAAGAGGTGCTTGGGCAGAGTGGAGGAATGGGCTGAGCTGGTCTGCCTGCCTTCAGGTTTGGAAAATATTCCTATTTTGAAACCAAACTTTCTTTTGTATAAGACTGCTAAGGAGCCATTCTGCTTCTCTAGTAATGCCACGTGATGAAATCACCCCCTGGGAGGGAGGAGATGAGCGCCGTGACCGTGGCTATTAAGACAGGAAACCTTACTGCTCTGGACACACACCATCATCTGGATACCCACAGACAGCGAGGGACTCAGGGGACCCAGGGACAGCCCAGATACTGATGGCACAGCATCACACTGGTCCCTCACCTGAGCCAATGGAAGCCCCATACATCCCTTGTGTCACCCAGGAGAAGGCTCAGATCTCCTTCCCCCGCTCCCGGCTGACATCAGCCGAGGTTTCAGTCTGAGAATCTTCCCTTTTGGGCTGTCAGCAAATGTGACACACAGATACAAAAAAGAGCAAAGGCAGCTTCTGACAGCTCACGTTAAAAAAAAGATGAGCTAAAATGGAATCAAATAAAATAAGGAATGAAGTGACAGAAGGGGCTTTACCTGATGGAAAGGGCTTTAAAGTGGGATGCTTGAGAGCCTTCATTAATCGCCACCTACAAGTAGGAAAACACTTTCCTTTGGTTCATGCCACTGCTTTGTTTCTTCTTATGCCAAAGAATTCACCTGGAGATGGCTGTGAGCCCAACTAAGAACCTCATGCATCCCAAAAGGAGATGCCCCACATGGCCACAGCCATCGGCTCTGGGGACACTTACACTAGCTTGGGGACCGTCCCTGCATTTGCATCCCCAGCAGAACTGGGGCAGCATTAAACACCTCTATTTTGGAAACCACATCAGAGAAGTTACCTTTGCTCAAACCATTTGCACTCAAGCAGAGGACTGCTGCATTACAGAAAGCTCAGGGAGCAAACCAAGTCTTTTTGGAGCACAAATAACATCTGCTGTCAGAGCCAATTCCATCTGCCTTTGGCTCACCAACAGCCTGAAAGAAACCAGATCACTGGAGGGGGTTTTTGAAAAGTGTCTCCACCCAAACCCATGGGAGACCTCTCTGCTTCTGCCCAGGTGTCCAGTGCTCCCAGAGGTGGCACGTGAAGGACACAGCACAGAGTTTTACAATCTGTTTTGATATAATTCAAGCCACCGCTCTCTTCTGGCCCATTTTTGAGGTTCAGACCCTCTGGGTCACCCACAGGTACAACCTGGATAAGGCTGGATCCCTGGATCCACCCCTGCAGGGAAAGGGCTCACCTCAGCAGGAAACGCTTTCCTCTTCCTTACCATAAAGGCCAGGTCTTGGAGTTCAACATCAGGATATAGAAACTTAGAGAGTGTTTTTCTAAACTCAAACACTCAACAAAACCTCCTTACACTAATTAGCCCAAACCTTAGGATATGCTCATACTGCAAAAAACCCACCCTTTTCCGCCTGTTTTGAAGTGGGCAAAGGCTGGTAAATGCTCCTAATTGCTTGCTGTGCTCCTTGTTCTTTGTGCTGCTTTATACCATGTTTCAGTTAGTATTTTCTCACGTGAGGGCTTTTACATCACAAGGACAGTAATTATGGCTTATGGGAAGGTGCCTTTGTGGTGGGTTTGGGAGTGCAGAACACTAAACACGTGTATTTCTAAAGGCATGATGCTGGCTGCTGCCACCAGCCTTTTCCTCCATTCCCAGTGCCTCTCCCCAGCACCGCACACTGGTTGCGCAAGGAGTGGCTGACACCGGAGGTAGTGAGACCAGGACACACACATGGAAGATTCCAAGGGTTTACAGGCCCTTCCCAGAGTCCATCCACCCCTAGAACAGGGAGATCTGCCCCAGGGGCCGTCCCAGTCCCAAAATAACCTTCTGGAATAGGGACACCATTTTTCATCCCCCCAGTATTCAGCATCTGCCTCTCCCCCAACCTGGGGGTACCCGCTTCTGCCCTGGCACTAGCAGAAGAGTCCTGAGCTGGTTCTCTAATTCTTCTAATTGATATTTCCATAATAAGCTTTTTGCTCATGAAAGAACTTGCAATTAAGTAGCTTTTCTCATCCAATATCCCTTCTCATTTTTCCTCCTTGCCTGTTCCTACCATCTGCTGAACAGAATTGATGACGACAGGGGACCCGGTACAGCCGTGCCAGGGGTGCAGCAGCAATCCAGATGCTTCAGAGGCTAAAATCACAAATGCTCTCATGTTCAAAGGGAGTCAGACACTAAGTAGGTATGCTTTATAGCTAAAAAAAAGTTACATCTGTGTGATATCTGGTTATTCAACTTATTAGTAGGTTTCGTACTTTCCCCCTTTGCACATCACTCTCTATTTGTTTTTCTGTTGTTTACAGTCAAACCCTATTATCTGGTTTCATCTCTCAGTCCCCGTGTTGGCTGGCACCCGTCCAGCTCTCCCCAGCAAACATATTAATCTTGACAATGCACCTGGGGTTTCACTCATTCTGACTTTGCCTTTTAATAGACACGTCCCCATGCACTCAATTTATTACCTTGTTTATATCAAAGAGCAAACTGAAGAGCTGTGCACCCGAGTAAATCACCTCAATTACCCAACTCGGGTACTTGACCACAGGTTTCAAACCGCTATAAAGTTATACTCAAAACTCTGTAGTCAACCAGGTGAAGATATCTCAGTTCACATCCCATAGTATATCCCAGAGAGGTAATAGATTTACATGAGACAACATGCTTTTTATCTTGGTGATCCTTTAGAAGCTCTTTAGGTGGAAAGATGTTCAAGGTACGAAGAGCAGAGCGGTCCCAGGCTGTCACCATGGGCTGGAGCCAAGGGCCCCTGCCTGAGCCTGGCTGCTTGGACAACCCCACCCAGAGCTACCAGCACCCCAAGGAGAGATGCATTTGACTGGAACACATAACCACTTTAGGCATATGAAGAATAAGTAACAGTAAGGCAAAGCAGGTTATTACAGCTGTGCAGGTAACACTGAACAAAACCAGGTCCTGTAGCGACCAAGGTGAAGACAGCAATCCTGACAAGCCCCTGGTGATTTCTACGCTTCTCCAAAGCTTTTGGAGTCTCTTGGTTCTGCAAAATTAAGCCAGAAATCTAAAAATCATTAGCTCTATTCTCAGTTTGTTTTCTTCTGGTCTAATTAGCAACACCTCAAAACCAATTTCTCTCTCCTGGCACCTCAACCCCCCCCCGCCAAGAGGGCTCTGCAGCTCCGGTGTGGGCAGAGCTGGAGGGCCAGGGATGTCACGGAGATGAGGTCCAGCTGGAGCCAGAGGGTGCTGACACCAGAAAGCAGCCAATTTCATCAAAATCATGAGAGAGACATCAAGCTTAATTCATAGGGAATGAATCTGGTGCCCCCACAAACAGAAGATCAAACCAGTGGGCAAGCTGGGGAATATAGTGAGGTAATTTATTCATGGGTGTTGGAGAACGGAGCCACCTGAAGAACTGGATATAAGGAAAGAATTCTTGCCAGCAAGAGTGGTCAGAGCCTGGACTGGGCTGCCCAGGGAGGGGGTGGAGTCCCCATCCCTGACTGTGTTTCAGAGTGGATGAGATGTGGTGTTGGGGGATCTGGTGTAGGGGAGAGCTTTGTAGAGTGGGGCTGATGGTTGGACTCCATGATCCCAAGGGTCTCTGCCAACCAAAAGATTCTATGATTCTATAGATGAAGAAAATCCGAGAGGAAGGATTTCAAGGAGCAATGGCAGCACAGGATCACAGGCCACGGGGCACGTCATCAGAACGAGCCTCTGTGGGGGTATTTAAGGAGCCACCAGAAAAGGGCCTCTTTACTTTTTGTCAATATTTAGACTCTCTTTGGGCATCACTTCCTTATTCTGTTAACACTCCATGAGCTGGGAGGCAGATTTGGAACCGAAACAGCAGTTTACTGGCACCTTCTCCTCCAAGTAACTGGCAAACTTTCTGACACGTAACTGCGTTTCTACAAGAATTTCTGCTGGGAGGGCACAAGGGGTTTTTACCTCATTTTTGCTCAGGGTTTGTCACCTCCCAGGGTTTCCCAGTATGAAGAGCCAGCGAAGCTGTGTAAGGCACCGTGGTGCCATCAGACACAACAGTGGCACCAGGAGAGATCCAAAATTAAGCTTTTTTGCATCACTCCCTGCTCTGCTTTTCATGCAGAAATTCATGCAGGGGGCACAGGCAGGGACAGGACCACGGAGTTCCGAGCTCTTTAAATCACAATTATCTTAACAGATCATTTTCAATAGCCTCTCTTCTCAGTGTGAGCTGTTTGCTTAATGATCCCTCCACCACCCTCATCCCAGGGCAGCCCCTCCAGGTTGGCTACTGTTGGGGTTCATAGTCATGGAGGTAAATTCCACGTTTCACAACCCCGGCTGCAGCGAGGGAGCTGCGACTGAGAGCAGAGCGGGCTCGTTTCCTCACCGGTACCTGCAGAGAAGCTGCTGGTTTTCTCCCACTTGTTGGGTTTATCCTCGTGCCCAGGAAACACCTCCAANATGGATGCTTAAATGCTTCCCTCAATTTTAGCTCAGGCTCTGATTCAAAACAGGCTACGGAGGGTTCTTTTTGACATGTTTTGAGCAATTTTACTCTTGCCATGAGGTGCTTTCCCCCTCCCCTCTCCCATTCAGAAGATGATTTGTTCTGTTTCACTCCAAAGGGGGTGTCATTAATTCAGGTGTCTGTGTTATAAAAGTGTGTTTTGCTGATATGTCCTGTGTGTCATTCAAAGCAAAGTCTCTCCCATCGCCCAGTTCTGCGGCAACAACAACTACCACCGTCTGGAGCCAATGCACCATTGAGAAAAATAATTACCCAAAAAGTAATTAAATTAATTGACCAGGGAAGTGATTCTGTGAGGATAATTAAAACTAACACGTGTTTTGATGAGTTCGTAGCAAAATGCTCGGGGCCCCAACACTAACTGCCCTTTTCTGCTCCCTTCTCCACCCAGCGTAGCCCCCCAGGTGTCCCCTCTCTGCCCATCAGCGCGACCTGGAGAATCAAAGACACAGAATGAGCTTCTTCCCTTCACAATATTCATGTGAACGGGACCCACACTCCTGGGGCTCCAGAGGAACACGACGAATCCTAAAGGCAGAAAAGAAGGCTGCCCTAGAACCGTCCTTCACCAAATCCCACACAACCAGAACCATTGAAGCCCACTGGGGGGGCTGTTCGAAACCAATAAAAGGGAAGGTTCTTGAATGGTCCAGTTTGAGCTGGTTTTACAGCAGGTAGTGAACTGGAAACTGCTGCCAGGGGAGGCCGTGAAGCCATAGCATGAGAAAGGAATTGGGTGGATTCCTGGACAAAAGATCCATCCACAGACACTACAAGTGGTGGGCAGGGACCTCCCTGAAGCCTGGTGGCCAAAGGTGAACAAAGTAGATTTTTCTGCCTCCTGTACTTGTGTCCCTTGGTCCACAGTGTCCCCTTGCTCATGGAGAAGAGCTGGTGGCCCTGCACCGGGAGATGTCCCCTAGCTGCTTGCCATCAGCCACAGCTTTGGGGAGGCCAAAGTCTTCTGCTCAGCGGCTGCAGAGCCCCAGAGACCTGCTGAAGGAGACTTTGCTCCTACATGTGAGAACCTGAAACAACAAGCATCACCTGAGCAGGAGAGGGACGGATGGACAGGCTTAATTAACTGTTCCTTGTGGCAAATGCCTGATCATTCAGTTGATATTCCTGCAGTCCATTACAAACTTCATTAAATTTACCTACCTCACGGGCATCTCTACCTCTTATAACCAGCCTCCTTCTTGTCAAAGATTAATTGTTTCATGGGATAAGTTGATCCCATACAAACGGCACCCGCTCTGAACTGGTGTTGATAAGTGGTGGAACACGCCAGCACCAGAGAGAAGGGGCTCTGCTCTTTATCTCTGGAGCGATAGGGCACCTCTGGAGCAACGGGTGCCTCTGTGCTACTGCGCCGCATCCATCAGGCTCTCCAGAGATTAGGAAATACTAGTCAAGGTAAAGAAACAAACCAAACTCAACTACAGCACTTAGTAAAAGATTTTCATTTCTTTGATGTCTGTATTTAATATTGATGTGCTGCAGCTGCCAAGGCATCGTTTTCAAAACTTACTGTTTTCCACCAGAACAAAACCAAGCTCTGCAGTTTAATTTACTGTTTTAAACCATCTCTTGATGGTTGTACCAGATCCTTTAGGTCATATTTCTGAGAACCAGCTGCTAACCAGTTGGTCTGTCCTATACCTGCCGTGCCTTTACACCCTCCTATTGTCCCTCTGCCTCTGTCCTCTCTTCTCCAAAGGACAAATCCCTTCCGTGCAGAGAAAATCCCTCCTCACCCTCCTTCAGGCAGAACCAGGTGCCTCAGAGCAGCTCCCCCGACACACTCCTTTATCATTCTGGTGCCCCAAGCCTTGGAAAGTTGCTTTTCATGATGTGAGTCACCCACCCAAACCAGACCAACGGGACTCTGCCACGCTACGCCATGGTCGGAGAAGCTAGCATTTAGCTCCATAATTACACTAACTATAATGCTTTAATGTTGATGTGGGTGTAATCTCTTAATTAACACACATTTTAAAGAGCGCTTAACGCTGATGACAAAAAAGCATTGAAACTTAATGCACTAACTCAGTAACAGCATAACCTACTTTCTTCCATATAAGAAAGCAAGGAATTATTGGGCATCAATGCATCATTCCCTAATGAGTAGTAATTCTGTATTAATTTACCTCCTCGTTGATTAGACAGGAGAGAAGCACAAAATCCGTTAGAGACGGTGGCTCCAGAAAACTCGCTCGACATCAGAAAAAAGAGAAGTCATTGAATTTTTCTCTATGGCACACCTGGGATAATTAATTAGTTGGCATTTAAATAAAATGCAGGAAAAAAAAATATAGACCTCAAGTGACAAATTATAACCTTAGGAATAAGAGGCACAACTCCCTGCCCAGGAGCAGGGCCTTCAGGAGGTGCTGGGTGCAGGGAGGCAGCACCAGCCTCTGCTCCCCACCCCGGGCATTTTGTCATTCCCACATTTTGGGCTTTCCCTTTTCTTTCTAAACCTGTGACCCTAGAAGTTTGTTCCCTATAATTCCCAGTTATTAGCAGAATTGTTGCTGCTACACTGGCCTTTTGGAAAAGAAATGCTAATGAGTCTACTGTAACACCAGAAAGACCCTAAGGCTTAGGGAATTTTCACTGCAAAACCCATGATGGAAAGGCATTATTTTTTAATGAAGAGAGATGGTTCAAAGTTGCTTCCTGACACTGCCTTCCTTTTATTGCACTCAGGTATCTCACATCCTCCTAATGCATCCTCAAGAGTTATTTCTGGAAAAAAAAATGATAGTGAGTAAATATTGGAGAAAAGAAAAACCCTAACAAGAATGTGCTCTCCTCAGAGGGAACCCCTGCGACAGGACCCACCACCCCTTGGGCTGCTCCAGCCACCGACCCTCTGAGGCAGGAACCCTGACAGACCCTGGCAGGGAGCATGAGCATCCAGAGACCCTGAAGTGATTCTGGAACCTGAAGCTCCTTCTCCAGAAGTGATGTTACAGAGCTCCAGTGGAACCGCTCTTGTTCCAGGAGAGAGCCCCCACAACTTCTTCTGGCTTTGGTAGCACAAGAACATGCTCTGTTAGTCCCTCTAAATACTTGGTGTGCATACACAGCACAATGGCTGAGATGTCCACTTCACAGAATCACAGAATCTCAGGGATTGGCAGGGACCTTGAAAGCTCCTCCAGTCCAATCCCCTGCTGGAGCAGGAACACCCAGAGCAGGTCACACAGGAACGCATCCAGGAGGGTTTGGAATGTCTCCAGAGAAGGAGAATCCACCACCTCCCTGGGCAGCCCCTGACAGGGTTCCCTCACCCTCACTGTGAAGAAGTTTTTTCTCACATTTAAGTGGAACCTCCTCTGTTCCAGCTTGCACCCATTACCCCTTGTCCTATCATTGGATGTCACTGAGAAGAGCCTGGCTCCATCCTCCTGACACTCACCCTTTCCATATTTATAAACATTAATAAGGTCCCCCCTCAGCCTCCTCTTCTCCAAGCTCAAGAGACCCAGCTCCCTCAGCCTTTCCTCCTATGGGAGATGCTCCACTCCCTTCATCATCTTGGTAGCCCTGCCCTGGACTCTCTCCAGCAGTTCCCTGTCCTTCTGGAACTGAGGGGCCCAGAACTGGACACCATATTCCAGATGGGGTCTTACCAAGGCAGAGTAGAGGGGCAGGAGAACCTCTTGTGGCCTACTAACCACACTTAAATCCTCAAGGTTTCTAGCCTTCAGAAGACAGCTCGGACTTCTTTACCACCGACGCTTCCCCAGCAGTGCCACGGCACTGGTGCTGCTCACATTTCCACAGCACATCCAGAGTGAGATATGAGACCTATTAGTGTAAATTCCAGCCTCACACATGCCTAAGCGTGGGCTATAACCCAGAAGTCCTATCAACACCATCCTTATTGAAATAAACAAAACAAAAACATCCAAAAGCTGGTTACCAATAAAGTGTCCCTCTTCTTTGAGAGATTTGAGGGAGCGGAGCGCTATAGACTGAGAACGCCAAAAGCCTCTATGCAGGAACTGAGCCAAGCACTTCAAAGCCATACGTTTCAAGTAGGTCAGACTATGTGTGTTTTCTGCCTGTTATTTGCTACTTTTAATGCACTTTCTCGTCATCCCAGCTTACCTGGAACTGCAGATGGGTATTTCCAGAGGGTTTGCTGCACTAGTTGTGCGCCAGGAGAGAACTCCCTCTCACTGACAAAGACCCAGGTGCTTCTTTGCTACCTAAGGCCCTGTTTGGAACACTTACTGCTTTATGTTTCAGCCCCTATTTTTAGACACCTGTAACCACACTGAGGGGTTCCTCTCTTTGGGAAAGGACCACGATCAAACAAAAACGCTGCAGGTTACCTCCAGTCTGTCATAACTCAGACACATACAGCGAAGACGAGTGTCAAAACGTTAATTTCAGGAATGAGATTAGTAATTCCTTTGCTATGTGTCCCCTTTTTGGTCTGTCAATTGATAGAGACTCAGATTCATCTCTAAGTTTTGAAGAGAAAGCGATGTCTGATTATTTTTTCTTCCAGGATCTGCCTTATCATCTTCCATGCGAAGCAAATCTGGGTTTTGCCATGGTCTATTTTGTGTCAAATGTTTCTCCTTTAACACGGCCAATTAATTCCACATCATCCCTGCTTTTGGAACTGCCTGGAAAATTGGGGTTTTCTTCTAGCTTTTCTATTATCTCAGTTGTGACAAACTCTGAAATGCAAGTAAAAATAAATAAAACAAAATCTTCAACACAAATTCATTGAAATAAATCTTGGAAGGAGCTTCCTTGAGCAAAGAGACACAGAAATTCTCTCGTCCATGTTCTTTCAAACACTCATTGCTCCCTGCCCTTCTCCGTGGCAGAGAGGAGCCGATCGGAGCTGACAGTGGCTGCATTATTTATAAGGATTAACTCTCCTGGGGCTCCCCATGATGTTCAGCAAACACTTATTATTATGCTCTCCCCTCCTGGTGAAAACCACTTGGAGCAGATGCAGCGATGGGGCATCTGCAGAGCAAGGTCCTTTATGCAAAGCAAAGCCTCCAAGGCTGGAGCCGGGGAACAGCGAGGTGGCTCGTGGCTCGTTTTCATTCCCCTGTGGCTCCCGTTTCCCTCCCAGGGCTCGCTCCAACAGACTGGCAGCAGCAGGAGAAGGTGCTTCTTGATGGGATCAGACCACACCACGGGGCTTTATGTGCTTCTGGCAGGAACAGACTGTCCTTCTGCACGGGGAGCGCGCTCAGACAGGGAGTTCTACCTTCTGTGCTGACCCTTCTTACTGAGTTTATGGGTATGATGCCACTAAAGCCCCAGCAGATGTTTTAGTGTAACCACTGAAACCTTTCCAGAAGCTGGAGGTGAAGCCTCACGGCTGTGGGAAGGACCAGGCACCTCACCCAAGCCATCCCACCCACAAGCAGCCCCAAGGCTGCCAGCACAAATGCACTGCAGGAGCTACTCAGGGCCAAAGGAGGTGAATAATCCCATAGATGTCCCCCAGAGGTTGCCTAACTCCTTCCTCCTTTCCACACGGGCAGCACCTTGGCTGGGCTGGTGGCTGAGGAACAGGCACGTCGCTGGGCAGAGCCCACCAGTTGCTCGTGTCTGACCTTACCTGCAGGTTAGAAAAGCCAAGGGGAATCTTGGCTGGGCTTTCCCCAGCAGTGACTGACCCCATGGCTGTGTCACACTCAGCCTGTCCCTGTCTGGGCACGCAGCAGCCCCGGGCACCAGAGTCCAGCACCAGATTGAGTTAAAACTCCTGGCCTGGGGCTGATGGGGTGATGCAATGGTCCATCCTGGTTTCAACACACTGAAAGCTCTAGAAAGCAAGCGTTGCACTTGGCTGTTGGGAGGAAAAGCAGCTTTCATTGCCAGAAATCGGCTCAACCTCCCAACCGGGGAGCACAAAGAGCCGTGCGGCTGCGCTCCCCCAGCCTGGGGGGGCGGAATATTTCTAGGAGGCCTGACCTCACAGCACCGTATGAGCCAAGGGTTAGGATCATCTAGAAGATCTCAGCAGGGAGAACGCTGTGCAGAGCCCCATCGCTCGCCCCGAACACCATTAATGCTAAAACAATAACCCTCCGCGCGTCCCCTTCCCACGCAGCCCTGCCCAGCGCCTCTGAGGGCTCAGCAGCCGCCGCAGCCACAGCCGACGTGGGAGGGTTGCAAAAAAAAAAAGGCAAACATTCTTTTTGGGTGAAGAGAAAAGCTCCAGCAGCCAAAGGAAAGGCGTGAGATCAGGCTGGGGATCCCTGCAGGGCACGGAGCAAGGGGCGTCACGGAGGCAATGGATCAGGCACCATTTCAAGCTACCGATCTGTTCCAGGCTCTGGCTAATTACCCTTCTTTCACCTCAAATTTCAAGTTCTTTTGAATTCAGTCTAAATTCTAGCGCAGCTCTTTGAGCAGAGAGCCAGCAGGAGGCTGGGGAGCCAGGGAGAGATGCTGTGTTGTGGGGCTCTCAACCCAAACCCCATTCTCAGAAACACCAGCAGGTCCCTAGGACCTGGTACCTTCAGCTCGGAGAAGCCCCATCTCAAGCTGATGGCACCCAGCTGGTGGGTACTGGAGCAATGTACCGAGGGACACAGGTCACTCTGGATGACCTGGCTCAGCACAAGGACCAGTGTGAGACACCACAGCCCGTTTCACCCAGGTTCCTGTCCCATTCACCGCCACTGTAGGAGACAGATTGCCAGAAGTGCCTCTCGCACCGTGACTAATCCCTTCCTCCGATGGCTCCCAGCACCACAAGGGACTGTCTCCAAGGGAGCGTTTCATCTGATTACAGGCTTTTCTACAAAAGAGGGATGTACAAAACCACAGTGAAAGCCAGGAGCCAGGGCACTGCTGCCTCAACCAGCACCAGCCGGCGTGGTTTGCTCCCGACTTGGAATTTCTTTTCCAGGAGAAAGTCCAGTCTTGAGAGACGCTATTGAGCTGCATTATATTTCAGGCTCTATTTTCCCTGCTGTAGAAGTGTATAAAGCCAAAAGCACGCACAATGCTTTATATTTTCCCAAACCTTTATGTAAAAGCATCCCAGCAGACAACAAATGCCACAGATAATACTTGTGCTTCCAGAGAAAAATCAATGTCCTTGTCAACAGCAAGGAGAGGCTGCAGTTAAGAATATTTAACATACAGGGTTGCTGTGAGTTTAAGAAATGCCTTGTGCACCCCAAGCCCAGCCCTGTAACAAACCCCATGCTCTGGTAGGATATTTTTTTTAATGTAAAGAAATACAAAACATTAAAGCTAGGTCATTAAGTGCTGGAAGCAGTCGTGGCTGCCAAATGCAACCCGCGCAGCCCATCAAGGGAACCTCACCATAACTCAGGGCCACCTCCTAATGTATCACAGATTTATCCTTTCCTCTGTGATAAGCCCATCAAATGTCCTTTGCATTCCTAAAGACACACCAAGTGCAGTTCGCTTTAGGGCGATACCAGGACTTTAAAACTGAACCAAAGAATGAGTCAACCCAAGGGCTGGCCCATTCCTGGATGTGGAACTGCCCCTGTTATTGCTGCAGCACAACAGAACCGGGGGGCAGCCAGGCTTTCCTGGCATAACCAGCTGCTGGAGGGATTTTTTTTTGCTCCAAGAGCACCAAAAGCATCTTGTCCAAACCCCATTGCTTTCTCTTTTGCCTCCTGGACTTCAGCCTACGTGCTTTAAGCTCCCTGAATCTGTCTCTGAGCCCTCACTCCGTTCCTCTCCAGCAGGAACCTGCTGGAAGTTTTGCAGTAGTTTTTTTTTCCACTTAGATATTCTAGAGTCCTGGCTGCTGATGCTGCTCCTCTGTTTCTTCTCACTTGCCAGCAAAACCCTCCAGGTTTACAGACAAACACCAAAAATAAACTGATGCCAATAACAGCGCACACCAACAGTCCTCCCCCGGACTCAGAAACTGCTTTGCAGCTCACTTGAGTGCAGTCCCAGGAATGAAGGTTCTGGTTTTGTTTCCCCAAACCCTTACAGAATCTTCTCCCATTTCATGAAGCTATTACAAAAATGACTATTTTTCCTTTAGGAAATCACAGTATTGTATAGCTACATCCAAATTTAAATAACAAGGTGAAGTGTGGGTTTGTTTTTTTCCTTACAACATTAAGTTCTGAAAAGCTCCCCAAAAAATTCCAATGCCAAAGAGCTGGTATTTGGGGGACCAAACCCAAGATTTGGGGTACATTATGCTCCCTGTGGTCCAGCAGCGCTGGAAGGGGCTCTGCTGGGCACGGACAGAGCTGTGCTGCCAGGTCCCCCTGACCCCAAACCCCCTTAATCAGGTTGATATATGTCGACCCATCACTGAGCAAGAGCCCATGGAGCTCAAGAGCTGCAGGATCCAGCCCCCGAAGGTGCTGAGGTCCTGGTAGGGGGGGAATATTTCAATGAGTTATTTTTGATGTTCTTCATAGGAGATCCTGGACTTCTTTTTTAAATAGGTTATATGATTTCTGGATTGATACTGAAATTTTCAATGAATCACCCCAAGCCCTGCCTTTTGCTGAGTAGGAAGGGATGTGAATTAGGGAAGTTGAATAAATACTCAATGTTAAAGTTTCCCGTAAGTAAATGACTTGTATGCATAAATAACACGGGGAGCTGTCAATAAAATCATCCACAAATTCTGTCAAATAGAAGAGTAATTATGGCTTCTGCTTGTTGGTAATAAAAGTGATGCATTAGCTGAGCTTACACAAAACACAAACACCTTCTGATTTCATTGAAGATTAATGCTAATGTGCCAAATTGCCAGACTAAACTTAATTGCTCTTTTTTATCTTCATTAAATGATAAGCAGCAGCCACAGTAGTGGTTCTGGCGACCTTGGATTTACATAGACCTTCAGTCACAGGAAAACCTACTGCTTTCTATTTCCATGGTGGTCACTTCCCAGGGGTTGCAGCATCCCCAGCCTCCTTGGAGGCGATGCCTGCTCCAGGTTCCAGCCTGACAGGGTCCACCTCAACCACTCAGCTACTTCCCATCTCCATGGCAACATCCTGCTCTGGCTCCAATTGATAAATACTTTGCAAAATCCTGTGACTGTAGGTTAGTTGTTGCCAAAATTATACACCGTCATTCACAAATAACTCTGTAAGATTTAAAACGGTCTCTGGGTGAAGGAAGAGCGAGGGCCTGATTTCAGCCCTCGCCCACCTGAGCTTCCTTCACACCTTCACCCGTGGTTTGCCAGGCAGCAAGACACAGTTTGATCCCTCTCCATGCCCAAGCAGCACGTCTGCAGGTTTCTGTTGGGTGTCCCAGTAACCAAATGGCTTCAGGCGAGACCAGAGGAGAGGGAGGGTACAAGACCCCACCTCAGCTGCTGTTGCACATCTGTCCTCAGCTGCTCCTCCCACCCCAACCTCTGCAGCCAGAGAGGAGAGAAACCTCCTTGCTCATCTCCTGGGGCTGAAACATGGGTAGAACTGAGCAGAGAAACCAGGGGAGAAGAGAAGCTTTCCACATTTGCCTTCTGCACAAGGAAAGGAGCAGATCCGATCCACTGGAAATCCCTGTCAGAAGCAGCCACCTTCCTCCTCTCTGGTGGCTCTTATCCACTGGGATCTCTCTTGTATTTCCTTGCACAGCACTGAGTCAGCAGGAGGAACACTGTCCCTGCTGGAAGGGCCCTCCAGGCAAAGTTCAAATGACCAATTAGTGTCTGGATGGACTTTTAAGCTACTTTCCCAGCTTGCCAAGGCTGAGTCAGTAACCTTTGAAAATGCAAAGCTTCTGGTGGGATGCTGTGACTGCATCCTCAAACATTGCGGCCTGGTGAAGGCAATGGGTTGCTGTCTCATTCTCCCTTATGCCATCGGTATTCCAAGACCTACCCAGCCCACAAGCCAGTCCCTGACTGTGGGGAATTGCCCAGACACAGAGAATCACCCAGAAAGCACCAGTTTGAAGCACAAATCCTGCCTCGTGCTGGTCCCTACAGCCCGTGTGGTCCCTCAGCCAGTGCTGCCACCGCCACAGCCCAGGTAAAGCATCTCAGGAAGAACGTGGGATAGTTGTGGCCCCAGAAGGTAGAATTAGCTTGGGCTGCCCCAGGGGATGCCCAGGAAGCCACAGGCAGCTGAGAACTTGCCTCTGTGCCGCTGAGTGCCACCAGCCCAGATCGCCCAGAGAAGTCTTACACCTGGATCCCAGGACACCCAGAGAAGGGAGCAGCCAGCCCCATTTTCCCAGCAGTGAATCATCCTCAAAGTTCAGCATTTCTACCCTGATAATTGGATTTTTTTCTGGCTTCAGATTAAGCTATTGGGCCCTCTCGTGCCTTTCTCTGAAGAAAAGGACATTTTAGTACCTGGAGCTTCACACAAGATGCTGAAGCCATTCCACAACTACAGCCCAGAATTCCTGCAGAGACCTTGCCGAGGTCTCTGTTCTCCTGAGCGGGGAACAGGGGAGATGCGTAGAACCAGTCGGTGATAAACGTACGTCTCCTGTATTTCTTACAGCGTCTGAGATGGGGAGCTGGAGTCTGACTGATAAGGAGGGTTGTCCTTTTAGTCAAGGATGTCAACAGGGATTCCCACACGTTCTTACAACCCCCCCAGCCCAGATGCACATCAGACACCAGAGGAAGAGGCAGATCCCTATCACGGTGCCCATGAAACCACGCCGGGGACCACCTCAAAGATTAAGCCTAGTTTATGTTCATTATAAGCTAAACTGGGTGGTGCCAGCCCACTAGATGGGTCTTCTACACACTCTCTTTATGGATTTACAGATGGATTTGCAGGGTGCATCTCACTGGGTGCTCCCAGGATAAAGCAGCTTCTCCCTGAGACTGCAGAGGGATGCCCAGCACCCTGGGCTCCCACAGCCCGTCCTGCTCCCGGCTGGAGGCACAACGTTCCGGATGACCCCCAGGACAAGCCCTTGCACCTCCCCATTGACACCATCATTCCTGCTGGTCGTGACAGCAATAATCACTCTGCTCCAATGGTGAGAAGAGATGCTCTTCTTTGGGTGTTGTTGGGGCACAGAAATGACACCGGTCACATTTAGCTGTGTTCTGCAAAGCCTGGCTCCTGACTTTCACCAACCAGTAACAGTTAACACTTGCCATTCCCATTCCAGTTTTGAAAAGCTGGGTCACTTCAGTACGACACTGGCATTGCATTTGTGGTATTAGTGACTCTTTCCCTTTGCTCGCTTATAGCTTAATTGTCAGCTAAATTGGATCAAATAGGTCCAAATTGAAGCAGTAAAAAATAATGCACCTTTTCCCTCTCATTCCCTGCGCTGCAGCAGGTGCTGCTAATCCCATCAGAGCCTGCAGAAAGCTGCTGCTTAATTAATAAGAAAATGGCTAACCTTCTCAGGGAAAAAAAAAACCCAAAAGCCAGGCATGGATGAAAATCCCCGATGAGAAACAACAGGTCTTGTTAAGGACCACAGAATTCAGTCACTCCCATTCACGCTTCTCCTGGGTTAAGGAGCACCAGCTTCACGGGGACACCAGCAGAAGTGACAGATTTGTGTCCCCAGTACCCCGGGTCAGCGAGAGCCATCGGCTTGGGCTGCCGGGCTCCTTCACCCAGCGCCTCTCCACACAACACTGGTGGCTCTGAAACATCTGATAACGTGGCTTTTGCATGAAAATTCAATGTTTACAAAACTAAAAGATGTCCCCTTGTAAACTGCCCACTCCCCCCCCCAGTTCTCCCAGTGCCACGGGCTCTGAAAGTTGTTGGTTCTTCACAACCCGTGGACTGGGGAAATAGATCTGAGGGAGGAACTGGATTGTTTATTTATTCCCCCCCGCCCTGATTAGTATATTGTAATTAATTCTCTGAAGAATCCTTGCTCAGGAACTTCATTAAATCCCATTAAGACTAATGAATTGTTGTTGTTTCCTAATTATATAGTTGTTTCTAGTTTAATGAACTGTATATTAATGGACTTATAGAACGGACATTTTACTTGTAGGATGGAAATACTTTAAATGAGAGATATATATTCTTGTTAATAACATCAGTTGTCGGTTACAGTCATTTTTAATGAATCTGTTGGAAAATACTGTCCTTTTGAATATAGATTGGGCTGATTTTGTTAGCTGAAGAGGCAAACAGAGAGACAGAACTGAAACACGTTCTGATGCTTGATGCAAAGCAGGTATTTTCGCTGCTGGGAATGCAATGTCTCGTTGCACACCAAGCTGTCCCAGCCTCTGCAGCGAGGGCAACACTGCCAGCTCCAGCCATGTCAGAGAGGAGACACAGCCCAGGGCGGGATGGGTGCCCCCAGGAGAGGCTTCTCCTCAACAAAAGAAATCAATAACACCAATGTTTTCCAGCTGAAACCCATTTCCAGGGAGACAACACCCACCTGCCCACACAGGACTCGGAGCCACCAGCGTCACCCAGGCTCCACCAAACCCCTCTGAGACAAGCACAGCAGCTGCTCAGACAACTTTGTGCTGAGCACCACTACAAACGAGGATGGGAAACAGCTTCCAGCCCCAAGCCAAGGGACTAAACCACCTCAAAAGCTCTTTAGGTCAATTGTGGTCACTTCCCTACAGCAGGCGAGATGCTCACACCGCTCCATGGATAAAACCCAACAGGCACAGGCAGAAAAAACAACCTTTTCCAGCAGCAGCAGAGATGTTGAGGGCTCTCCCATGGGGGAATTCAGTGACAAACTGGGGCTGCTTTATCACATCCTGGCCCTCACTGAAAATGCATTTTCAAGATACTCTGCAGCTACTCAAACATTGCATTGAATTTCCTCCTCCTGCAAATGCTCCCCAGGCACTTCTGCACCACTTTGCTCCCCCCATCCCCAAGCTCCTCAGCCCCTGCAGACAATGATGTTACACCAGGGGGGGTTGTGCTTCATTAATTCCCCCCAAGGCTCCCAGCACTCACGTCCTCCCCACTGCCCACCCCAGGAACCCCCCTTACCTGAATTTGCTGCCACTGTCTCTGAGCAGAGGAGCTGCTGCACTGCACCCCGAGGTGACATCACACTGTAGGGTCACAGCCAGCACCCAGGGCTGGAATAAAGGACAAACCAGTCAAAATTCCCACCCTTGTCTTGGCCTGATGCATCTTTTCCCCAATGAACTGGCCTGAGGGAGAGCCCAGGGTAGGCTCAGACCCGGCCATACCTACAGCTGGCTTTACCCACCCAAAGAAGTAAACACAGTTTCTCTGCAAATATCTCCCGAACTTTTCCTGAGGATATTTTGGAGGGCAAAATAGACACTCCTAAAATAGGAGCTGCTTCAAAAAGTAAGAATTGCTATTGCTTAAGAAAAAAAAAAAAGTCATCATCTTGAATGTTAATACATATAATCTTCAACACACTGCAGCCACACCACAGATTAACTTCAGAACAGAGATTATGTTAATATGCCAAAAAAAAAAAGAAGTTGTGATATTGAGTTCCATCAAAGATTTTTTCATTTTAGTCACTGTCTCTGGCAGAGTCAGTAACGCCTTCTCCAAAGCCAAGTCAAAGGCCTCTCTAATGCACTCAGCTCAACAGTAATTATCACAAGGAAAGGCACAAAGTTGAGAGCAGAGTGCTGCTGGGTCTTGGGTCCCAGCCAGGGACGCACTGGTGGGATGAGCATCCCGGCTGGATCCCCAGCAGAGCCCACCCCACAGCAAAGCACCATTGCTGCTGCAGAACAGGGGGCCGAGAGGTAGCCCCTTCCCACCACCGAGCAGGAGCTGGCTGGTACCCAGCCACCCTCCTCCTGTCACCCATCACATGCAGAAAGTCCCTTTCTACTCACTTTCTGCAAGAAATAAATATGCTTAGCTCAAACAAGCACATTATGGATAGAAACATTAAGCTTTATAGTACACTATAGCTGAACGAATTAAGCTTGATAGTCTCTCGGGAGGCTGATATCCACACTAAACCCATGCATCACCTCCTCTTGCACTTCAACCACCTCCTTCTCTCCCTGCACCAAGCCAGAGATTTTTCTCCTATTTCTAGACTCTCCCAAAGGCGCAGCAGCTCTTTACCTTGATACTGTCATTGGGAAGGGAAAGGGAAGCCTGTTTCCAGCCATGGAAGTCAAGGCTCCCCAGGCTCCCCAGTATGGCTCCAGGCTGGCACTGAGCCCCACAGGGGATACAGAGCCCCCGGCAATGACTGGCACAGACCGTGCCCTCCTTTCCCAGCAGACAAACTCACTTTGTATTTAAGCCTAGAGTTAAAACTAACACCTTCCTACAGACTTTGACTGTCAAGCAAAGGATTAAATGATGCGTTGCCCGTCTTTCAAGAATGGAACTAAAAATACAAAAGAAGCCTCTTCCTGCTGAAGGAAAAGTTTGAAAGTACCTCAAAGGCCCCTTGAAGGAGAAGCCCCGCTCCCAGGATCACAGGGAAGGCTGCAGCAGGGACACCTGTTGGTTTTGAAGTGCCTAGGAGGGGGTGATCAGCAAACTCCTGCCCTGGGACAACACCCCAGCCCCACGGGGACACCAGCACCCAAGGGCTCAGGTGAAGCGTTTCCCTCCCAAGGGGCTGCTCTGCAGCTGGGGAATGTGATGCTACCCGTCCCCCAGCTCCCAGCACCATAAACTTTTAATTTATATTGCTTAAAATAAAGAGCAGAGCAGTGTCCACTGTGGGAGAACCCTAACAAACTCCAGAGCAAGCACTTAGCCCCTGCTGATACCGGTTAGCAATACTTAACGTGGGCTCTGACTAATTAAAACTGAGCCATTCTGCTCAGGTGCAGCTTCCTCCCTCAATGAAACTTCTGGCACTTTAAATCTCACCAGTCCTAGCACAAGGAATGCAACCAGTGACCCGTCCAGGGCTGGGACACACGGGTTTCTGTGCTCTCAAGGTATTGCTGGGATTAAATGAAAGGTTTTGCTGTGAAGGCACAGCCCAGGACCGTGGCGTTTCCTTGGTTCTATGGGGGTAGAAAAAGCCATTTGGAGCCAAATTCCCATCCTTGTAGCTGACTTCCCATCCTTGCAGCTCTGCCCTGGCTGCACGGACTAGATTTCAATATGGAAGAACAAAATATGTGCTGTAATTTTCCCCTATTTTTCTGCTGGGGAAAAAATAAACAACAAAGCACAGGGAGACTCTTGTTTCAAGGGGTAATGCATTTTTTTTTCCAACTTTTTTCTCTTTGGAAGGCTCTATCAGTATTTGTTTTACAATACAGCAGCTCGTTGCTGCTCTGTGCTGCTCAGAAGCGTTATGAGTTTTAATTAGCAGGTTTGCAGCCTGCCTGACTCATTATAACAACAGAAAAGAAACCGCAGTTACATGAATAAACCCAGTTTCTCTCCTAAAGTGCTGTTGGGCAGAACTTGGAATGATTTGAATTCCTGCAATTACCTTCAAGGCTCTTGTCACTCAAAAACGGGAGGAGAAGGCAGAGCTCGCCCCGTCCCCACGCAGCCCCCGCCGTCACCCCCCCTTTCCAGCACCGCAGGGACCGCGGGGCAGCGCGATCCAGGCGGATTCTTGCGAGCAGCCTGGCAAATAGATAACCCAGCCCTGCTGGGCTGTCCTGGGGATGACTGAGCAGAAAAATTCCTCTTACTCGAATCCCCAGTTCAAAACAGACCCAGATTGCAGGTTGGTAATCACATCTGGAGCCCCAGCATCTCGCTACGGCTTCCCAAAGAAATCCTGTTTGCCGAAGACAAAGACTCGTTAGGGAACGGGAGAGTATGAAAGTCATAAATACACAAACCTTTAACCAGTTTCTCACGGTTAAGAGTCTGATTGTTAAAGGCCATTGCTTCTCCAAACATTCCTCCAGCAGGTATGGGTTTCTCCTCCCCTCAGTGGCACCACGGGATATTTGCATAAATTAAGATTGGCAGGATCAGGCTTTTCACTTAAACTTACTTTTCTGCAATTCAGAACTAATTTATGGACCACAGGATTTCATTGGCAATTTGAAGTCTACTGGAAAGAAGACATTTTCTCTGGTTACCCCCCTTTAGTCTGTGCCTTAGCTGCCCAGGCTGTGCCATGCCAGCGCCTCCTGCCACCCAGGCACATGCTGGGCCACTGGGACATGCTGGGACACCCCGGCATGGGTGTGCTGCCGAGCCCCACCACGTGTTGATGACAGCCCCTGCTGCCAAACCTCACAGGAATCCACAATTCCAGTTTTTTTTGCCTTTTGCTGTCACAGAATAAGCAAATACAGGGAAAAGAGAGCAGTTACTGTGACAACTGTCTGTCCCTGCTCTCCAGCACACACGGCTTCTCACTTACCCCTACTGTTCTGCATTAGTTACGAGGCACAACTCCAAACAATTTGCTTAATGTGTGATCAAAATCAGGAAAACTTTCTAAGTTTGAAAATACACCATTTGCTGTCCCCTTTCAGTGGCATGCAAAGGCTGGAGCGGGAAGGGGCTGAGGACTTGCTTTTCTCCTGCCTGTTTACCATCCTTCCTCCAGCAATGGCTGAGACTGGGATGCCCCAGAGGACAGACGAAAATACACGTTCATGTATGTTTACTGCTGCCATAGAGATGGAGCCCCCAGCTAAATCTGCAGTGCTGTTTCACAGAGGAAAACTACAGTGTTCAGAGAGGAAGCTAAGAAAACCAGATGAGTATTAAAATGTATATTAAGAAAAAAATACAAGGCAAAAAGAAGTTCTATTAAATTCCTTGTAATTCTAATGTGATACCTTTTCTAATAAGCCAGAACAGCGACAGATGTGGATTTTCTCCCCGAGACGCTGCAGCAGGTGAGGAAGAGATGGATGTGTGAGGCGCTGAGATGACACCCTTTCCTCTGCTGTGTGTGTGGCTCCGGGGACCCAAAGGGACAGAACCCTCCTCGAGGAGCTCCAGGGACAGATCAAGCTGTGGGGTCCCTGCCTTCAGGATGGGGTGTTGGGGGTTCCTCGGGATCCCTGTGGGTCAACTCATGGGGTGCTGTCAGCTGGGGAAAAATGACAGCCTTGCAGTGAGTCCCAGGCTTTTGGCAGGGAGAAGGTGCTGGCTGGGGTGGAGGGGTGGGGAGGGATGATGTGCTTTCTTGCCTTTAACGAAGTTCTTCTGTTCATCTTCCTCCCTTCCCATGTGGTTGCAAACCAGCCTTTTGAAAACAGACATCCAGCACCTCAGACTGACAAGTGAGTGCTTGAGCCTTGTCACAATATAAGCCCTGAGTACTTCGCAGCCGGAGGAAAATAATGCCATTAATACAGCAAAGGGATCTGGATGCATTAGCTACACCCAAGAGAGGGCTCGCGCTGCACATCTTAAGCATCCAAGCCAGCAGATGGAAAGGCAGTAGGAGAAGGGGTTTGACAAGCCTGTGTCTCAGCTCTCCATCCATTTAGGCAGCTTCTGAATCACAGAGGCACAAAAGCAGAGGCTCCTGCCCCGGGAAGCACTAAAGGAGCCTGTGTTGCCTCCAGCAGGTTCCATTTTTCTGCTCCCAATGACACAGACACCCATGGGAACTCAGGGCCAGCGGGGAAGAGCTCGTTGGGAGAGGGCTAATTGCCATTGCTAATTGCTGCAGAATGAAGGGACAGGACTGCCCACAATGCTCCCTCCCCATGGAGCAGCTCGTCAGCATGAGCTCTGCCAAACCCCAGGGTTTTACCTGCTGGGCTCAAAGCTCAAAATGAATGAATCCTTCCCTTATGGAGCAATAGGCTGAGGGACGTGGATGGAGGAACCAGGAAAAGGCAGAGCGAACTATCATCTTCCAGACTCCAAGCTTTCAGAACTGAGACAAGTTTTAAACTTTATAGAGACTCTGGATTGTGTCAGAGTTGGCAATCACTGCTTCAGAACTATTCCTGTGAGAAGAAGCAGTATTTCCACAGGCAAACAGTGCCTGTGTGCACCACGCAGCTCACATCGCCTTTGGAGGCTGAGGAAGAGCTCCAGCTACTAGTTATTGCTTGAGTAGGGACCATAAAGAGCATATTGCTAAGAGGTTTCCCATTAGTACTAGAGAGCTGGGGACTGTGTGATTCATCATCCCCTTTTTGGAAAGCTGGCAGAGTATGGAAACAAATACAATGCCAGTTGCAACGAAACACCGTGTCTTTGAACATTAGCTTTGCTGGGCAGTAATAATCATCTCCATTTATTTTATTTAATCCTTTAAGTGCACAACCATAAAATGGTTCTGTAAGTACCTAGAGGATAAATGAGGTTAAAACATCCACAGGCAGTGGAATCAAGTCGGGCTCACGCTGGTGTTTCAAACATTCAGCCCTCTATCATTTTTGCCAGAGCCATTACTAAGCAATCAGCTTTAAACATTTCAGACCTCGGTGGCAGGGCTTCTGTGTAAAACGTCTGTCTGCTTTTACTGAAATCCAACTCTTCATTAAAAAAAAAATAGAGCTGCACAGAAAAGATAAAACGTAAGAAACGCACCTCGCTGTAGCATAATTGCACCGGAATTAGGAACAAACAGGGTTTTTTGGAAAGAGACTTATGTTCTCAGAGCTCTGGATGAACAGACCCAGACAGAAGCACAAACCCCCTGGGGTCCCCGGCATGAGCCAGCGCAGCTCCAATCCTGGCATCCATGGGGAGCAAGAGGGGACAGAGATGGGACAATCCTGAGGAGCCCAAGCGCTGGAAGGTGCCAGAAGCCCCCAGGGCAGGAGAGGGAACCCTGGGTTTCGGTTCCTCCCCTGTGGCAGCCCTTATTGGGGACCACAGCTGCTGAGCAGAGGTTCTAAACACCTCCTTCAATTCATCGCAGTCGCCATCTTAGTGTAAATTTACACTATGAAAACTAGGAATAATTTAACACCTAGGAAAGGAAAAGATGAAACAAAAGCCTGGGAACCTTGGCAGTCTCTTTGAAAGCAAAGGAAATGTCACAACTCTCTTTAAACTGCATCTTTATTTTTGCAGGCAAATTACAAGTCCAGGCTCAGAAGTGTTTTTGTTCTGCCACTCTGCTGTGACAGTGTGTGCTGGCAGCCTCTAATTCATTCAGGAAAATCCACAATAGAAGTGAAGAAGAGAAAATGCCAAGAGTTTTGTACAGCTCCTCTCTCTTCCCTGCCAGGCAGCAGCAAACACCCACCTTCAGCGTAAAGGGGTTTAGGCCTGCAGCCCCTCTTGGTGCCCACAGGCTCCTCTCCACCCCCTGGGCTGGTCCCTCCAGGTCACCCAAGCCCAAATTGCCCCAAAACCCCTGGTTCACATCAGCATTTTGTCTTATCTAACGGACTTCTGCACCTGATCAGGCCAGATACACAGGGCAAATAAGATGCACAATAATTAACGTAGATCTGTGCTGCTCCTGTAGCTGAGATTAATACCATACGTTTCCAGAACCCTCGGGGATAAAGATTATGGAAGTCTGATGTATGGTTTTTATTCTTTTAAAGTAAAATAGATTTACCCAATTTACAATCAGTTCTGATAGGAGGAGGAGGAATTTAATTTTTTTTTTCTTTTGAAAAATATACTGCAACTCTTCTATAATCCCCATTAATCTGATCTCCTGCGGAAAATTTTCCTGATCCATCATCTCGTGGCAATCTTAATTCCCTTGGTGCCTCCAGGCAGGAGAAATGGATTTCCTCATATTAACCCCTTATGCCTCCAAAACTTCCAAGAGAAAACTCTCTGGGGAGTTCAGCCTGTGTCCACAGGACAGAAAACGTGGAGGCTGGAGCAAAGGTGCTGCTGGGAATCACTGCTGTGCCTGCAGCCAGCATTCCCGTGGGAAAGCTGAAGTCCTGCAGGATCCCTCAGCATTCCCGTGGGAAGGCTGAAATCCTGCAGGATCCCTCCCTCCTGGCTGCTCCTGCAGGGACACCATCCAACACCCTCCTATTCAACAGCAGCGGGGACAGAACATCTGTTGAAAAATGAACGCGGGGCCAATTATACACGATTGGGGACTTTAAGCTGCTATTTTTAGCTTCACATTATAAAGATCTGATGAATCAAAAGTTTGTGCTCAGCATTCCGAGCTGGAAGAGGAGCAGAGCACCGGCTGCCCAACCTGTGGCGATGGACCATGGAGCCCAGAGGTGCCACAGGAAGCTGGGCATCCCTCTGCGTTTGGGCAGATTGGAGGGAACCAGCAACTCATTTGAATAAGAAAGTCTCTATTTTTAACTCCAGCAGGAGCAGGTGAACATCAAGGCTCTTTTCATTATCTAGTTTACTTCAGCTCATTCTGCTGGGGAAGATCCAAGCAATGTGTCGTGGTGACACATCTGAAGAGGAGCATGAAAGGGGCTGCGAGCGTCCTCCACGAGGCAGACGGATCCCGGGGCTCTGATCCCCATCCCTGCCGTGCTGGCACTGGCAGGGAATCACAGGAATTTCTTGACAGATTTGTTTTTCATCTGCTTTTACAGGGGCAATAAAGAGAGAGAGGGGGAAGGGGCATCCAGAGCAGGTGGGCATGGCTGAGCATCCAGGCTGCGGTGCCAGGGCCAGGCTGGACCCCACTCCAGGAAGGGAAGTATCTAAAGAACAAAGCTGGAGACACACAAGATGGAGATGAACACAGTCTTGGTGGCTGTCAAGGGAGCCATAAACCCTCCACTCCACAGGATAGTGCTTTTACTCCCAGCCTCCCGACCCAGGGAGATGCTGCTCTGGGTGGGGAGCTGTGCCCGGGGAGCCCACACTGTGCCCAGGCTGTAGCCCTGACGGCAACCAGGGCCAGGAGAGCAGTTCCTGGGGGAGGCCTGGAGCACAGCAGGACAGGGACAAGGAGTGGTGCAGATCCCTTGTCCTGCCCAGCAAGGGGACAAGCAACCAGTGCTACTGGGGCTGCTCATCCTGCAGCCCCGTCCCTCGGCACCTAGAGCTGCCTCGGAACCTAGGGGAGAGCAAGGAACGTGCAATCAGGAGAAAAAGCTGTTTTTCACACTTATTGCCCTTGAATTGGCAGAGTGAGACATCATGTTTTATATTAACTTCATAATAATTACAGTTATTACTGAATTCATGTATACCAGAGAGGTTATAGCTCCCTAGGAAAGCTCATAATATTATTAATGGATATGCCATTCCGTTGGCGTTATCATGTAAGAAGCCAACGCAAATGTTTTGATATTAAACAGCACACCTCGAGCACTCCTGGCTGCGGGGAGCAGCAGTGGTTACACACATCTGGCACAGCTGTAACTGTCCTCTCCAACGCACAGGGAGCACAGCCCAGGAAGAGAAGGAAGCACCGCCTTTACTTAAAGCCATGAAATTAAAACTAAACATTTTTAATACAGAGGAACTGTTGCCAGCTGTGGAGAACTGATGGAAAGGAAGATTTAATTTTTAAGAGACAGCAAGAAAGGGACCTGGGGGTGCTGGTCGACAGGAGGCTGAACATGAGCCAGCAGTGTGCCCAGGTGGCCAAGAAGGCCAAGGGCATCCTGGCTTGCATAAAGAATAGTGTGACCAGCAGAAGTAGGGAGGGGATTGTCCCCCTGTGCTCAGCACTGGGGAGACTGCACCTTGAGTCTTGTGTCCAGTTCTGGGCACCTCAGCACAAGAGAGATATCGAGGTGCTGGAGCGAGTACAGAGGAGGGCAACGAAGCTGGTGAGAGGCCTGGAGAATAAGGCTTATGAGGATCGATTGAGGGAGTTGGGGTTGTTTAGTTTGAGGAAGAGGAGGCTGAGGGGAGACCTCATCCCTCTCTACAACTGCTTGAAAGGGCATTGTGGGGAGGTTGGTGCTGGTCTCTTCTCACGGGCAATGAGCGACAGAACAAGAGGGAATGGCTGCAAGCTGCAGCAGGGTAGGGTTAGGCTGGACATGAGGAAGAAGTTTTTCCCAGAGAGAGTGGTCAGTCAGTGGAATCAGCTGCCCAGGGAGGGGGTGGAGTCCCCATCCCTGACTGTGTTTCAGAGTAGATTAGATGTGGTGTTGAGGGATCTGGTGTAGGGGAGAACTTGTAGAGTAGGGCTGATGGTTGGACTTGATGATCCCAAGGGTCTCTTCCAACCTAAATGATTCTATGATTCTAAGAACGTCACCCAGCCCATCCCCATACTTTCCACACAATGAATTGCAGAGGTCGATGTCCGTGGGCAGGTGGTCACAATGGCAGACAAAGTCTCCCATCAGTTTAGGGGAGGTGACCCAGCCACACGGTGGCTGGTGTTGCAGCCTAAAGATCTGGAGAGTGGCTACAGAAGCCAGGAGTCATCTTCACACACACCCCCAGCCAGGTCTGGGGAACAGAGATTCAGTCTCAGGTGTGTGGTGTCAAAGGGACATAAATCCAGAGTGGGCCTGGAACCTCCCATTGATTTTTTTACTGTAAATCTAATACTCAGAGCCTGCCATCAAATTAATTGTTGCACATAAAACCCAAGCATACACATGATACGAGTAAAATTAGACAGCAGGTCTATTCCAGGACTGTTGCAATTTCCTCCATAATGTCAGGCTATAGTAACACACACATATTTCAAAAAAATTAAATTGCTATTAAACTTTCTGACCATCTTTGTAAATGAACCTCTCTTTCATCTCGGCAAGAGCCAGCTTTTGATTTAGCAGGAAATAATTTTTTGAGCAGTTTCCAGACTTCTTCCATTAGGCATTTGGGCCGTGGTCAATAAGCCTGAGTTAATTACCTGCTTAAACCAGATCATGCTTCTGTGTGAACGGGTGCCTCATCTATCTGTACTGCATATACTGGTCTTCTCCCCTTCTGTTTGGAGGTGAAGCAAGCTCCTAAGGACAGCCCTTGTGGGAGCTCTACCACAAATTGCCCAATTCCTTTTCCCAGTGCAGAGCTGGGGAACAGAGCCCTGGGCCACCAGGTCTCAGGAGAGCAGCCGAGCACCTCCTGAAATCTCAGCTTGCAGAGAAGCTGCATAAAAGGATCTGATTTCTGCCATGCAAACCTCATGGCATACCTGGCTCCAGACTGACAGCTGAAGCTTTGCTTTTGTGTTCATGCACTGGCAGCTTCAGCCACAAATCAGTCCATGTGCTCGACCCAGGCAGTCGAGGAGAAAAAGAAACACCAAAGAGATGGACTCTTTTCTGGTTGTCTTTCACACAAAAGCCTCTGCCCACGACCAGACAAAGCTGCGTCCAAGGCAGGTGAACCCTCATTTATCCAATATCAACAAAGCCCTAATTGAGAGATCAGTTGGGAACCTGCCTCCTCACATGCCATTTGGAAAGCTGACAAAGCCACCTGTAGGGGCTGGAAAATAAGTTCTGCCTCATTACAAAAGAAATTGCATCTAAATGAAAAACAACATATAATAAGAGCTCTAAAATGCCTGCAAAATGCTGCCAACCCAACAGGTAATCCAATGATATATAGCACACACCACGTCTTTGACAAGGGTCACCCTTAATTATTCAGCAATTGAAGGAGCTAAACTCATTTCCCCAAAGGCTTAAATGTTTTTTATTATGATGTGTAAATTCCAGGGCAGAGAATTAGCTGGCCAGAACCTAAGAATTGCATCCCTTTGATAGATTAAAAACCTAAATAATCATATGTATAGCAAAGCAGAGGCACATTAACCAGGCTTTTCGCTAATATTTTGAAAAGATTTCTAAGCCAGGACACCCTTCAAACATTCCCCTCCTTTTCTGCTTGGCTCTAGCTGTTATTAAAATTTTAATGGCCTAAACTACAAAAGCTTTATTAAATCTGCAGAAGGCTGGGTTAGCACATCTGCAGGCTCTGCAGAGGCAGGCACCCGAGCGGGCAGAGCCCCCAATTTCCATTGCTGCAATAAGGGCTGGGGGCTGTCACCAGGCAGGGAAGGGAGGTGGGGGGTAAAGGGATGAGGAACAGGGGCTTTGGGGTGGGGGAGAGAGACGTCCCAAAGTTCTGCAGTGCATTCCATCCCCATCTCAAATCGCCAAAAAACATTCTTTGGCTGTAATTACTTCCACAAGTAAATTTAAACTCATCGTATCTTCTTCATCGTGATTTGGGAGGAGAGGGGGGGTTGTTTAGTGTTGTTTGGGGTTTTTTTTAAGCATCTACCACAGTTGTGTGCTCGCAGGGGCCAGACCAGCCTGGATTCCCTCAGTCCTTCCAGTGTCTTGGTCCCAGGAGCAGGAGGAGAAAGGCTGCTCCCCCGTGCTGCAGTCTTTCATAGATCTGAGGGAATGCAGCCAGCTCCGTGCCACTTTCCAGGCTGCAAAATGAGATCAGGATAATAAAAGACATCCTGGAAATAGACAATAATGGTAAAATGATGTTTTGACATGGAGGCCCTGTACGGTTGATGGGGAAAAATGAACAAAGTCGATGATCGAGGAGGTGCTGAAAAAATTGTCTCTAACAGCTGATTAGACTCCTATCCAGCAGATCCCAGACAAACGTGATAGATTTCACAGAATAAATCCCTAGCTGTCTGCATTTATCTCCACACTCCTCTGCTTCATTTTCTTTAGGGTCACATCACCTCTTTTGGGGTTCCCCCCCCCCCCCTTTTAGAGGGCTGTGCTCCCATGACATCCTGCCAACGCAGACACCCCAATTCTGTGGGTCACTGGGATGGTACCCTGCCCAAAGAGGTTCTCCTTCCCCTCGGCTCTTCCCGATGACCTGGGGACACGGTGGCACTGGCATCTTTGGCCACCCACTGCCAAACAACACTTCAACAGAGAGAAGGGAACGTTGTCAGCTATTAAAAATAATAGTGGATGGAACATCAGCCGGGCTTGTGCCAGAGCTGAAGGGGACAAACACCGTGTGTCCCCCCATCCCAAGCAGTCCCAGGGCAATCAGTATTTTCGAGGGCTAAATCAAGAGAGCGGGGAAAATATTCTGAATTTGAACAGAAGTACTGTTTTCTTTCCAAACTGAGCCTACCCCAAAATTTGAATTTTTCTTAGTTTTGTGTTTCACTGATTTTCTCAATCTAAGCAAAACACCAGTTCATTGTTCAAGGAGTAGTATTAAAGTAAGTAATTTTTGGGGGTTTTTTAAACATTATTTCGGGCCTTAAAAAGATAAATGTTGCATTTAATAAGCATCAACAGTAAACATTTTCTTTTACTTTCTGAAAAATGAAAAATTACTTGCACTTTGAAGCAAGCACCTTGACAAACGCAACGTGAACTCACCAGAACCTTCAGCTGATTCAAACCTGCATTTTTCCCCAACATGTGAAACATTTTGCCCAACCCCAAGGTTTGTCCTGGTGAATTTCACTCTGGGCGAGTAACAATGCAGCACAGACAAGATTAATAAAACTCATATTTCATTTCATTCACTGTCATGGTGCCAGCGACCCCGGTGCAGGGCTGGGGCATCACCGCTCAACACTCACCACGGGTCTTTAATTCCACCAGAATGAGGAGCAAATTGCCTTTGAAATCCTGGTTGCACCCCAGATTGGGCAGTGAGCCCAGGGAACGATTGGAGAAGTCAGGTTGGGTCAGGTCTGACCCGGAGGGCTGTGTGTCCCCCCCTCACCCCCAGGATAGAGCTGGAGTAAAGCCTCTGGAGACAGGCACACTGCAGATCTTTGCTGTGTTCCTGCACTGGCTTTTTCTTCCCCACATCATCCAAAAGCTTCACAAGGTCCCAGTCACACACATCTCTTTCCCTGAGGTGATGCTGCACCAAGAGCCACCCACTGAACCACTCACACCCCAACACTCCCTGCCGCTGAACCCCGCTTTATACTGGGAGTACTGTCCTCACAGAGGGGTAAGGCAACTCCTTCAGCTTTCCCGTGAAGACCTTCATTACTGATACACACAAAGAAGAGAGGAGAGGCGGAGGAAGAAAGAACAGAAACTTACTGGGCATCATCTTAAATTTTTGAGCATTTAAGTCATGTTGAAATTTTAGCTGCTCGAACAAGAAACTGTACCCTCCAGTAAGAGCAAGCACATGAATGAGAAGAGCTCGCTCTCCGTCCTCTCCCCACGCTGACCCTCACACCCAGCTCCTTTAGAGCCACCTCTGGACTTCAGGGTGGCCACCCCTAAGTTTCCAAAAATTTATCCTTATCACAGCCACAATTTCCACAAGCCCCCTCTGTGGTGCACGGGGACAGACAGGCACCTCCAGGGTATAATTCACAGAATAAACCCAAAGGCTCAGGCTCCATCACAAAGAGCCTCTCGCCACTGGCACCACTGAGCGCCAGGAGCAAATGGGTTCTGATGGAGATCCCGAGCTGGATGCTAAAGCTTCCAGGATAAACCTGAGCCAATATCTGCAGTGTGAGCACATCCAAAACCCTCTTTCAACATCCAGACCTTGAACCATCACGCCAAGCCCCAGGGTCACTTGGCATCTCGGACATCTCGGTTCCCACCAGCGAGGGGGGAGAAACAGGGAAGAGCTGGGAGATGAAAAGCAAAAAATAGTCCCAGGGAATTCCAGCCCCGCTGGGGAAGGGAAGAGCTGAGCTTCCCCTGAGAGATTCTGCTCTCACGTGACCGTATCAGTGTCACAGCCCGGGTTAATCTGATCTCCCAGGGCTTTTCTGAACTACTCCCGTATTTATTCCTTTCTTTCAGTCTAAGGTTTAATCCTCCAGCACAAAGGGCACCCAGCCAACCGCTCGCATCTCAGGTTTAGGAATAAGTTGTGTAATGTTTGTAACTCAGTAGAGTGACTGCTGTTAGCCCGTCCTCAAAAGAAACAGAGAAAAATATTCAGAAGGCAGAGTACAACACCACAAGCATGCTTTGACTCTGCAAAACCTAAGGAATTGAAGCTTTGTTTTCTAGATGGCACTCGGTGCCATTAAATAAAACATGAGGGTGTATCTCTCCAGGGCACTGTTAAAGACAAGCTTTTTCTGACAGTGAAGGAATGGGTTTGTGAGAAATGACCCAGGTCTGTTGTGGAGCCCAGAATTTCACCGACACCTTCCAGAAGGAAGGTCTGTAGAAGGAGGTGTCACCAGCAGAGACCCCAGCAGCCAATTTGTGCCTTGTTTGAGCTTATACTTGTTTCCTGCCATTTGAGCAGGCCAGACGTCGATGCCATGGAAGCAGGAGGGGAAGTTTGAGCCAATAGTGTCTTGTCAGGGAATTAATTTGCCTCTGGTATTTGTGCCCCAAATAGTGGTGACAATCCGTCAGGGGAGGATGGCACCACTGAAACCACAATGGGCAACGCATAAGAGTCAGCAGCTCCTCCAGCACAGACCCAGTTTACTGTTAAAGCTCACACTGGACACTTAACAAGTGCCTTTTATCCCAGAAAATTTTAACAGGAACAACATTTTCTGACATAAACGTCTCCACTAACAACTGAGACCAGAAGTAGCTCGTGGCCAAAGAATAACTGTTGTTTGAAAGCTTAGCAGCAGCTCATGCACTGAGTGTCATCCTCTGCCCAGGAAGGGAAGGCACCGCATTCTCAGGATTATGTGAAATTATCCCGAGTCCCCTTTGCAATGGTTTTTTAGCGGCGCATCTTATCTTTGTCTGAAGGTCAACGGAGAATTATCCACCCCTGCTCATGAATAGAGGCTATGATTAAAGTCAGGAAGTGCTAACCATAATTATCTATTATTAATAATACTTGTTGTTACTGTAGCACTGTTGAAAACTCCTGCAATTTAACTCAGTGAAGGGAAAACATAATTCGGCTCATGTTTTCAAGCTGCTTCTCATATTTATGAGGGCAAGAAACGAGATTTAAATGAAATCTGGGAATCTAACCTCCCTCTGTGCTCAGTTACACAGTTCTGATCATTTCAGAATCTTGGGGGAAGACTGTGCTTGGTGCCTCCACACACCTCTGCTGTAGGCACCTTACCGGGGGCACCGATGCCCCTTGCACCATCTGAGCTGCTGGCAGGTGAAAAGCCCTGTGTTTCTGGTCTTATTGCTACAGCTTTGGTTGATGAGGACACTAGTGCTTGTCAGCAGCAATGTTCTTTCTTGGCTTCTACCGTTCATCCGCTCTCCAAGTTGAGTACAAGTGGTTTCCCCAATTTGCTGTGACATTACACTTGTGTGTATTTGCAAAGAGATGAGTTACAAAGGTATGACCCCAGACCTGGCCCAATCTTTATTTGGGCTCAGATAAGTGATATATACATTGGTGTTCATTGTTTTGACATCTTCACAACACTAATTAAAACCTGAAGTACTGTTTCCTTCATTATTTCGTTTAGAACTGTAAAGGTTTGTTCTCCCTAACAGCACAGCCCTTTTTTCTGGTTCTCCTGCCGGGTCCCTGGGGCTGGAGCCAAGAAAAGTCCCTCAATGGCTTGCAAAGCACTGGACTCATTCACCCTGTGACCCAGCAGGAACTTTAAGTGAGCATTTATCCATAAGTCTATTTGTACTGGACTAATTAGTAAACGATCATCACTCCTCTATCCTTGTGCAAAGGAAGGGCTGTAGCTGCTCCCAAGCAGTTGCCTGAAGAGCCTGGCAGCGCAGAAGCCTGACCTCCAGCAGCAGCTCTGAGCCCCACGTGAGAACTTGTGGTTATCAGCTGGGTCTAAAAATCATCATTTTAGCTGGGGCTGGAACCCTCCCGAGGCAGCCCCTGGCTACAGACCAGCAAAGCACTTACTGCACGTCCACCCTCCCGCGCTTTGGCAGACCCTGGACTTAGGATCTTCATTTTAAAGACATATTTCTGAGAATATTGCTGAGCAGGCGCCAGGATGACGTGAAGAGCAGGCCCTCACGGGGCCAAGCACTTGGGGGTGGCTGTGGATTTACCCCCCGCCCCAGCCCTGCCTGGCCCCAGGGCATTGTGTCTGCGGAGTCGGGACCAACCCATGGTCCCAGTGCCCCCAGCCCAGCTTCCCAGCAGACTCCTGAAAATAAGCAATCAAGGGAGTTCAGCAAGCAGATTTACCAGTTCCTTTGCCTGCATGTCTGAGTGCTTTAGATGATTTATCTGCTCAGAAAAGGATTATTTTTGAGCCTTCCTTTGCCAAAAAAATGTAAGCCTTATCAAATGGAAATCAGAGTCTATTCTTCGGATCAGCAGCCCGGATCAAAGCCGAGGTGGAAAGGAGGTCAGAGGAAACTCAGACACTTTCATGAATATTTGCCTTGCTTTTCCTTAAGCTTTACATCTGAAGGTCTGATCTCAGACGCGGTGAGTGCCTGCAGACAGGGCTGCGTGCTCCCAGCAGCCAGTAACACGCTGGGGAATAAGGTACAGGGGGTTGGTGCTTCTACAGTGTATTAGGTTGCAAAATACTGAAGAGTTCCCTTTTCTTGCTTTCTGCTGGGGTTCATAATAGCAGTAAAGGCATCTAAATTCCTACTTATCACTTTAACCCTCAATAGTTGTTCACCCCTGTTTCTCAGCTAACTTCTTCATGCTGATGAAGGTTGTATCTCAGGTGATGAATCTTTTCAAGAAGTAAAATGTGGAGAAGGCTCTGCCACATTTTGAATACTGAGAAAAAGAGGAAATTTATGAGCCTCCATTTCTACCTCCAGCAGAAAAAGAGCTGCTTCTCTCTGGGAAACTGGGCAGTGTCTGCAAACTCAGAGTTATTCAAACAAAAAGTGGCATAAAATTGTGCGGTTTCATCAATACCGAAGCCATCATTCGGCTTGAACTCTCTTTGAATGCTATTACACAGATTTATGGCTTGCCATTTAAACATTTCCTATTTAAACTGGCTTGTATCGTGCCCTGCTACATCATTCCAGGTTGTGCTGCTTTCTGCACGCTCCTCCTTGCCCAGAGAAATGCTACCCGGAGCGTTAGGAAATGCATTATCTACGCACTCAGCTTCAGTGTTGAATGTTATTGAACTTAAAAAAACACCCAACGAGTTAGTGCAACTCCCTCCTCAGTGATCAATATGAATTTTAAATCTAGAAGGCTTCCTGGTCAGAAATATGTGCACAGTGACTTTGAAAAATCAAATGTTTTGGGGGTATTTTTTCTTTATTTGCCAGTTTGTCACCTAACACCAAATCAGAATTACTCTCAGCTTGACCCTGAATTTTGCCAGGAGGAAAATCAATCATATTTAAAAACACCTGACAATGTGTCTTGATTAACCCCACTCCCACCTGTAAGAGCAGTAAAATTGTGTTCAGCACCAATAAAGTTTGTGTATCAGGTGATACTACACATTTTCTTAAGTAGCCCAACAGTCATTACATCTTTTCACACTGCAAAGCAAGCAGGATTGTCTCTCCAACACCTGCACAGCCTCCAGTCAGCTCATCCCTGGGCCATGTGAAGGGAGCAATGGTCAGAGCCAGGAAGCACCACCCAGGGACTGGTTTCCAGCCAAGACGACCATAAACCTCAACTCGGGGCCGTTCTAGGGGTTATGGAACCTATAGCCAGATGGGACACTGGTAACAAACCAGAAAACAAAAATAAAGTCAAGGTCTGCTTTCTTTCAGAAACCAAAAGTCTCACGAACCAGCAAACACCAGCAGAGCCCGGGCAAAGTGCCTGAATATTCCAAATCCCCCTTTAACGAGCTGATCTGCCAGGCTGTTAAGAAACAACATCTCCCTCATGTTCGTGGTATCTAAGAGCAAGAGAACCTCCTGCTCAGAGAGATGTCGGCATAAATATCCCTTTTGAGCCTCTTGAGAACTTAGATGAGAGATTTTCTATTCATGAAGAACTTTCTTTAACACTGGACTATCCAGAAATACTGAATTCACTTTCAGACTATCAGCTACTCCTCTGCCGTGAGCGAGTTTAAGTTGTTGCATTAACAAAAGCCCTCTTTCTAGATCAAAGGTCTGCACTGAGGATTAAGATCTCAATTCCAAGTTAGCCCTTAATGACACACACATGCACACAGAAAACCTCCCCTTCAGCTACCAGACTACATCCTGCTAGAGCAAGGCAGAAATAGTAATCTTACTGGATTCAATAATTAAAAAATAAAAATCAGATTAAGCTTGAACTCTAGTTATAGAATTTGTCTGCAGGTAAAACTGTTTTTAATCTGCTCCAAGATAAAGTAAATCTATTTCTGCCTATTAGCATTCCCATCTATGTAGAGGGGGGTTGGATAATAAATTGTTTTGGGGCTAGAATCCACCTCTGCTTTTTTCCCCCCCCTCTCACCAAAGAGCTGGACACCATCCCCTCCTGACCAGTAGGAAACCATGTGAGAAAACCATCCACACCTAGAGAGCAGAGCTCTTAACTTACTACAGGTTCCTTCTAGGAGCTCCTGGTTCTTCTCCCTCTCCTGTGCCCTTGTGCAACCACCTCATCACCCATGAGGGTCCCACCACAGCCTGAGCTGATCCTGCTGCCTTCAGAGACAAAGCCCCCACAGGTCCATCGCTCAGGAGCCACAGAGTGCACAGGGTCCACTCCACCTGACAGCTTCTGCACTTCCTTCCACCCACAAATACTTAAACATTGCTTTCCCCAAGCCAAAACACATCCAAAGGCCCCCAAGCATTGCAGCAGAGCATACATATATTTTTTTGCATAGATTCAGAATTTGGGACTAACCTTGCAGACACAGGTCCATGGCTGCTGGTGACAGGCTAGGGGCAGTGACAGATGGTGGGTCCTCATGGCATGAGGCAGCAACTCAGCTCCATCTAACACACCACATGGGCACCAGCATCCAGCTTGCTCTTCCTTGTGCCCCTCTGGGTCCTGGCTGCCTTACTCTGGGGTCTGAAAGGGGCTCTGCCACCAGGGTGGGAAGCTCCTTCCCTGAACACAGCGATGGCTGGAGAAGCAGCCTCAGAGCTCACAAGGAGAAACTGGCGGCGTTAGCCTTTTATCATCTCCCCTCCCAGCCCAGGCCACACTCATTGATGCATTAACCTAACGATCTCACATGGTGAAGAGCTTAGAGCAGGCAGGTGAGCTGGAAAAAAAAAAGAAAAAGAAAGAATAAGAGAAAAGTGAGAGTCCTAGCCCCCTCTGGCCACCCCTGCCAGGCAGGGTGCTCACCTGCAGGGGCACTAACCTGGAAACAGCTGGTTTTCACCCTGGTTTGCCCCAAACCAAGTACCCCAAAGCGCAGGCATTGGGTGGAAAAGAACCTGTCACTTTTGGTGACGCTACACACCCCATACTCTGGTCGGCTGAGCAAATCTTCCCCCCCTTATCTAATAATAATAATAAAAAGGAATCATGATAGTCCAGGGCCTGTTCCCCAGGCAATAGCCAGGCAGGCTGTATATTGCTTTATGGCTGTTGACTCGATTTAAAATGCACTCTTAAAAATGAAAGAACAACTCCTTAAATTCGCAGTAACTGCAGAGCTCCTCAGATCTGATTTACCGGCTATTGAGGCACCCAAAAACTGCAATTGCAGTTTATTGCATCGTTGACTCTAGCAACGAAACCTCCAGCATCACTTTAGCTCTGGTAACCATTCCAAACTTGATAATTTAACATTAATCACTGATTTCAGATTGGTTTGGGGTGGGTTTGGGGTGGGTTTTTTTTGCTTTTTTTAAAATTGGTTCCAGGAGATAAAGTTGATTACTTTTGTGGTGACTGGTTAACCCAACGTGTGTGAGATCAAAGCAGGCAGTTGACTTGTGCTTTGCTCTGTTCAGAGCTTTTTAGCCTTGGTTGACTCATAATTCCCGATTGTCAGGAGACAGATCATTGCAAAGGAACTTGCTGCGGAGCAGTCGGATCAAGAGCGGTGTGTGAATCCTGCCTGGGCTGTGGAACACTAAAGCTTTAGCAGTAAAATGTAAGGCAAAGCAGCAAAGAACAACTCTGGTTTTTACAGGGCTTCTAGCTTTGAGCCCCTTGTCCCAATTTCCAATTCCCCCCTCACTGCTCCAACTCCCCTCTTCCCGGGAATCCTTCAGGCAGAACAAGCCAGAGGCACATCAGGCACTGATGGCGGCGCCTACCAGTGAAAAATGCTCCCAGTTCAGGACTGCAAGACTGAATTTCACAGAATCACAGAATCTCAGGGATTGGAAGGAACCTTGAAAGCTCATCTAGTCCAAACCCCTGCTGGAGCAGGAACACCTAGAGCCAGTCACACAGGAACATGTCCAGGTGGGTGTGGAATGTCTCCAGAGGAGGAGACTCTACCACCTCCCTGGGCAGCCCCTGCCAGTGTTCCCTCACCCTCACCCTAAAGAAGTTTTTTCACCGAGTGGAAGCTCCTCTGTTCCAGCTTGCACCCATTGCCCCTTGTCCTGTCATTGAACGTCACTGGGAAGAGCTTGGCTCCATCCTCCTGACACTCATCCTTCACATATTTATAAACATTCATGAGCTCACCCCTCAGTCTCCTCTTCTCCAAGCTAAAGGATTTCCCTGGCATCGTCCTTTTCAAGGCATGAATAGAGGGAAGCGACAGGCAGTGCTGTCTCACAAGCAGACACGGAACCCGCAGCCACACTAACCCTCCTCCCTGCTAATTGATCCAGCAGCTCTACCTGCTCCCCACCAGCCCCACGTCCTCCCTTCCCGGCCTCCTGCCTAATCAGGACCGATAACACACGGCTCTAATTCAGCGCTGGGAGGTGGATAACGTGGAGTACGGCCGATTAAGCCCGATCCCCGATGAGCTGTAGCAGGGAGCAGCCCTGCAAACCAGCGCTGCTGTTTCACACACACCCCCCCTCCCCGTGAAATGAGACTGGAAGAGCGAGCCCTGGGCTGCGTCGTGGAGAGACGGGGGGGGGCAGCAGGCAATAAATCAAAGCCCTCATTCAGTATCACGGCTCTCCTTGGAGGGTCTTTTCCCTCCACTCTCGTGTGTGATCTTTTCTTGATTCATTAAGGCCAGCTGAGCAGAAAAACCTGCAGCTGCTGGCGAGCTAAGGGAGCTGCTGGCCCCCATCCATGGCTCCTTCCTCTTCCCTTTTGGACAGAAGTGGCAGAATGCAGCTGCCTGCGAGGCTTTATTTCGGGCTGGAAAATCTCCAAACATGGGGGGGGGGCAGGGGGAAGAACTGAACGTGCTGTAAATCAGAGGAGGCCTTGATGCAACCCCCTGGTTCCCAAGTGCTGAGGGCAGGGAAAGGCTGGAGATGGAGCCAGGGACGTGGACCATCCATCACACACTGAGGGCTCGGATGGACGGGTCTGAGGACAGATGGACGGGTCTGAGAACTGCACAGGGGTGCAAACAGCGCCCAGGGAATTCTGCATTGGTCCCCAAAGAGGGGCTAATACAGTCATCCTAGATAAATTCCCCAACCTTTAACATCTCCCTGTATGGAACCTTCTTCAGGAGGTGCTTGAAAATGAGTCCCTTTTTCCTTCAAGACTTTTTAAAGGCAATAACAAGATCCCTGTAAAACCTCCCAAGGGGTGCTGAGAGAATTTGGCATTTCGTTTTTTACAAAGCCCTATAAAATGTTTCAGACATTGGTTTTCAAAAAAACCCCAAACCTAAAGAACTGCGTTTCAAAAGATCATTTATTATGGACACTTCCCTCATTTAATGGTGTTTCTTCAACAAAAGCCTGCCAAATGGTGATCCAAATTCAATTTTTGGCAGTTTTTTTTTCCTCTGTGTCAAATTTTTCTCCATAAGTGTGCTGATAAAAGAAAATTTAGATTAGTCCTAGTGAAGACCATTTCTGTCCCTGAAGTAGACACTGCAGTTTCCAGTGATAAAATACACACGTGAGACACAGAAGTGAGATAACTGGACCCCCAGCTTTGCTGTGCTCGTGCCATGGAGGCACCTCACAGCAGGAAAGGGGCAGATATCCTAGAATCCTAGAATCATCCAGGATGGCAGAGACCCCTGGGATCATCAAGTCCAACCATCAGCCCCACTCTACAAAGCTCTTCCCTACACCAGATCCCCCAACACCACATCTCACCCACTCTGAAACACAGTCAGGGATGGGGACTCCACCCCCTCCCTGGGCAGCCCAGTCCAGGCTCTGACCACTCTTGCTGGGAAGAATTCTTGCCTCATGGCCAGCCTAACCCTACCCTGCTGCAGCTTGCAGCCATTCCCTCTCCTTCTGTGGCTCATTCCCTGTGAGAAGAGACCAGCACCAACCTCTCTACAATGTCCAATAATATTTTTTAGTGGATTTACGGGACAAGATATGAATTGCCTTCATGTGTTCAGTTTTAGACAACCTGTTCTGCACATCTGTGTGTTGTGAGAAGAAGCCTGAGAGACAGAGGGATGAGGTTTGGGGAAATGCCCTGGCCGAGCGATGGGCAGACAGAGCCACAAAGGGGTCACCAGGTGACTCTCTGTGCTTTGGAACAACTGCAGGAATCATATAGCCATTTATAAATATTCATACATTGTGATAAATTATATTTTTGTCAGTAATTATTATTCTATTAGATATTACATACTAGAACAAACCTCTTTTCTGTGAGAGCCTGGCCCAGGTTGCCCAGAGACGCTGTGGCTGCCCCATCCCTGGAGGGGTTCAAGGCCAGGCTGGAGGGTGCTTGAAGCAACCTGGTCTGGTGGGAGGTGTCCCTGCCCAGGGCAGGGGGTGGCACTGAGGGGGCTTTAAAGTCTCTTCCCACCCAAACCATTCTGTGATCCTATATTTTTTTCAGATGGCAAGTAGGAACCCAGAGCTCCAGAGACTCGGCCAAGGTCTGAGAGAGCTTTGGGAAGAAGCAGAGACATACCCAAGCAGCTGTGTTTTCCAGGCGGATTCAATCTCTAGACCACATACATCATTTTAAGGTTATAAAGACTGACTCTTTGGCATAATCACATTAATGATCTTCCTTTAATCTGTGCAGGCATTTTCACACGCTTGGATCCAAAGCAAGGAAACGGTTGGCACGATCTGGGGGACATAATCAGAGCACAAAGCTACGATGCTATGGCAAGCTGTAATTTTGGGCAATGAAGCGAGCTTTATTACTGCCACTGTCACTCCAGAATGCTTACCCAGCACGGCCACCAAGTCAATGGGATACTGAGATGCAGAATTAATGCAGGACAGTGCCTGGCATAAAGAACAACCACGATAAATAAAGTAGGCTATAGAGGCACGGGATATAAATACAGAAGAGAACGGCAGAGACAAAAAATGAAGCAAACTATATTTAATATTGATATTTAACCTTGAATAGTTTATTCCAACCATTTCTCTGCCTATGTGGCTTGTTTTAATGCTGGCAGGTTCTACTTTTCAGTAATGGAATGAGAAAAAGTTGTTCAGAAAGTTTTAATAAAACCTATAATTGGTGCAGTAGAACCTAAGGATGTTCCTAGAAAGAGAAAGGGAAAGGTAGACAGAAGAAGAAAGAGGGAAAGACAGAGTTAAAGAGAGAAAAAGAAACAAATAAAGAAAAAGATAAATAAAAAGAATGAGAGAGAAGAAGGAATATTTTTCACATCAGACTATCTGCAGCCAGCTTGCTTTTGACTTTCATCCTCTATTTAAAAATACAAAATTGGGAGCATTGAAAAAGAGTTCCCAAATTAGCTTTTTAATAGAGATGGGAAGTTAAAAGGGGGCCGAGTCATGGGGGAGAAGCTGTTCAGAATCACAGCCAGGCCAGAGCCAGCCCCGAGTGAGGCCAGAGCACGCCTGATGAGAGGAGTCAGGAAGTTTTATGAAGAGATGACATTGGAAATCACAGCAAAAAACTCATACACCAGTAAAAGCCAAATGACATTTCTGGTTTTGCTTTCTTCTGAGCATCTGCAAGAGGAAAAGAGCAAGGAGAGATACAGGGAGTATTTTAAAGAGGAAAGCAGTTCTGAAGATGTGTAATAACGACGGGTTCTGGGGTGCTTTGACTTGCTTAAATTCCTCCAGCCACTGAAAGCTTCTCGTTAGAAGTTTCAGGACTCACTTTGCAGGCAAAGTGTCCAGCACACAACTACTGTATCCCTGTTCTAGAGATTGTAACACCCCTCATTTGCATAACCTCGTTAGCTTCTGCAGTCGTTGTAATGCAGCTTACAGATATTACTGGGGGGAAACTGTTATGGGGGAGGATTACCCAGGACCTGACATTCAAAACCTGGTGTTATTTTCTTATAATTGCATTGAATTGTCAGTGATTAGACAATGGGAGACTGAACTAGACTGGTCAAGGTGCTGGTATCAGAGTCTCCAGATCAGATATTCCAAACCAGACAATCGTAGAATTATGGAATGGTTTGGGTTGGAATGGACCTTAAAGCCCATCCAGTGCCCCCCCCTGTCCTGGGCAGGGACACCTCCCACCACACCAGGGTGCTCCAAGCCCCCTCCAACCTGGCCTTGAACCCCTCCAGGGATGGGGCAGCCACAGCTTCTCTGGGCAACCTGGGCCAGGCTCTCACCACCCTCACACCAAAGAGGTTCTTCCCCACATCTCAGCTCCATCTCCCCTCTTTCAGTCTAAAAACATCCCCCCTTGTCCCATTGCCCCCCTCCCTGGTCAAGACCCACAGAACCATAGAACCACAGAACCAACCTCAAGGATCATCCCTGTCCCCTGGTCCAACCCTTCTTGGCAAACCCAAGACTCTCCAGCACCCCATTCAGCTCAATCTTAATGGTGTCCAGTGATGGGGAACCCACCACTTCCCTGTGGAGATCATCCCAATGCCCGAATTCTGAGCGTTGAAATATTTGAGGGTTTGTGGGAGCTTTTCTATTGGTTTCTTGTTTTGTTTTGTGCTTCTTTCTTTTTTTTAACAAGGCCTTAGTCTAAGAGCTCTTGGAAGAAAGCCATGTTAGAGGCACACGAAATCACCTGGAACACGGGCCTTGGTTAGCGGAGGCTTTGCCAAGTCCAGATTTCCAGATTTCCCCTATTTTAAAACAGCAGAGAAACACACACACACAGACACACACAGAGACACAGACAGACACAGAGACACAGACAGACACACACAGACAGACACACACAGAGACACAGACAAACACAGACACAGACACACACAGAGACACAGACAGACAGAGACACACACAGAGACACAGAAGACACAGACACACACACACACAGACACACACAGAGACACAGACAGACAGAGACACACAGACACACAGAGAGACACAGACGCAGATACAAACACACAGACAAACACACAGAGTCATGGACACACAGACAGACACAGACACACACAGACATAGATACACAGGCACAGAGACACAGACACAAACACACACAGACACACAGACACAAACAGGACACAGACACACACACACACAGACACGGACACACAGACAGACACAGACACACACAGACATAGATACACAGGCACAGAGACACAGACACAAACACACACAGACACACAGACACAAACAGGACACAGACACACACACACACAGACACGGACACACAGACAGACACAGACACACACAGACATAGATACACAGGCACAGAGACACAGACACAAACACACACAGACACACAGACACAGACATGGACACACAGACACAGACATGCACACAGACACACACACACACAGGCACGGACACACAGACACGGACAGAAACACACACACATAGACACAACCGAGACACAGACACATGCACACGCACACACAGACACATGCACAGACACACACACACACACACACACACACACACACACACGCATACACC